>PTEX01000502.1:71763-110614 GCA_003342815.1 Eudromia elegans | reverse complement strand
GCGTTGGGTTTCCATGCCGAGGGGCCCAGGTGTCCGGGAAGAGGGAGCCGGGACGGCCCCAAGGTGAACGGGGACCCCGGGATGGGGGGGGGTGGGGAGCAGGGGCCCAGGCGTCCGGGCTGGGGTGGGGGGCACCCATCACGTTGATCCCCCCACCCCGGCCTCGCGCTGACGCTTCCCCTCTCTCCGCTGCTCCAGCTCCGCTCGCTCCTTTCCCGGCCTGAACCGTCTTCCCGGCGTCTTTTCCAGCTCCGGCCTCTTTCCCGGCTGCTCCCGAGCGTGCGACGAGTTGCCGGGTCTCTGCGCGTGGCGGAGCCCCTGCTGGGAGCCGGCGGCCGGCGCCAGGTAGGGAGGCTCGCCGGGAGCGTCTTCCCGCTTCCCGAGCGTCTCCGTGCCAGAGAACTGGGAAGGGAGGGGAGGGAAGCGGGAGGGAAGCGGGTCGGAGCCACCGCCGTCGGCACCCGGCTGTACTAGGAGTGGCCGTTCCCGKCTCCGAGTGGGCTGCGCTCCGGTGCTCCGCATCCCTATGGATAACGCAAGCGGCTCCGGCAAGGCTCGGAGATGCCAGCCTGGAATAGCAGCGGATTCGGAGGACCTCGTTCCGGCTTCTTCCCGGCGGACGGGCTCTTCCCATCCTCCTCATCCTGCTGCCGCTTCCTGGAAAAGAAATCCCGTCGCCATCCGCAGTATCCATCAGCGCCAAGGACTCCGGAGCCGAATTCCCGAATTCTGGATAATCTAAACGCTATGGGAATCGAACGCTCRGCGTGGGATTCACCTCAGCGCCATATAAGTGGAAGCGACGGACGAGCTTCCACTTATATCCCAAGGGATCGTTCCTGCTCCGAGTGGGAAAATAACGTGTTCTTCCGWTAAACACTCTCCTTAACGTGGCTTTGGAATAAGTTTTCCTGCTGTCTGGGCTCTCCGGAGCATTGATGCCGCTCGGTAGAGGTTTTTCCATGCCTGGAAAACTTGTGGTATCCGTCTGGGCCTGGGTTCGGAGCACCTTTATCCCTATGGGAAAGCGATTCTGGGATTCCCGGATGGAATTCCAGCTCCAACTTCCTCTTGATTAGCAAGGAAAGCTGAATATTTTGGGAGAAAAACCCGCCGTTGTGGCGGGATGCGGCGCAGTCGGCCTCAGACCCTGCGCTGGATCTGGGAAAACCAAAGCCGGTGCTGCCGGCATCCCGCTTTTCCCGACTGGATGCATTTCAGCTCTACTGCTCGTCCCTCCTTGGAGAGGGGGGAAAACAACTCCTGCAATTTGGACCCGCCTTTTCCCACCTCGTCTCTGGCTTTTCCCGCCTCGTCTCCGGCTTTTCCAAGCCGTAGCCTCTCCCATCTCCGTCTTTCCCCATCTCGCCACCCAATCCCGGCTTTTTTCCCTCTTTTGGGGCGTCTTTTCCCCCTTTTTTTTTTGCGCCAGCGCCTCTGACCGACAGGGGCTTTTTTCCTGCTCCACGTGCRGAGCCGGCCGGGATGGATTCCCCTGTTCCCTAGGCCTTTCCAGGGAAGGAAGCAATTGTCCCCACTTAACCGTTTTTGCATTTAAATCGCCCCGATCCTGCTCCGCCTTTGCCTGGATGGGCTGGGGGAGGGTGGCCGCAATCCAGCTCCTTCCCTTGACATGAGCGGCTGCTCCTTGCCGCCGGCTCCGGTAAGACGTTCCTTTTCCCTACCTTTTTCCCCGTGGGAAAAGAGCCTTTATCCCTGTTTTTGTCCCTTGGGGAAAAAGGACCTTTTTTCCCCTCTCTCTTCACCTTTTTTAAGGGCGAGATCCAGCTTTTTTCTCCCTGTCTCTGCATGGAGAAATGTGGTGGGATATGGATAAAGCAAGGGGGGATTTCCGGCATTCCCAAGTTTTCTTTAGTGTTAAATCCAGTCCAAGCAACGTGTTGGACACGGACGTAGTAGGATCGGCTGGAGTGGGAACGGTTCTCGTCATCTGGCAAAGCCGGAGCGGGAAGGAGCTTTTTCCCCATGGTGGGGAGGGGGATGCCACTTCCCCTTCCCAAAATCCCATAATTTGGGGGGCTTTTTCCAGAAAAGGAGGACACAGCATCGATGCATCCAGTTGCTTCTGCTCCGTGTCCAAATCCCTTAGTTTTGGGGGCTCGATGTCGTTTTCCTTTTTCGGCACACGTTCCCGAGTCGCTTTCCGGATGAATCCCAGTGCGGAGCAGGGATGGGGTCTCCCTGCCTCTGTCCGCAACGCGTTTTTCCTCCGGGATTAGAAAGCCGAAGCCGGGGAAGAGCTTTGGAAAAAGCTTTTCCACTTGGCTAAGCGGGGCCATCAAGGGCCCCAACGACGCTGCTGCCTCGGGGCACTTGGCATCTCCGGCGCTTCCCGAGCGGCTCCAAGCGGATTTTGGGGACTTGTTCCCAAGGAGAACCTCTGGAGTCGGGATTTTTTTTTTTCCCCCCGCGTGCCGGCTGCCGGCGGAGCAGCTGGTCCGTGGGATGCGCTAGGAGTCAGCGAGCATCCGACAGGCGCTCGGGATCTGCCGGTGAAGAGGTGCCAGGCAAAAGTCGGGATCGTCGGAGCTTTTCTTTGGGTATCTGTAGGAAGCTGAAGAATCCTCTTGGAATAAGAGATTTTTTTGATAATATTTTTGGTTTCCCGATCCTGGATGCCGAGGTCGAGCAGTCTGGTCCTGCTCCATCTGGAGAAATTCCTACGCGGATGCTGCCTCTGGTTTCCGAGCTCTTCTCCACCCGGATTGCTGGATGCTCTTTTCTGGGGATGATGGATGAACCCGATCCCAGTCTGTGATCCATGTGGCTGTGGTTCGGGAGAAGAAGGAAAAGGGGGGATAAATCCATGATGGAGAGAGACAACATTCCTGCGTTGCGACCCGGAGTCGGATGCGGAACGTGCGAGTGAGGCGTCTGCACGTGGAGACGTCGGCAAATCTCATTGCAGCAGGAAAATATCCTGTGTCCTGCTTTTGCTTCCCAGATAGGAGAATCCTTGGGAAGCCTCTGGCGTGGGAGTGAGCACGGAAAAGCCTTCAATATCCCCCATGTGCCGTGAATCCAAGTGGGAATTCGGGGCCACTGTGCTGCTCCTGAAAGCCGTGAATCCCTTGGAGGAGAATAAAGACGGCGACGGGCTCCGGAGCAGGACCAATCCCGAAGGATCGGGGAAAGTGGATCCCCCTGCTTTATTTTAGTATTATTATTAATAATGATTATTTTCCGGCTCCTCCGGCGGCAGCTTTGGGTGGTTTTCTTCCTCACCTCTTCCCTCCTCGGCCCTGGGGCGATGGGATGGGAAGAGGCGGCTCCGGAGAGCACGGATAATTCCCTCTCTTCATTTGCATTGTTACCTTAAAGGTATTTATAGTCCTCGCCTCCTTCTCTCCCGGGTAAATTTAGCTCCTCCGGGCTCCTTTCTTCCTGATAAGCTCCACTTTTTAGCTCCGCTGTCCCTTTTTTCCCTGCTTTTCCAGACCCACGGAGCAGGATCTGCCCCAGCTTGTCCCATGGGAGCGCTATAAAATCTCCTTCCCGTTTTCCTTCCCGTGTGGCTTTTGTCCTTAACGGGAAAAGCAGAGGTGGTTTTGGGTGCTCCGTGCGGATAGGAGGGAGTTTTTCCCGTGTTGTATCCGCAGGGATGGTGAGGGTTGGATGGGAATGAGGGTGACTGCAGCTCTGGGATGGAGGGTGGTGCCATCCTGGTGGCTTTGGATTGCGAAGCGCTTCCACCGGCCGCTGCATCCTGGTGCTCCCACCCTCATCCCGGAGGTTCATCCTGGTAGTTCTGGAATTCTTGGAGAACGGGAGGTTTTGGGAAGGGAGTAAACGCGGAGCTTTCCTGGAGTGCAGTGTGGTGATTTGGGGTTAAGAAGTAGAATTACGGATCCATTGGTGGGGGAATTCTCTTTCCCGCCATCCCGATCCGTGTGGGGATGGAGAAGGATCACTCGGTCTCACTGGGAATCAGCTTCCGAGATGGGAAACTTGGGAGCTTCTTTCCACAGAGACCCACTGGATGCTCTCCTTCGGATGCATCCCAATGCAGCTGCATTTGGGATCTTCCTGGAGAAAATCGCTCTCTCAATTCCCCCCTTTTTCCTCTTTCTCCCAGATTTTTCCGGCAACCTCCTGGCCGAAAACGTGGTGTTTTTGGGCGGGCGACGCGGCGCCAGCAGCGAGGGATGGAGAAACCCGACCCTACTTTCTCGGAGCAACCACGGGAACGACAGGGAGAAGGAGGCCAAACCGGGCGGATCTCCGGAGTACTTTCGGAGCCGGACGAGCGCCGAGCTGCTTTTGTTCTGGAGCCTCCAGAGAGCCCGGATCCAGCAGGAACGGAGCTGTTCGCTTCCCAAAGCCTGCCGGCCGTGAGCCGGGATGGTGGCCGAGGGACTCCGGGAGCCGAGGAAGAATCCGCTTTCTTCTCGCCCTTGGTCCACCAGGAGCCGGGTGTCACCTTGGAAGCCCCCGACGTGGCAGGTAAGAGGGTGGCCAGGTCCATCCGTTCGTCCTTCCCGATCTGGTTTGTGCTGTTTGGATGGTGGTTTTTTTTGGGAAGGAAGGTGGGATGGAGATGTTGGTTCCTTCCCATGCCGTGTTTTCCTGCTCTGTTGGATTTGCTTTGCTTGGAGGAACGTTCGAGCAGATGTTTCTTGGTGGATGGTGGGATGGGTGGTCAACGGAGCGCTTTCCACTGTTGGAATATTGCTGGGAATCCAATAGCACTTGGAAACGAGTGGGATGCATGGAGAGAGAGGCTTCCTGAGCCTCTTGCCCACACTTTTCCCGTATGTCCGGATGTCTCAGTGGAGTGTTGGACTTGGAGAGTCCCTGTGCTGTTTTCTGGAGAGCTTGGGAGAAGGAAGTCGTGGAAAACATTTTGGGAGTGGGAAAGCGGAAGGAATTGCTAGCTGAGATCTCTGCCGTGACATTCCCACATTCAGCACCACAGACAGGGATGCAAAAATTCCTGGCAGGGATGCAAAAAAATCCAAGGGGGTTGGAAAAATCCAGTGGCTTTTCTGCAGTTCCTTGCTGCACACAGGCTTCCCATTCCACGGGAAGCAGATCCTGAAATCCAGGCAGCTTTGGGTCCTTCTTGGCCACATGCTCCAACYGGAGCCATCTCGTCTGGAGATGTTTTGGGTCCCTCCTGGTTTGGAGCAAGGGGGATTTGAGCATCCCAGTGGAGCATCCCTGTGRATCAGCCACAGGGCTCCCCCAATATCCCTTTTTTCCACCTAATCCCTATCCCAAATACTCATTTCCTTCCGCTTCCTCAGCAGAGATCCCTCAGGGATTGGTAGAGGCAGGGGAAAAGCCTGGGAAAAGGARGATTTTAAGGAGCAGGTGCAGTGGGGAATCCTGTGGAATTGCAGCTTGGTGTCTCGTGGGATGTTTTGGTGCTACGTGGTTTTCCGACATGACTGTTGGATCGGGATTCAGCRGTTGGTCGCTGGTGGCTTTTTCTGGAGCAATGAGGAAGGGCATCCACGTGGTCGGAAAAGCCCTTCCTGGAATGTGTGCAGGGTGGCAGGGTGGGAAAGAAGCCAGAAAAGCTTTAGGAAAACCCACGTTGCCGGTTGTTTGGGTGCTAATTCCATAGACAACAGCAGGAGTCAGGATGAGGCTCCAAAGCCAACACGGACRTTGGGATGAGGCTCTGGAGCGGCTGGGACTCCCAAGTGCCCCGGCAGGCCCATTCCTGGGATTTGGCTTGGGAAGGGGCTCTAGAAGCAGTGCAGCTCTTTAGCGGGTGCACTCCAAGCTTTGTTTTTCCACCTTTCCCGCGGGAATGCAGCTTGGCACCGCCCCCCCGAGCTCCGAATCCTGAAGCATTTTGTCTCCACGCTGCTTTTCTCCCGACTTCCTTGCTGGAGGGCAGGGAAGTTTTATCGGCTCCGGCCCGGGATGCGGCGGGGGGGAGAGGGAGGGTGGTTTCCTCCGGCTGGGATCGCCGCGGATATCACCGGAGGGCAGCTGGAGCCGAAGGTCGGCTGCGGTGGAACTGCCGGATGCGAGCGATGCCGGAGGCTCCGAGGTTGCCGCGGAGTATCCGGATACGTGGCGGGATGCCGGGGGCAAAACGCAGATTCTCCTTGATGTGGGGTTATCCCACATTTGGGAATGCCGGAGCAATTCATGGTGCCACCAGGTCCCCTGTGTAGGGGTGTCCTGTGCTGGGGGTGCCACCAGGTCCTGAACGTGGGGACCTCCTGCTCTAGGGGTGTCACTGCAGTGTGTGGTGCCACCAGGTCCCAAATGAGGGGATGTCCCGCTCTGCAGGTGCCACCGAGTCCCTCGTGCAAGGTTGACCGCTCTAGGGGTGCCACCAGGTCCCTCATGTGGGGACATCCCGCTGTGACCCAAAATGAGATTGGGAAAAGCTTGGAGAGAGGTGAAGAAGCGGAATGAGACCAGGATAAATATCCAAGTGACAGGAATCTCAGGTTGAGAGATGCAGAGAGTTACAGCCCGGAAATCTATTAATTGGGAAGCTGCTTCTCCCTGGGCTTGGGAAGAGCCGAAGGCGGCATTTCCTTTAGAATCTGATAAACCTGGAGTGTCTTTTGGGGAGTCCCTTTGGAAGACCAGGCTCAGTACTGGGGGCCGTGCAGGACTAGGGTTACCTAAACCCATGAGAAAGAGGAAACAACCCTCAAAATCCTCCTGCATGGGGAGGATTCCTGATCCATGGGGGTCTCAGAGGAGCTCGAGGTTGCGTCGGGCACTGACACTGCTTGGAAAGCTGGAGAAAAGCCCAAAATGCAACTCCATGGGTGGGGAAAAAACCCATTCCATTGAGGAAAATGAAGCGGCTGCCGTGGAAAGGAGGTAGGGGAGGTGGTGCCATTGGAGGTGCTACAACCCAAAGAGCTTGTCTGGAAAGGCCAGGGCCCGGGTTATGAAAGCAAAGAAACAGAGGTCGTGGTGTGGTCGCTTGGGGAAGGACTGGAGGAGTCCRTGGGGAACAYGYTCCTGGAGGAGCTCCGTGTTCCTCCAGGTCCTTGAGGTGCTTTGGTAGGAGGCCATGGGGACCGTGTTCCTGGAGGAGCWCCGTKTTCCTCCAGGTCCTTGAGGTSCYTTGGTAGGAGTCCGTGRGGAAYGTGTTCCTGGAGGAGCWCCGTGTTCCTCCAGGTCCTTGAGGTGCTTTGGTAGGAGTCCTTGGGGGATACGTTCCTGGAGGAGCTCCGTGTTCCTCCAGGTCCTTGAGGTGCTTTGGTAGGAGGATGTTAATGTGTTTTCCAAGCTGGTAGTGTAGGTGATTCACACAACAGGACCCCAGCATGGTTGGGTTCTTTTGCTGAAGAGTCAGCTGTGCTGGTGGTAGACCTGGCATTAGGGTAGGACATTATTTAAGATCAGAAGGACAAGTTGAATTCTTCATGGTCCTCTAGAGCCTCCTCAAGTTGAATTCTTCATGGTCCTCTAGAGCCTCCTCATCCTTGAGCTCTCCCTTGAATGAAGACTTATTCACCACCATATATGTGTGTTTAGGTGTTAAAATGCTGCTCTCTGCCCTAGAGAGCATTTTGTTGGGCTGGAGATCAACCAGTCAACTCTCGTTGGAGGTAGGAATTTCCAGATGAGAGGCAGGAGGAACCAGTGGGAGCAGCTGGTCTGTCAAAGCCTGGAAGACAAAGGCCAAAATAGGAGGCCAAGACGCTTCCAGCCTTTGCATAGCCAGGGATTGTCCTTGGGGAGATGTGTATTTGGGTGAAGAGATGTAACGCTGCTGTTTGAGTCTTCATTGGAGCATTTATTTTTTAGGAGCACGTTGAGGGAAACTGAATTGTTTTGACCAGGTGGATCCTCACATGGTCCAAGTTGAAACCCTCTTGGTTCGATCTTGGGCCGGTTGCTCTCTTGCACTGAACATGCAGCAGCAAGAAGAGATGAGGACCTGGAGATCCAGCCACCTCCCAACCTTTTCTCCAAGCTGAACAGCTCGAGTTTCCCCCTCCCGAGATGTTTGCCAACGTCTGGATGGTTTTTATGGCCCTCCCTTGAACCCCTTCCAGGAAAGTCATGAGATAGGCACCCGACCGAGGTGCAGCTCCTGATAATCTCTTGCAGGGCAGTCCCTGGTGTCTGCGTCCGGTGCCTGTTAATCTTTTCCAAGACTTTGCGTGGATGAGGGGCCCTGTTGACCCCCTAAAGCACGGGGTGGCCGTTGCTCGTCGTTATCTCCCGGCTCGTTGGGGCCGACTCGCGTTAGGCTGCGTTGAACTTGCTGGATCTCAACGGAGCTCAACTGGAAGCTGCAGCTCGTGGTCCCTGTAACCTTCCTCACTCGGCCTCGGAGCCTGCGAACGTTGCCAGGAAAGATGTCATGTTGTTGCCTAGCAAGTAAATAATTGGATACGCGAGGCCAAGATGACAGGGAGGGTTTCGCCGGGGACGTGGAGTTGAGTCGGTAACCCTAAAGTTGCAAGGAGAAACGCGCGGCTCCTTCTAGCCAAGGAGTAGCCCAACTTTGGGGGCTTCCTGAAGGCTTTGGGGACTTGGTGGCTGTCTAAGGGTGCCTTGGGCAAGTSTCAAGGTTTTCTTGAAGGCTTTGGGATTGGGTGGCTATCTAAGGGTGCCTTGGGCAAGGGTCAAGGTCATCTTCCTCAAGGCTTTGGAGACTTGGTGGCTATCTAAGGGTGTCTTGGGCAAGCATGAAGGTCTTCCTAAAGGCCTTGAGTGGCTGTCTAAGGGTGCNTTCCTCAAGGCTTTGGAGACTTGGTGGCTATCTAAGGGTGTCTTGGGCAAGCATGAAGGTCTTCCTAAAGGCCTTGAGTGGCTGTCTAAGGGTGCCTTGGGCAAGTGTCAAGGTCTTCCTGAAGGCTTTGGGATTGGGTGGCCATCTAAGGGTGCCTTGAGCGAGAGTCAAGGTCATTTTCCTCAAGGCTTTGGAGACTTGGTGGCTATCTAAGGGTGTCTTGGGCAAGCATGAAGGTCTTCCTAAAGGCCTTGGGTGGCTATCTAAGGGTGTCTTGGGCAAGCGCGAAGGTCTTCCTCAAGGCTTTGGAGTTGAGTGGCTGTCTAAGGATGCCTTGGGCAAGGGTCAAGGTCTTCCCAAGAAGTTTGGAGCTATCTAAGGGTGATAAGGAGGGGATCTGCTCCATCCTCTCCTCCCATGGCTCCGCAGTGTCGGACATGGCCGGGCYCTTGCTCCGTGTGGAGCGAAGAGGTTCTGCCGCCGCCGTTGGGAGCGCTTCTCCAAGCCGAGCACCTGCCGTGCCAGTCTTCTGGCATCTATAAATAGCCCCCCGGAGCCGTCGCTCGTGCTAACCAGGCCACGTTTTAAAAATAAGCTGGGGTCGCAGCGGGCCGAGCCGTGGAGTCTCCTGCCACCTCTCAAACTAGGACGAGTCCCGCGCGCAAGGGGACAGCGACRGGAGCCTGAGCCTTCCATCCTTCTCCTCCTGGTGGGGAGCTGCTGCCGGGAGGTGTTTCCAGGTGGGAAAGGGCCCGGGGTTGTAGCTTGGTGGTCCGGGTGCAAGCTCGGAAGCTGGAGCATCTGCTTGGCTGTGTGGCAGCAAGGTCTTGGGTGGAGCGAGGCTCCTGTTYCTGGTATAAATCCCACGTGATATGGGGCCCGTTGCACGTGCGTGGGTGGCTTGAAGGTGGATTGCTTGAGCTGGGTGCTGTGGGGACATCTGCACACCCTGGTCCCCCTTGGCCATGGCCRTTGTCTCCTTGGCCGTGGACGTTGCCCCAGTTGGCCGTGCTCCACATGGTCTCGTACTCCATCCAGGCTAATGAATGACCGGACAACCCAAGCGAGTGGCCAAATCCCATCCTCCAAATATAAGGAGAGATAAAAATTATCCAGAGGAACGTGAGGGAGAGGAGGTCACGGCCATGAGTTGTTCCGCAGGAGCAAGACCTCTGCTGCTGCATCAAGGTCGTTTCCTGATCCCATCAGGAATGGGGTGGGTGCTTTGGCACAAAGCCCTGTCCATCCATGAGGAAGTTGGAGTCTGGCTGTGCTGCCTTCTTGTGGACTCAGGATGCTGATTCAAGCCTTGGGCTTCGTGGTGACTCCAAGGAGCAAAATAGWGAGATGTGGGTGGCTTCTTGCAGGAGCTACGTGGTGTCCTTGGTGGAGGAGATGTGGTAGTTGCAGAGTATTTATCCCCTTTGGAGCTTGTCCCAACGGAGAGTTGTTGGCCCTGTCCTTTGCTGGGACTGTTACCTGCTGCGTTACTGAAGTTCTGGGTCATTTGCATGGTCAGAATTCTCCTTTTTTCCTCTTGGTCCCCAAGAGGGGACTGTGTGTATCTGTAGAGAGCATCTTCTGGGGCTTGAGCTTCGAGAGCTCGTGAGTAGCAGAAGACTTTAGAACCAAAAACGGGGTCTAAAGAGCCTGGGAAGACATTTCTTCCCAGCAGATAAATCATCTCAGTGTCTTCCAGGATGGTTGGGGACCGATTGGAGCATGTGCTGGAGCACCTGAATGAGCTGTGATCAGTCGGAAATGGTTAACATAGAGTCCAAGTCTCCTCCTTGTAGGACGCTTGGGTGTCGGAAGGATCTTGGTGGCTTTTTGGGTCTCCTCTTGGTTCCTCTTCCTTGTCCCAGCCCTCTCCTGGCACCCAGCGTGTGAGATGCCCCCGAACGAGGCCGCRCTGTGATTTATTACCCCGCTCCAAGACCCGGAGCACAATGGGACTGTGAATGGCCTCACTGCCACTTTTATAGGAGCAGCCCGGAATGCCGGGATCTTCATGGAGATGGATCCAAACCAGAGGAGCTTGCGACAGAGCCTGGATGGCTTTCAAGGAGCTTGGAGAGAGAAACGCTCTTTCATTCGACGCTGGACGCGTCCTCTGCTGACAAGGGGAGTTTGGGCCACGCGTCACCGTGAAGCTTCTGGAATGCCGCACGGAGATGGGTCTGGAGCAGGAACCCGCTCCGATCCTTCATGATTCCTTAAGGGAAGAGTTAAGGGTTGTCTTGCAACAGGAATTGAGGAYGGAAAGGCTCAATTTTGGCTCTGCAAGTAGAAGACTTGAAGTGTTGTCGCTGTTGGGGTTGATGCTGAGAGGTGTCCAAGCAGGATGGAGGTGACAGCAGCATCTCCCGCCCTTGCTCCATGCGGTTCTTCCCGGCACCAAGTGTCTGGCCCATAGCCTGCTCCAAGCTTGGGATTCCTGCTGGGAATCCAGCTTGATCCCAGGAACCTGGAGCAGTTGGAGCTGCGCTTCCTGCGAGAAGCCCGTGCATTGCCGAGCTTGGATCTTGGCCAAYACTCTTCCTTATTTTTAGGGAAATACAGCCCAAAACTTGATTCCCTATTGCCTGGATCCTCACAGACGTGCCCGGCCCTCTCCCGCTCTGGAGTGGGAAGAAGCAACAAGGCATCCCATTGCCCCAATTTCCTGCAAAAATCCGAGGAGCCGAGGGAGGCGGAAAACGGAGCTCCGGAAAGCTGAGCGTGGCTCCTCGCTGGGAAAGTGTCGGGTTCCYGCCAGCTCGTGCCAAGGCAAACAAGCGGCTCCGGGTGCTCTCGTGCGCCCAGAGAGCCGCCGTCTCCGTCCCGGCCTCGCACCTGATTCGCTTCCGCTCGAGCGGTGCCCGAAGCGAGCGCGAGCCCCTCGGCCCCGCTGCTCCCAGCGCTTTTCCGTGAGGATTTGARGCATTTCTTACTATTTTTCCCCCGCCGTTCTTCCAATCTCCTTGAGATTTGCAGGTGGCCGAGAGCTTTCCAGCGAAGAGCAGCTGCCTGCGGAGCCAATTTGGCGACGACTCCACTTCTCTTAGCTGCTTCTCACAGGCCTTTTTAAGAAGTGGTCGGGATGCCGCAGGTTGCACAGTTAGGTTGGGTTTTTTTCCTCTTTTTGGTGCTTTTTTCCCCCCTCTTAACCACACCGCTGGTGACTCACAGCTCCCATGCCACGAGCTGATCCGGCTCGCCAGCTTCCCGCTCGCAGCGTTGCCTTCCTTTCCGCTCCGGGGATTTTAACCCGCGCTCCCCAGCTTTTCCCTTTGCAAATTCCCTGTCCTTTTCTGGCTGGATGCTGTTGCTCAATGAATGTTGACATTGCCTTTTTTTTAAGGTCACCTTTGAGGTCGGGAACCACGTGGGAAGTCACCGGTGGCTCTCTGGGACGCTCCGTCTATCCCACGTGTTTATTYTAGCTTTAGGATTTCTTCTCATTCGGGGCTTTGTAGCTACCACCGCTTGGTTCTTCGGCATCCTCCCCGCTAGATTTTTCCCACTATCCCTGAATCCCGCTGCTGTGGGGTTTTCCCCTGCAGCTCCTCCACCTTGCAACACTCRTTCCCAACAAATCCAGCTTTTATTAGGAGCCTCTGTACGAGACGGTGAGTCCAGGCGGCCTCGGAGGGCCCCGAGACTCGTGGGATCGGCCGCTTTTGGCCCAAACAGCACGCGAGGGCGCGGCCCTTCCTGCGAGCGGCCGCCGCGTCCTCTCCTGGCTCCGCTTTCTGGCTCGGGAACTCGCAGGTTGGCCTCTTTCTCGGAAAAGAAACCGCCTCGCCGCGCAGCCGTTCCGGAGAACGCAGCCCGACACGGAGGTGCTTCCGACGCTCCCGGCGTGTGCGGGAGCTTCCTGAGCGGAGTGGCCCACGGGAGGCTCCAGCGTGGAAATCCGGGACTCCCTCTAAGCCACGAAGCTGCCGAGCTGAGCGCGAGGATCTTCCGGAGGGCGGAGAGGAGCTGGATTGTGGGGGACGAAGCATTTCTGCATGTGCCCCTTGGGTGGGCGCCGCTCTTGTGTGTTGGCAAGAGCGTCGTCTTGTGTGTCGGACGCCGAACCTCCATGTTGGAGGTTGGAGAGGCTCCATCGCCCCCCTTGGAGCGGTCTCAAGTGGCGGAGAATGCTGCGTGGACGGAACGGCGATGGTGCCAAATATCCTCCGTTGCCACGACTGAGCAAATGAGGAGTGTAGGTAGAGCTGGTGGCTTCTGGAGTCCCATCTAGCCAACGACCGATGTGGAAAAATGGAGCCGGGGACTTTTGTTGGCCGCTTGTGCGGGTCCGGCGTGGGTTGTTCACCCTTCGTGCCCAAGGAGGACACTGGAAGAGGTCGGAGGTGGCTCGTGCCTGGCCAGGTTGTCATTGCCAGCATGGAACCTGGACAATCCAGCATCCTCCCGTTGCATTTCCAGCCTTTGGACATGCCTTGGCCTCGCCTGGGCAACCACTTGAGTGACAGCGAATTGGGATATTGGAGTCGGGATCCACCGGAASGCTGCTGCGTTGGATGGAGGGCGGAGGCACGTGCTGGGCCTGGCACACATGGTAGGAAACGTGAGAAACGTGGTGGGCTGCAGCTCGAGCGGGTGCTCTGAGGTTTCCTTGTGCCCGTTGAGACCCACRGTGCGTCCCTGGCCAAAGGGCAACGTGTAGCCTGGAGCGGAACGTTGGCCCTTCATATCCGGCCGAACGTTAGCCATCATGACTCTGCCGTGGGCAGCGTCCGAGCACTTGTCCTCGCTCAGTGTCCAGGCAGTGTCCTTGCTCGGTGGTTGACTCTACCTGTTCCAGCAACACCGGGACCGTGGTTGTGCCCGTCATTCCTGATCGCTGGGCTCCCATTCCGGTCTCTCGTCTCAACAGAGCTCTGGCTTTGGTGGCATCGGAGCCTTGTGTCCCTCCAAGGCTCTTGGCTGGCTTGGTGACCCCATGGTTTCTCTGCAAGCCCCATGGGGCCAGGAGGAGAGGTAGCCTGTGCTTCTTTGGGCATGTTGGACCCATGGTCTTGTTGGAYCAGATCCTTCATAGACCTCCAGCTCTTTCCCATGCTGCTGTTTTGGAGGATGCTTCCAAGCTCATGGCACTTTCTGAACAGGGAGATTGTCCAGGAGAGGGGAAGGAGGCTGGGTTTTCACTCCACAAATCAGCCRTGGGCCAGAGCTGAAGCTCTTGAGAACGACAGGAGGCCGTGGCCTTTTCCTGGGAGATGGGAGGCCAAACCATGGTCTCATGGTGATAAAAGCAGGCGGGAGAGACCTGATCTTTCCTCCCTTGCCTTAGCAGCACCCTGTAGGTACYTCTTGAAGCTCCGTTGAGTAACGCTTGTTGGGTGGTGGTCCGGTTGTCCTCACCTGGAGGATACGGAGAGGCGGCAAGGCCTCCATGAAGCTTTGATGTGCTTCTCCATGAACCTCAAAGTCTTTTCCCGAGGAAGAGGTGTAGAAGTAGAGGGTTGGGTTGTAGAAGTAGAGGGTTGGGTTGTAGAAATAGAGGGTTGGGTTGTAGAAATAGAGGGTTGGGTTGGAGGGGACCTGCTCGTTCCCTGCTCCATGCAGGATTGATGCCAAACAAGGTTGCTCTGCCCGGGTCAGTTGGGGAACATCTGCTGTGTGGAGGTACCACACGGACACCTAACCCAACATGTGGGCAACCTGAAAGCAGGGAGGGAAGGGCAGAAATCACTGATATCCCCCCCCCTCCCTGGTTACCCTGTTGCTTTTTGGATATCTTGGTTTCTGACCTTGRGATGACTTGGGCCTCTCTGGGTGAAAAGAGGGAGTTGCTAAATGAAGATAAAGCTGAGACGGGGAAGAAACACAGAGAAATTGGGCAAACTTTGCAGGATCTACACGAGGGAAGGAGAAAACTACCTTGCTGGGGCGACACAGGGTAGCGGCCGTGCTCCTTGTGCGATCCTCACCCCTGCTATGGCTTGGTGAGACACGATAAAAAGCAGCTCCAGCCTCAACCCGCAGCCCTGGCTGCTTCTGCCTTGGTCATTGCTTTTTGGGTCTCCTTCAGGCCAAGTCCTGTCCTGGTCGGTTCCTCTTAGGCCACGGGGTTAAAATGGGCAACTTGGCCCCACGTTCRTCCCCGCAACGTTCATGTCCTCGGACTAGACGGTGTCTCCGCTCGGATCGCCGCGGTCGCGCGGCCCCTTTGCAGCGTCCCTCCCTGCCCCGTGCAAAGTCCAGCGGGCAGAAACGGCGGCATTTGCATGGCGATTGCCCAACCCCGGGGCTTCCCGGCCCTCGACCGCGTGAACTTCCATCGCCCTCCTCTCGCCGAGGCGCAACTAGAAGGCGCCGCCAGACCCGCGTCCTCGGCGCCGAGCGGCCCCGTCGGCAGCCAGCGAGGCGGATGAGCCGCGTTTGAAGAGCTCCCGGCCTCAAGGTCACCCGCCTGCGGGCTTGGGAGCGTCCTTAAACACAGCCCTGACCGTCACCTTCCGCGGGCATCCGGAGGCCCTCGGCGGATCCRCTGGCGTTCCCGCGTGGAGGAGGTGACATGAAGTTCTCGGCTCCAAGTCGAGCCCGGCTGCAAGGCCAGATCCTCGTCTGTATTCAGTGAGCGAAACCCTCAGCGAGCCCTGGCGAAGGAGGGAGCGGTTGTTTGTCCGGCTCCGGAGGGAGGCTGGAATGTTTTGGGGGTTGGATCCTTGTAGGAGGCTGTGGGAGAGGCATCTTTTACTATTGGGAGGGGTGTCTTTGGTGGTTTAGGGGGCGATTTGAGGCAGAAATAGCATCTAAAGAGTCAAATCCAGGCTCTCCAAGCAGCTCTGAGCTTCCTTTTGGAGTCCCTTGGCGGCCACGGGGCCGTTGGGGTCTTGCGGGCGCTACTGGGACTCTCTCAACCTCCGTTTCCTCTTCCGCAAGGCGGAAAGGGCCGTTGCGTTTCGCAACGCCGCCCGTCGGTCTTCCCTCGCGTCGACGTGGCGGGTCCCTTGGGAGAAGCAGCAGCCACCGCCGAGGCCGTTGCGCCCTTTGCAGGCTCGCGACGACCTGCTGCTTTTTCACTCCCGCGGGTTCCCATCCTACGTTTGGCTGCACAAGGGCCGCACATGAAACCCAAGCAGTTTCTTTTTCTGAGCTATTTACGGCGCAGAAGTAGGAGCAGCTGCAAGCACCAATGAGCGAATCTTCCGGTACCTTTTGGCTTTCAAATGAAACACCCAAGATTAAAGAATTAGCCTTGAGTAGGAGCTAGGCTGGAATTCCAGAGCTTGCTGAGGGCCTTGCGCCACCTCGCATGACTCGGAAGATGATGCAATAACTCAACCTGCGTCTGATACGTTGCTCAGATGGTTGTGGAGGAGCTAAATGACAATTCCGGCCTTTTTCTTCCGTCCGTTTTGGGCAGCTGGGAAAATGTGACGCTTTGGAGCGTGCATGGAGCCTTGGGATGGACTTTTTGGAGCGCGTCAGCTGGTTTTAGGAGGGCTCTTGCAATTCCCTTGGCAGAACAGTTGCAAATCCTCCTAGTTTTTGATTTCTGAAGAGTTCGGTTGGGGTCCAAGCTCAGTCTTCGCCGTTTGGAAGAGCCCGTTTGTCTCATGGGGGGCTCCACGTCCTTTGGCAGGGTGGGTTTTCCCGCCAGTGACTGCGACCCCGTTGCCTCACGTGGGTTCAGGGTCTGTTGGAGGGCTGAAGTTGGGGCTGAGTCTCCCGTCCCATGGTCCTGACCCAGGAACAGGAGATGAGAAGACTCATGGAGGTCAGGTAGGCGTCCTCCAGCTTCAGTGTTCGTGGAGGGGAGCGTAAAGGAAACCTTATATTTAAGGGGCAGATTTTACTCAGTTGAAGAGCTTTTGATGTTCGGGGTATTAAGGATGTGTTTTAGAGGGTTTTTTATAGTTGTTTTTGGTCAAACTCTTCAGTAACTTGGTGAAACTTACCAGAAAAGAGGTTTTCTCCCTGTTTCTAGCTGCCCTCAGGGCTTGATGGTTACCGCCCCCTCTAAAACCTGCTTTTTGCTTAAGACGCTTGGATTTGCGTGTTAAATTTCCAAATAACAGAGGYTGGAAGGGGCCTCTATGGGTCTTCAGCCCCACTATGAGCTCGAAGCGCAACCAGTTTTCAACTTCTGTGGAGCTGCTTAAGCCTCCTTCGATTGAGCTTGGAGGATCTCCAAGGATGGAGATCCTGCCCCGTCCCACTTTGTAGGGAGGAATTTCCTGCGTTGTCGCTTGTCTCGTCCCCTTGTTGCGCGTCCCCAAGAGGCGCTCGGCTCCATTTTCTCTACGTGTCCCCCATCTGTTGGTAGCCCCTCTGCTCTCCTGAAGCCTGGTTCCCTCAACCTGTCCTCATGTAGCGTGCCCGCCCATTCCCAACCCTCTCGGTGGGCTTCCGTGGACTCGTTCCGGCGTATCAGTAGCTCCGTGACCTCCCAGCTACCGTCCGTCGTGTCGTAGCGTGGCCGTTGTTAGTCTTAAAATACCTTTTGGAGAGCGTAAACAGAGACCCTTTGCAGAGGAAGCATCTGCCGCTCGGAAGAGCGGCGGCTTCTCCTGTTTCAGAGAAAGAGGAACTCGCCCCAGTTGCTTTGGGAGATATCGGGACCACCGCGTGCACGACCGGAGCTCGTGTCTCTGCTTGGTGCATCTCCACGCAAGAGCTGAAGCATCGGGATGTTTCTCCAAGCTCTTCCAAGCACCTGGCCCCATCATCCCTGCTGAGATGGGAAGCGACCTTTAAAGTTGCTTGGGATTTTTCCCGAATATTTTGTGCATGGACTTGCTGACTGGTGGAGATGCCCCTTGTGACAGTTTGCCAAGCGAGATGTGGGAGTTGCAAAGTTGACCCAACTAAGTTGATGGGTGGAAGCGGGGYCCGTGTTAGTCTGTCCTGGCCCTTCCCGGGCTGTTTGTGAAGGATGGGACAAAATCGTCGCGCCGGGAAACGCTATGGCCCCTCTTGAGCCTGCTTGACCTCCGTTTATCAACCGCGACGACCTTAGCGAGCCGGAGCTCTTCCAGCGACGCCAGCGTTTCTCAAGCGTTGACCTTTGAAAGGCATTTTGTAAGTGGCCAACCGCCTCTAGAAGGGAGCCGGTCGCATCCAGGAGGACTCCCGGTCTCGGTTTAAGGCCTCCCCATGCTCAAAAACCCAAGAGCTCTCCCTTATCTCGGGGCTTTGGCCACTCTTTTGCTCGCGAGCTCATGTGACATCTCGATTTTGGTTTCGAGAGCCGCTTGGTGTCCCGTTTGCTTTAACTCTTAGGAGACTTGGGAAAAATGGAGAGGGAGACGGAGGGGTGTTTTAGGTGTTGGCAAGACGGTGACCTCAAAATCCAACACAAAACCCCGTGGTCTCTTTTGGGAGAAGCTTCATCCACGCTCTTGTGGTTAGAGGAGCGACCCTTGCGGGATTACCATAGAGGGTAAATTCGAGCTGCCCGAGTCCAAGACGTTCGCCTCCCTCCTCGCTTACGGTTTCCAAGAAACCGGCCGTTGCAGGGAGCGCGGTTGCGCGCTCGTCGGGAGAAAGATAAATCACGGCCTGTTTTCCTCTAAAGGAGACAGTTTCTAAAAATAGGAGCCATGCTGGAGCTCCGGAGAACAAAAGAGCCCGTCACTGTCCTTTTCTCCTCGATGTGCCCCCTCCTTCCTCTGTTGTCCCTCTCCCCGCTGCTCCGTTTGTTTTTTTTTCCTTATTTTTTCCTTTTTTTTGGAAGGATTTCAAATCCGTCGTGTTGGGAGCGCTGCGTTTTTGCAGCCTGCGGCTCCTGTCCCTTTTCCCCCTGGCAGGCCGGAGCGGGCTGCTCCGTGGTGACTCAGGCTTTCCTGAAGGAACGCGGTCCCGTCGAGCGGGACCTCCACGGTTTGGCCCCGCAGCTCGCCGGACTTTTCCAAGATGCCTTGGAAGCCGAGAAGAGCCAGGAATGCTCTCCTGCCGCAGCCGCGTTTCCAGACCACGTTTGGATGACGTGATGGTGCCGGTGGAGCGTGACCCTGCTGCTCTGTCCTGTTCCGTGCCTCCCAAACGGGCTCAAAATCCACCTGCTGGGGATGAGACCTACAGCTTGGAGATGCTCAGCCTTCAAAGTCTCCCCTTAAAAGTATCTGGAACCTAAAATATTGCAAGGGCTGCAAACCAACCTGTGCTTTTCACGCTGCCTCTCTGCTTGTGGGCCAGGTCCTGCCTTGCTTCCCTCCTCTTCATGACCAACACRATGTCCTGAACCCTGGGCTGCTTGGGCCACCACGCTCCATCTTTTGGGTTTTATGGCCTCGAGCCATCAGGGTCTGATCGAGGCCAAGGATGGGCAGTTTGGCCCCCAAAGGCTTTCGGGTTCTGTTCTAGCAAAGCTGCTCCCCTTGGCTCACCCGTGGGTGAGCTCTGGGTGGTTGTAGGACCCCAAGATGATGCCGGGAATGGGGACATGGAGCAGATGGTCCCATCCTGATTGCTTTCTTTCCTTGGTGGTCGGCTACGCCGCAGCTTGCCCAAGCTCCCACTCCTGTTGGAGACCACGAGTGAGTCCCTGTCTTTCCCACACGGATGCACCAGGATGAGGGAGGTTCCACACAGTGGAGAGCAGTGGCCGAGCCACAAGGAGCAAGGCCCATCCATCCTGAGCTTGACCTAGGGCCCACTGGTGGCAGCCAGACCTGGGCCACGTGGGTTGGATTCACGTGTCCTCATCGCTGATATCCATCCAGATGGAGCCCCAGCCTTCCCTCCCTCCTAGTTTGGATGTGTCCTGCTTGGTAGAGCCSGCTTTGCCCACCCATCTTCACCGACCACACCACCGACCACACCACCACCTTCCTTCTCATCAGCAGCTTTGGAGGTCGTTCACTTAGCTCAKGAGCCATCCTGGTGCTTTCTCCCACCACCGGAGCAAGGCCGAGGTCCTCTGAGCTCCCGGCATCCAGAGGAAGCCACCGGCCTGAGGACACGGCGCCACTCGCGAGCCCATGGGACCTGCTCTCCTTCACGAGGTGGCCAAAGCCAAGCGCTATCCAACCGTGCACCGGCGACGTGGGCATCCTTCCTTTAAACTGCTTAGCCGCAGCACCGATTATCCATCAAATAGTCGCGGGCGGGATTAAACCCTCTTAAGTGCGGCTCGGAAATCCTCCCCTAATCCGGAGCCAGCTGGAGGAGGGAAGGACGGGCAGCCGGAGCGGGAGGGGGGCAGTTTATCTGCTGGGAAAGCTTTTTAACGCCAAATCACGTTATTGCGAATTGCGCTCAAGAAGGCCTCGCTTTAGGCACTGACCTTGAAGCTTTCCTCTCTGTTGCAGATGAGCCTGATCCTGCCCTCTCCGGTGCTGTCCCAGTCCCAGCTCCCAGGACCGAACTCGGGTAAGTTCCCAGCATCCGTCCCGGAGCGGGGAGCAGCCAGGAGCTGCTCTTCCCACGTTGACATCACTTCAGGTGCTTAAAATATCCAAATATTCACTCCCGGAAAGGATTATCCCGGGATGGGACGTTCCGCATCCCAAGCAATCAGTGCCCACCTGGGCAGGCTGTGCGTGTTGCTTAGAAGGAGAGGCTGGACATGGAGCTGCCCATGGAGGACAGAGGTTGGGTTGTGTCCTCAGGTAGGCCTGGGTGTGTGGAAGAGTCTCGCCTTGCTCTGCGGAAGCTCCTCATCTACTCGGCCCTGGTGGCTGGAYCTGCTGGATGTGCCACCCTTCACGGTATCGCCGCTTGGAGGTCCTATTGGAGACCACCTCCTTCTCTTGTGGAGACCTCCGTGTCCCGGGAGAGTCCCACGGGGCCCTGCTGGTGTTGGGTCCTCTGCTCTATCGGCCTCTGGTCCTCCCGGCAGGACAGGTTGCGTCGCGGCGAGCAGAAGTGGGCCTGGAATTGCTTGCAGAGAGGGCCTGGACTCATGTCTAGCTTCTCTCTAGTCTTCTGCATCTCTTGGAGGACATTTCAGAAGCCTCTACTTGATAATTGGTGCCATTTGAGGCTCTTGACTTCCTACTTGGCCTCCTACCAGCCCGGCAGAAGGTCTTGGTGCTCTCATAGGTCTTGTCACAGCTGTTGGTCCTATGCAGATGTCTCCAACTCTTAGGGCATCTTGGAGAGCATCAAGTGCCTTTGCTGCATCCTCTTGGCCTTCAGCCTCTCTCTTTTCCTCCAAGAGAAAGTCTCCAAGCCCACCCAATRTAGGTGGCAAAGGCTGGGGTGCTCATGGGCACGTTCACCCCCTTTCAAACTCACCTTGGTGCCCACTWAACTCATCTTGGTGCCGTGGGGCCCGCGGGGACCTGCTCCATGTGTTGTGGGTGGCCCAGAGCTCCACTCTGGAGCTTGTCCCATGGAGGCGCTTCTCTTCCAGCTATGCAATAGGACCTGCTCAGGTTTAGGGTCTGTGGAGAAGGTCTGGGGAGGACAAGGAGGACCCAACGCAGGCCCATATGGAGCGTATGGCTTGGGGTCTGTGCGTGGTGAAGAAAGGAAGACCATGGCCAGCGTTTCCCACACCTGGTATGGAGAGTGACCACGTAGGGACCTCCATTTACCCCTGGAGGACTTTCCTGCATCATCCTTTGATACCAGGGGCCTTTGCTATGGTCCACGTTGGTGCTTTCGATCTGGTCTTAGCCRACCTTGAAGACGAGTTGGGAGCTCGTTTTTTGGCCTGCCTGTAGCAAGTGTCATCGTTTGGAGCAACCATCCCCGTTGGGTTGTTTCTAGACTGTCCGAACTCGTGGCATCCTGTGGAATTAGCGAGGGAGAAGGGGAGGAGAAGCAGGGAGTGGGGTGGAATGAAGGGAAGATGATTCCTTAACCCAAGCCAGGAATGCGTTATGGGAACATATGGAGCAGACACAGCCACTCCTGAGCTCTGGAGAAGACAGGGAGCAGGTTTTAGCTGTGTGTGGCCTAGGGAGGATGGGAAGGGATGGGGTTGGTCCTTGGGCTCTGCCTGTCCTAAATTTTTCCCCCTTGGATCCACCAGGCAGCATCACACGTGGGAATTTTTCAAAAATTACTTCTTTGCGACCCTATTAACTGACTAATACGTGTCAAAACTCATTTACAGCTCCGCTCCTGAAGAGCACGTGGAGTTCCAGGCGGCTTTGTACAGAACGGATGCCGGGAGCTCCGTAGACCTACGCAACATGACCGTGTCCGGCGGCGGGATATCCGGCACCTGGGATCCCTCCGCCTTGGAGACGGGAGCCGGCGACGGGAGAGGGGAAAGCACTTTAGAGAGACTCTCGGCCYTGCCGGAGCCCAAGGACGGGCGCTGCGTGAAGGAGGCGGCCTTGGCCGCCGAGCCCCTGCTCGGGAATCGGCCACGCGCGGATCCCGAGCGCCCGGAGAGAGACTCGGCCGCGGGCAAGGCGGCGCCCACGGAGATGCCCGGCCCTTGTGCGGGGGCGCCGGCTGGCAGCGGAGACGAGACACCCCTTAAAAACGAACCAAAGCAACTCGAAGGCCTCGGCAAAGAGCACTTAGAGAAGAGCAAGAGGGCGAGCCAGAGGCTCGAGTGGGTCTCCGGAGCCGCCGAGAGCCCCGCTCCTCACTACAAGGACATCGGCAAGGCGACGGATGGAGCGCCCGGCTTGCCCTCGCGGGGCCAGCCCGCRCGCGAAGGGCCCCCTCCGCTGACCTCCTCGGTGTTCAGGAAAGCCCTCAACCCCGTCCTGGGCAAAGCCAAAGCCCTGGAAGGGGCCGCCTCGCACAGGAAGGGGCCGCTGCTGGAGGCCGAGCCGGGCGACGTGGGCCCGGGCGAATGGGCGCTGCCCAAGCCGGCGCTGCAGCTGGGCGCCGAGCTGGCCGTGGGCAAGCAGTCGTGGACGGTGAACGCGGAAGACTCGGTGGAGCACGTGCCCGTGATGGCCCTGGAGCCGGCTCCGTGCAGCTCCTACGCCGTGGAGATGAGGCCCTACGTGTGCAGCGTCCTGCTGGAGGAGCCGGGCAAGGAGGAGGCGCTGCCGGAGGAGGAGCCGGCCGTGTACACGTGCATCGAGTGCAGCATCTACTTCAAGAAGAAGGAGCATTTGATGGATCACATGCTTCAGCACAACCGCGGAGTGGGGCAGGACCAAGACGGAGACGCTCGGGGAGGGCAGTGCCAGTTCTGCTGCAATGAGTGCGGCTGGGCCTTCGGAGACCCCGCYGCCCTAGAGCAGCACAAAAGGCTCCACCAGGAATCCAGGGAGAAAATCATCGAGGAGATCCAGAAGCTGAACGAGTTCCCCGACGAAGGCCGCGACGCCCGCCTGCAGTGCCCCAAGTGCGTCTTCGGCACCAACTCCTCCAAGATCTTCGTCCAGCACGCCAAGATGCACGTCAAGGAGAGGAAGGACCAAGGGGCGAAGAGCGCGAGCCTCTTTGGCGAGGCGCGCGACGCCGCGGCGCCCGGCGCCTACAAACGCTTCAAGGGCGCTGAGCCCCACGCGGCCCCGCAGGCGCTGCTGCCGGCGCCCCACGGCAGCGGCAAAGGGCTCAGCGCCTGCGCGCTCTGCGGCTTCCCGGCACCCAACGAGCACATCCTCAAGGAACACCTCAAATACGCCCATTCCCACCTCGCCTGGGACGCCGAGGCCTTCGAGGAGGACGCCAACCAACCCGGACCGAGCCGGGACGCCTATAGCCCCGCTCGGCCGGGGCGCTTTGCCGAGGCGGATTACTTCGGCAAAGCCGAGCGCCTCTTCCCGCCGGCGCACCGGGAGAGCGCGCCGCATTACGAAGCCCTCCACGGCTTTGCCCTGGCCCACCCACGCCTGGACAGGAGCAACGGGGCCGCCAAAAAGGACTTCCACGCCAGGAAGGGAGCTCCCTACGGCGCGCCGCACAAAGCCCTGGGGCTCCCCTCGGCCAAGGCCTATTCGCACTTGGCCCTGCAGCAGCTGAAGAGGAGAGCGGCCGCCCAGCACCTCGAGGTAGAAGGCGACGGCCTCGGGTACCACCCGGGCGGCCTGGAGGAGCTCAGGCACAAGTGGCCGGTGGGCGGCGACGCCRGGAGCCTGGACGAGATGATCTCCGTGACGGGGGAGGTCAACTTGAGCGAGAGCAGAGGCGTCAAACCCGTCGCCATCCCCCAAGCTGCCTTGGACCTCAAGAGGATGTTCAGAGACACCTTGAAGGCCACGGACTCTTCCATAGCGTCCGAGGAGCAGCAGCAGCAGCTGCGGATGATGGTGCCCATCGTGCTCCTCGAGGAGGTCAACCCRCATCCCAAAGCGACCAAGCGGCCCCGGGGGAAGCCCTTGAAGAAGAAAGCGGCGGTGCCACCGCGGGACTTCATGATGGAAGAGCCTCTCCCCTTGGACATGCTCCTGTTGGACTCTCCTCTGGAGGGTCCTCTGGAGCTCGACGACCTCTTGGACTCCGACTCGCCCATGCTGAAGAACGAGGAGCGCAAGTGCCCCTATTGCCCCGACCGGTTCCACAACGGCATYGGGCTGGCGAACCACGTGCGGGGCCACCTCAACAGGGTGGGGGTGAGCTACAACGTCCGTCACTTCATCTCGGCGGAAGAAGTGAAAGCTATTGAGCAAAAATTTTCCTTCCAAAAGAAGAAGAAAAAAGGTAGTATGTATTCAATTCACCGTGCTTTCTCTTCCCCTTGCTTTAAGCGGCGGGGTCTGCTCCTCCCGCTCACCTTGGGTACGTATGCTACCGTGGCCAGCCCGCGGGTGGCTTGCCGGCATGTCCCCTTGTCCCCCCGCCGCGTTGGCGGCCGGTCGCGGTGGGCGCCCCTCGGAGAGCCCGTTGGCCGCTCACGCGGCTCTCGGTTCTTTCCGCAGTTGCCAACTTCGACCCGAGCACCTTCAGCCTGATGCGGTGCGAGTTCTGCGGCGCCGGCTTCGACACCCGCGCCGGCCTCTCCAGCCACGCCAGGGCCCATCTCAGAGACTTTGGGATCACCAACTGGGAGTTGACCATCTCGCCCATTAACATCCTCAAGGAGCTGCTGGCCAACTCGGCCGAGCATCCYGTGCTGCAAGCGGCGGCGGCGGCGGAGCCTTCGTCGCCGGGCCGCGAGCGGGAAGCGCACGTCTTCGCGCCGCGCAAGAGCRTGACGCCCATGTCCGAGTGCGGCATCCCCCGCTCACCGCTGTCCCCGTTCCCACCGGCTTGGGCAGACGAGTCCCTGCAGTCCTACAGAGACGGTGAGTGTCCCTCGAACGCCTTGGGCAAACTAGAAACCCTTTGGTAGCCCCCGAAACTGGCTTGGTCGGCAGAACCGGGTGCTGATTTAGCCTCCTCTGCTGGTTGGTTGGATATCTGGTGGGTCGGACGTGTGATGAGATGGCCCTGCTGTTTGGTGGGATGTCTGTTGGGTTGGGTGTCTGGTGAGATGGCTCCACCATTTGGTTGGACGGTGGTTGGGTTGTTTGGTGAGATGGCTCCACCATTTGGTTGGACGTCGGTTGGGTTGGGTGTCTGGTGAGATGGCTCCACCATTTGGTTGGACGTCGGTTGGGTTGGGTGTCTGGTGAGATGGCTCCACCATTTGGTTGGACGTCGGTTGGGTTGGGTGTCTGGTGAGATGGCTCCACCATTTGGTTGGACGGTGGTTGGGTTGTTTGGTGAGATGGCTCCACCATTTGGTTGGACGTCGGTTGGGTTGGGTGTCTGGTGAGATGGCTCCACCATTTGGTTGGACGTCGGTTGGGTTGGGTGTCTCACGAGATGGCTCCACCATTTGGTGGGCTGTCAGCTGGGTCAGATGTGTAATGAAATGGCCTCACCATTTGGTGGGATGTTGGGTAGGTTGAACGTGTGGTGAGATGGCTCCACCACTTGGTTGGCCACGTGGAAAGAACTGATCTTGATAACGTTGTGATAACCCCCAGAACTGGCTCCTCTGCTCCTCCTGTTGAGCAGAGCCTTGGTGGAGGGAGGTTATTTCCATGGAATGGTTTCATCAGCAGAACCGGGTCCTGGTTGGTCGTCTCCACCAGTTGTTCGGACACTTGGTGGGATGGATGTGTGATGAGATGGCTCCACCATTTGGTAGGACATTGGTAGGGTTGGGTGTCTGGTGAAGCGGCTTCAGCATTTGGTGGGACATCTGATGATGCGTCCCCACCACTTGGTGGGACGTTTGATGAGAACTAGTCCTGCTTTTGGGCAGGATTTGATGTCTCTTTGTGGGCAGCTCTGACTTGTGTGATGGGCAGAAGATTTTCATCCTCCGTGTGTTTGGGCTTCGCTGTTAACAACAGCAACAGGGCCAGGAGCAGTTTYCCCCAGGGAAAACTGAGGAACTTGGATCCTCCGTTCACATGTTCCTGAATGATGGGACAGAGGGTGAAAAGGGAGCAGAGCGAGGCCACCGGTCCCGGCGTGGCCCGCTGTGCAAGAGGCAGGATGCGGCCTCTGGAGGAGCCGTGCTCTCCCCTTGACTCCCAGTTTTCCTTGGCGCTACAGGAATAAGCGTAAAGGGTCCATCCAAAGCGGATCTCTGTAAAGCGACACTGCAGTGTTTCCTCCAAAGACTAAAAACTTACTCGCGCGTGAAGGAAAATAACACCAAGAGGGTTGTGGTCCTGCCTGGAGCTTCTGGCAGTGTCTTTAACCCCTGAAGAACGGCCTCTCCCGTGGGTTACGTTGGCTTCCTGCATTCTTTTTTTGTCCTAAAACGCAGACTTGGCGCTGCCGCGTCTCCTGTTGTCGCTCCGTAATTTTGCAGGCTCGGAATGCTAACTGCTTTTGCTTGGAATTGCGRGCCAAGTTGCTAGGAAGGGTGGGAAAAGCTCCTAGTGTTGCTCCCCGCTGTTGTGTTTCCTACTGGGATCCTTGTGCCGGCATTTGCCTAAGAAAAGGATGCCCCGCCCCGGGCTCCCAAAATGCCACCCCCTTTCCCGGGCACTTGAAAACAAGTGTGAGATGCGGCTCGGGAAGCGGAGCTGGAGCTCGGACCGCCCCCATCTTCCACCGGGAGCGCTTGGATTTGAACCAGGCTCGCTCCGGGTTTCCTTACGAGAGCAGCCTCTTTTGGGAGCGAATGCCAAGAAAACGGGAAAGTTGGGAAAAGCAAAACGGAAAAGGCTTGGAGCCCCACACGGCTCTTGGCCGGGCGCTGGACGCATCTGTCGCAACCCTTTTTTTATGATGATTATTTTTGAAAGAGCGGAGCGGCACGCGTTGCACGCAGTGTTTATTTAACTCTTGCTCCCGGTACCAACTGTGGAAAAGCAGCTGAACAAACAACTTATCGGGCGACATTTGCCCGTTTGGGGCAAAAAAGAAGACTTTTTTTATTGCTTTTTTTTTTTTTTTTTAACCTGTTTTTATGAACTCGACCCCAGTGTAAATCCCAGTGCTGGAAGCTGCCAGTTCCACAGGGATCCAGGGTGCAAAGTGCTTCATGAGGGATAAATTGCCCCAAATCGGTTGCTCATCCRGGTCTACCTGTCGCTCCAGGTCTGTTGCATCTAATGCAACTTTAACCTTCTCCGTCCTGTCTCCAGGGGAGCCTCCATTGCCCTCCCAGCCTATGGTTGGTTGTCCTCTCCATGCTCCTGCTCTTCCCAAGCTGCTTTCTTCTGCTGGGCCCTTCTTGCACCCGCGTTTCGACCTTGGAGCACCCRTGGGGCCTCCGTGAAGTGCCGCTCTTTACACCAGCCCCGTCCTTGGCTGGTGGCCGCTGCTCCGGGCGCTTCCCCCGCCGCCGTCGGAGCTGCCGCGAGCACCTCCTTGAAGCCTGGCTCTGCTCCTGCTTGTTTGCCGCTCTCCTGCTCCAGAGCTTCTTGGCAGGCGCCTCGGGGAACACGTGGCTCCTCTTGGCAGGCGCCGGGAACTCTTAGGCAACGAGATCCTGCCCCAAAACATCCTCCCTTTCCAGCCTGCCTCACCTTGCTCTGCCCCCGGGATGGGTTCCGCTGCCTTGGGGGCATCATTCTCATCATTCTCTGGTTTTAATTCTCCCTCTTGGCAGGTTTAATGCCCCTTTGGTCCCAAAACACAAGGTTTTCTGCTAGGTTTAGATTTCTTCAACATCAAGACCCTTCCTTGGCTTGAGAGCATCGTCCTGCTCTTTAGACCATAACTTAGAAATTATTCTTAATTTTTTTTTTTGAATAAAGCCCCATGTGATGGTGCTGCAGGATCATGCTCAATGCAAACCCGTCCGAAGGACGCGGTCCGCAACCATCGCGAGCCCAGCACCCACCAAAACAATGACCTTATTGGGGGTGTCTGCACGTGGAAACGTGTCTCGGAGCTGGTGAACCTCAGGAAGACTGGAGGGGTGAAGGATCTGCAAGSCCTAGGGCTGCTGCCTCCTTTCACTCGTTGACCTTGATGGGACTCGTTTCCCCATCCAGCCCTTAGGTGCTGCTCAGGAGGTCCTGGCCCTCTGGAAGGATGGGATTTGCGGCTCTCTCCCATGTGGCTCATGGGATTTGGGCTSTTCCGAGAGCCCGATCCCGCTGCCCCGAGCGTCAGAGCTGCTCAGACCATGTCACGTTGACCGGAGCATCCGTCCCACGCGGTGCATTCTCCGGGTCTTCCATTAACAAGTCTCTGCAGCCTCTCCAGAGGCTCCGAAGAGGCAATTTATCGTTGTCATCTAACCCGTTAACGAAAACCTAATTCGGGGCAGGTTTAGGAGAGCGGGTGCTGAACGCCCTGTCCCCTGGTTCCCTTTCGTATCCGCTCCTTGCATTCAGCTCCTGAGCTACATCCACATCCAACCCGAGAATAATTTCTAGGTCACCCACTTGTGCCTCCTCCTGAGGATGAGGCAGCCACAGAAATCTTGTTAAAGAGGAGATTCCACATCCTCAATTTCCATATTATTTTTTTGCCCTTTCTCTGCAAGGACCAGCCCAGGCTTTACCTCGTTTTCCAGGTGCTGGATCCAATCCTAACCGAAGCATCCTGGCTGGCACAGGGCTCAAGCGAATGTGGAGAAGAGAGAGCTCATTTAAGGGGGCAACTAAAGAAGAAAATATATTTTTTATATAAATATAAAAATAGGAAAATATAAGAAGAAGAATATAAGGATCAAGACCTCAAAAAATGAATCACGAGGGCATCAACTTTACCGATGATCTGAAAACCCTCCATCTTCTCTGTCCTCCTCTTCAGCTTTAGTTTTGCCTCCTTCTCCCCATCCCTCTGCAGCTCTGGTCACTTTGGGGCTGGAAGAGGATATTTCTTGTATTTTTTTTTTCTACAATTTTGTGTGTTTTGCCGCTTTTTCGACGCTGTGATTTGAGAGCGGAGGTCTCGGCGTAGCTAAACTCTTATTTCCACGCCGAGTTGCGCTTCCTCCGGTTAATCGTGGGCGATTTCTAAACCAAAGGGAAGCAAAGGAAGSGAAACCTTTGGAGATGGAGGCTGGAAGAGCCCAGCTCGGAGCGGGGCCAGCTTCAACGGCGGGGCCGCTTGCTTGGGGTCATCTCCAGCTGAGCGTGGCCGAGCAGGAGACGCCACCACCTCTTTCTCCAGGTCAGCGTGCTGGGGGGACCCCTCCTTGCATTGCAGGTCTGGGGGCACAGTGCGGTGACCTCCTTTGTGCTGTTTCCCTTCTGATTTCCCTCCCCGCCAGCTCCTCTAGCGCTCGCCCGCGGCCTCGACCTACTTTCCGCCGTCTTGGATTCCCTCCTTGGATTCCAGCTTGTTCAGAAGTTCCTGCTCTGCTTCCCGCCCATCCCCGCACGGGGATGGCGCGCGCTGCCGCCCCTCGCAATCCTCTCCCAAGATTTCCCATGGTAGGCAGTGCTGCGGTTGAGCCAAGGGAAGATTCCTAGCCTGAATTTGAGCTCCGTTTCCCCTSTTCCCCACCCTAGGTTGCCCAAAATCGCTCTTCCTTCGAGCCTTTTAGGGCAGTTTTTCCAAAGGAAGATGGTCACCAAATCCCCCCCATTCCTGGTCTTCTGCTTGGGCAACCAACGTGACCAAGCTGGCCCTTTCCTTAATGTCTTCAGGTTTGGAGAGACTGGGATCTTTCCGAGAGAGATTTGGCCCCGATTTGGGGGTTTCTTTCCCCGGATCGCGGCTCAAACTTGAGCGTAGCCCGAGTGGCACCATCTGCCCCGTGGACCGTCCAGGTCAAAGCGATGGAGGAGCTTCTCTCTCGCTTCCCTCCTRGAGACCGGTGGGATTTTCCGGGCGGAATTGCTGCCCGCCCGTGGAGCCGTATGTGGAAATGGAAGCTTTGGATGTGGATTTTTCTCCCCGTCGGTTGGGGTTTTTGCCCCGCGTTCGTTGGCCCCCGTGTGCCTGGGGGGGTCTTGTGGTGGGTGCTGGCGATTCAGGCTGAGATTTTGGGTCTCGTTTTGGGGTAGTTTTGCCTAAAATGGAGCCGGTCGCTTGGGTTTTCCTCCCTGAGAGGAAGAGGASGGTTTGGGGAGACGTTGTTGCTGTTGCCATGGTGCATTAGAGGCCACATCTGTGCATTTTGTGTGCTGCTTCCTTGGCAAAGACCCTCCCCACGGCCACACGCCCTTGTTTTTCCAATTTCGGAGCAGCAGTTTGACTGAAAACCCACCATCTTGCCCCAAATTGCTGCAGGGATGGTCCTGAAAGTGTGAGGCAGAGCACYTCGTGACTGGAGGACACTGCTGGGCCTCAGTGTGCAGCCGAGGGCCGGGATGTGGCTCCGTATCCTGGGCCTGGGGCATCTTTGGYCTCGCACCCGAGCTTAGGCCTCGCGCCCTGTCATGGTGGCCCCTTCTCCTTCCCCCCCCCCTCCCGCCTCAGGCGTTCGCTAGCTCGGCGCTCCCCGCTGCGCCCTGGCCGGAATGCGCGTGGAGGCGAGGCCGCCGATTGCTCGGTAGGCGGCTGCGCGGGCTCGAGGCGGCCCGCTCGGCGCTCGGCTGCGCGGCCTGTGCGCTGTGTTGCCGGGGTGGAGGTGGCGGTGGGGGGGGGGAGGTGAGGGGGTAGGGGGGAGACCGCGCCTCGGCGCTCGGCTGCGCGGCCTGGCGGCCGCCCCGCATGTGCCGGAGCCAAGATGGCGGCCTCCACCTCCTCGCAGCCCAAAGTGACAAAAGCGGCGGCGGCTCCGCGGCCCCGCGAGCGGGGAGGCGACGGGGAGCCCGAGCCCGAGGCGCCGCCCGAGCCGGGTGAGCCCCTGCCCACCCCCCCCGCCGCGCCCGCCATTAACGGGAGCCGCCGAGGCCTCTTCCCCGCCCCCCCCCACCCCCCCCTCCTTTCACCGGGCGCCGCCTCAGAGCCGGGCCCGGCCCGGCCCGGGTTCCGGTAACGGGCTTGAGCCTCACGGGAAGGACCCCTTCAGCGCCGCTGCTGCCCGGTCCCCAGCCCCGTCSCCGTCTTCCTTTTGTCCTGATCCGGCCCCGCTCCCGAAATGGGAGTTACCGGAGCCCCCCTCCACATCCACCCACCGGGACCTCCCTGTCGCSGTTCCTGTCACCAACCCAGGGCCGCTCATCCGGCGGCTCCCGCTGCACCGAGGCGGTGGGAAAAGCGGATCCCGATGGATCCCGGCCTCGGTACCGTCATCTCCGCCCTCCCCTTCCCAGTTTTCCTGCCATTCTGTTCTTCCTATTCCCGGTTCCTCCATCCCTTGCTCCCGGTTGTCTCTGACATCCCATCTTGATCCCGGTGGATATCCAGGATGCCGGATGCTGCCGGGGCTGGGCCTCGTCACAGGGAACGGCCACYGATCCTTAGAATCGCGGCGTCCACCGAGCCGCGCGAGAAGCCCCCAAACTTCCATAGGGTTTTGCTCTCCATGGGGCCCTATTCCCTCGTTTCCCCCCCTGGGTTTCGCTGCCAACATCTGGAGCTGGAATAAAAACATCTGCAAGCGGCAGCGCCGCCGTCACCCTGGGGTTTCCCCCCAGACTTCATCGTCTCCTTCCCTTCGGCAGTGCTGGCGCCCGAGGAAGAGGAGGAGCTGGTGCCCATGGAGGTGGGTTCGCCGCCGCTGCCCAAGAAAAGCGCTCTCGCCGTGCCGCTGGATCAGCCCCCGAGCAGGATAGGGACCAAACTGTCTCCGGAGCCGCCTGGGAGCAAGCCGGAACCTCCCGACTCCAAAGGTGAGCGCCGTTCCTTGGGATCGTGGGAAATAAAGCGGGAGAAGACGCGACTTGAGGGCTCTCGGTTGTTCAGCCTCCTCCAGAAGGGTTTGCAGGGCGCATTCCCGTTGGGAAGAGGCTTCCTGGGTTGTGTTCCCTGTTTTAAGGGGCGCTTCTTTCCCAGGCTCCATCAGCTTCCTGAAATTTGCAGGATCCAACATGAGCTTTTCATCCTCCTCAGTCCCCCCAATCCCTCCCTCCTGTCTTTGGCTTGAACCAGATTCCCTAAAGAGCCATGGGGGGATCAAGGAGGGTCCCCCGAGCTTGCCTGCAGCTCACAGCCCTGTCAAAACRCGTCAAAAAAGCCTCGTTTGTGCAGGGAGACCCTCAGAGCATGTGAAATTGCAGCTCTCCATCCTCAAGCACTTCCCTTTCTCATGCTTTGTCCCTGGATACCACGACAGAGACAAGTGGAGGGGCTTTCCAAAGGTGGAGAGCGAATGGGTATCAAAAAACTCTGGCCGCTGCTCCCATTTCCTCCTTGCCTTGATTTTTTCTCCTTTTTTTCCTCCCTCCTTTTTGGAGTCCAGGACCTGTTGCCTCCTCACCTTCATTTTCCCCCTCTTTTTCTCCTCCCCTCTTGCAGCCAAGAACCCGTTGCCTCCTCGTCTYGATTTTTCCCTCTTTTTCTCCCTGCCAGAACCTGTTGCCTCCTTCCCTTAATTTACTCCCCTCTTTTTTTCTCCCTTCTTGCAGCCAGAACTTGTTGCCTCTTCCCCTTAATTTCCCCCCTTTTTCTCCCCCTTCTCGCAATCAGAATCTACCTCCTCACTTTGATTTTTTTCCTCTTTTTCTCTGTTTCTCCCCCCATTCACAGCCCAGAAACCGTTCCCCCTTGCCTTGATTTTCCCCTCTTTTTCTCCCCCTTCTTGCAGCCAGAACCTATTGCCTGCCTCCTCCTCCTCTGAAATTCTCTTTTTTTTTCTCCCAATTTTCTCAGCCAGAATCTGCTTCTTTGCCTTGATTTCCCCCCTCTTTTTCTCTGTTTCTCCCCGATTCACAGCCCAGAAGCCATTCCTCCCTCACCTTGATTTCCTCTTTTTTTCCCAATTCTCACAGCCAGAATCCATTGCTTCCTCGCCTTGATTTCCCCCCTCTTTTCCTCTGTTTCTCCCCCATTTACAGCCCAGAAGCCATTCCTCCCTCACCTTGATTTCCTCTTTTTTTCCCAATTCTCACAGCCAGAATGCATTGCTTCCTCGCCTTGGATTTCCCCCCTCTTTTTCTCTGTTTCTCCCCCATTCACAGCCCAGAAGCCATTCCTCCCTCACCTTGATTTTCCTCTTTTTCTCCCAATTCTCACAGCCAGAATGCATTGCTTCCTCGCCTTGATTTCCCCCCTCTTTTTCTCTGTCTCTCCCCCATCCGCAGCCCAGATCCCGTTGCCTCCTTGCCTTGATTCCCCCCCTCTCTCGTTTTCTCTGTTTCTCAGCCCAGAACCTGACCACGTGCGAGGTGTGCGGCGCCTGCTTCGAGACGCGCAAGGGCCTCTCGAGCCACGCGCGCTCCCACCTGCGGCAGCTCGGCGTCGCCGAGTCGGAGAGCAGCGGCGCGCCCATCGACCTCCTCTACGAACTTGTGAAGCACAAGGGCAAAGCCGAGGGCGGCCCCACGCTCGCCAAGAAATCCGCCTCCCCCAAGGACGCCGGCGGCCCCCGGCCCGCCGCGCTGCTGGCGCTCGCCAAGGGCGCCGAGCGCCCGCCCGACGGCCCCGTCAACAAAGCCATCAAGTCGCCGCCGGGCTTCTCCAAGGGGCTCTCGCAGCCCGGCTCGCCCGTGCTCAAGAAGGTGCCGCCCGCTCTCCCGGGCTCCCTGTCYCCCAAAAATCCCGAGGACAAGAGCGCCAAGCTGCCGCTGAGCCCGCTGCAGAGCTCGCCCAAAGCGCAGTGGCCGCAGGCGGATGACGACGGACCCCTCAATTTAAGTGAGTCTTTTATTCATTGCCTTGGTTTTCTCCTTAATTTCAAGCCGGGGGGACACTCGGCTGCTCCCTGTCCAGCTGTTGGCAGAGCCCAGGCCACCCTCCGCTTCATGTTTGTGGGTGTAGCTTTTGAGTGGAGGTGCCTGCTGTTCTCTTGCTGCCATCAGGGGCTATAAAATGGGGGCTTCTAATGGGATTTTTGGGCAAGTTTTTGCATCGACGGCCCCCTCTCCAAGCTCTTGGTATCTTTTTCTCCAGTGCCCGGGTACCACCTGGGCACTTTCCTCTTATAATTCCCAGTTTCACAGGGTTTTATGTCTTGCACGTGGATTCCTCTGCCTGTGGCTTCTCCCTCCTTGCTCCGATGCTGCCCTTGGACCTGGCAGCTCCCTACAGACCCTGGAATCTGGCGAATCTCCCAGGATGAGGGATTTTCCAGCCCGTTGAGGTTTCTCATGGCTGTTTTTGGGGGCCGTAAAGCAGCTTTGTGCTGGGTAGCACCTTACGCTGCTGCTTCCCGACCTCTCCCGAGGGCCAGAGCCAGCACGTCCAACCCCTCAGCAGCTCCAGGGAACAGCTTTACCTGGAGGACCTGCCTGGATGCCCTGTGTCCGGCAGCTCTTCCCGCTTCCTGACGCTTTTCCAAAGCTTTTTCCAACAAGGCATCTCTCGGCCTGTGTCCTCATCCCTCTTTTCCATTAGATTTTCCTGTTAATGAAGCTGGAGGAGGGAAACCCTCTCCATGCCACCCTAAGACTGGCCACAAAACTGRTACCACCTCCATCTCCTCCCTTCTCCTCCAGGATTCAGACCCTCTTCCGGGCAGGGATTGGCCTCGATAGTTTGAATTTTTCACACCCCTCCCCCCCCGCCTTTTCCCATCACAACAAACAAGGAATCCTCTCCCATGGGAGGGCGGATAGGGAGCATTTCCCAGTGTCACARTGCCAGCCTTGGAGCGTGGCATGATGCCAAAGAGAAAAGCAGGAAAAATCCAGCCCCGCTTCCCAGGATTTCACTTCGGAAGGGTGCATTGGAGCGGCACGGGTCACGCCAGCTCTTCAGCAGCTCCATCCGGCGCCGGTTCCCCTTTCTCCTTTCCCATTGGGATTTCAAGCACCGTGGCGTGGAGCGGAGCCGGCCGGCGCGTTATCCTGGAGCCGCGTCCCCTCCATCCTTCCCCTTCCCCGCAGCCTCGGGCTCGGAGCCGGTGCGCGACATCCGCTGCGAGTTCTGCGGCGAGTACTTCGAGAACCGCAAGGGCCTCTCGAGCCACGCGCGCTCCCACCTGCGCCAGATGGGCGTCACCGAGTGGTACGTCAACGGCTCGCCCATCGACACCCTCCGCGAGATCCTCAAGCGCAGGAGCCAAGCGCGCGGCGCCTCCAACCCGCCCGGAGCCGGCCCCAAGGCCCTGGCCAAGAGCCTCCTGGGCGCCGTGGGCTCCTTGGAGCCTCGCGGCGCCGGAGAACTTCACCTCCCCAGCACGGCCAAGAAGGTCCAGGCACCGGGCAGCCCTTTGGGGCAATCTCCTACCTCGTCTCCACCTCCGACCGCCCGGAAGATGTTTGCAAGTTTTTCTCCTCCCTCCTTGCAGAAGAAACTCAAACAAGACCAGTTGAGGGTGGAAATCAAGCGGGAGATGATGGCGGGAGGGCTTCACGGAGACCCTCACCCGTCCGACCGCGCCTGGTCGCCCCGCGAGGAGATGTCACCCCTGAACCTCTGTAAGTGCCCCCCCCCTGCTCGCGCGTGCCCCTCGGCCGGGGAGGCTCCGGCGGCTCCGGCGAGCGGAGCCCGCGGAGCTGCCGGCGGGAGAGGCCGGGCTCTTCTCCCGGCCGACGTCGCCTCTCTTCCCCCTCTTCCTCCTCCTCGTCCTCGCTGGCGCGCAGCCTCCCGCGCCGACCCGGTGCGCGACATCCGCTGCGAGTTCTGCGGCGAGTACTTCGAGAACCGCAAGGGCCTSTCGAGCCACGCGCGCTCCCACCTGCGCCAGATGGGCGTCACCGAGTGGTCCGTCAACGGCTCGCCCATCGACACCCTCCGCGAGATCCTCAAGAAGAAAGCCAAGCCCTGCGTCATCAAGAAGGAGCCCCACGCCGCCGCCATCGAGCCCCCCAAAGCCATGAGCGACGAGGCGCCCGAGCCCAAATCCCCCGGCAAAATGTTGCCTGCCATGGCCTTACCTCCCTTGAGCGGCCGCCCCGGCAAACCCGGCGGCTCCGGCCGGGAGCTCTCGTTGGCTCCGCTCGGCAGCAAACCCCAAGGCGGCTTCTTGACGCCGTTGGCCGGGAAGCGGCCGCTGGCGGACGAGCGCCTGGGCGCGCCCGGCGAGCTCAAGCACAAGGCCTACGTCCAGACGGAGCTGCCCTTCAAGAGCAAGGCGCTGCACGAGAAGGCGCCGCACGCCCGTAAGCGAGGCCGGGGTGAGGGAGGCCGGAGCTTCCGCGGCGGGATCCTGGGGGCGCTCGGGTTGAGGGCGGCGCGGGGAGGACCCGGCGGGTGCTGCGGCYCCTCCGTGTCCTTCCTGCCCTCGACGGGATCCCGGGGGATTCGGTAGTGTGGGGAAGGGGGAAAAGGCCGCGTGCCCTGTTGGGAGATGAGGCCTCGGGAGGCTCCGGGTGTCTCCGTGGGGATTCGGGAAGGAGGGTGGCAGCGGGCTGGAGATGTGGGAAGCGCCGGGCGGATGCTCCGGCTCCTCCGCGTCCTTCCCGCTCCCTTCAACCAAACCCAAAAGGGGCTCAGTGCCCGCACAGAAGCAAAAGAGGCCGTGAGGATGGAGACATCCGGAGGCTCCGGATACCTCCACTGGGATCCAGCGGCCTTGGACTGCGGATACAGGGGAGGAGTGGACAGAGGCTCTGGCTCCTCCATGTCCTTCCTGCTCCCTTCAACTGGACCCAAAGAGGCCTCAGTGCCCGCACAGAAGGGTCCGTGAGGATGGAGACATCCGGAGGCTCTGGATACCTCCATTGGGATCCATTGGCCTTGGGCGGCGGATACAGGGAGGACTGGACGGATGCTCAGGCTCCTCCACCTCCTTCCTGCTCCCTTCAACTGGACATAAAAGGGGCTCAGTGCCCGCACGGAGGGGTCCGTGAGGATGGAGACATCCGGAGGCTCCGGATMCCTCCATTGGGACAGGCTGCGGATACGGCGGGGGGARGGGGGCGCGGACACTCCGGCCCCTCCAAGGGGACTTTGCGGGGGGCCAGAGGGGGACGCGGGGCCATCGCCACCACTCACGCCGCGTCCCCGCTCTGTCCCCCCACCGACGTCCTCGTCGCAGCCGGCGAGGCCTGCTGCGAGCTCTGCGGCCTCTACTTCGAGAACCGCAAGGCGCTGGCGAGCCACGCGCGCGCCCACCTGCGCCAGTTCGGCGTCACCGAGTGGTGCGTCAACGGCTCGCCCATCGAGACGCTCCGCGAGTGGATCCGCCACCGGCCCCACAAAGCCGGCGCCTACCGCACCTACATCCAAGGCGGCCGCCCCTTCGCCAAGAAGTTCCGCCACGGCGCCGCCCGCGAGCCCGACGGCGCCCGACGCCTGCCCCTCGCCCTGCACGCCGCTGCCGCCGGCTCCGGCGTCGCCTTGCTCGCCAAGGGCCTGGCCGAGCTCGAGCCCGGCAAGCTGCTGGACGCGGCGCGGGGCGAGCGGGCGGCCGCGGCGGCGCCGCTGGCGCTCGTCAAGCTCGAGGAGCAGCAGCAGCAGCGCCCCAATATCCACAGTGAGTGCGCCGGCCCGCGGGGCGCCCTCGGGTGCCGCTTGCGCCGCTCGGCTCTTGCCCCCCCTCCTTCCCTTTATTTCCCCCCCGCCGTGTTTTGGCGCTCACTCGGGCGCTCCCCCGGCCCTGCAGAGTTCGAGCGGCGCCAAGGGCGGCCCCTGGACGGTCCCTTGCGACGCGAGGACGAGGTGGCGGCGGCGGCGGCGTTCCAGCAGAAGCTGGAGGAGCCGCGGCCGCCGCCGCCCCGCGTGCGCCCCGTGCCCTCGCTCGTGCCCCGGCCGCCCCAGACCTCCCTGGTGAAATTCGTGGGCAACATCTACACCCTCAAGTGCAGGTAACGGCGACGCTTTCCCCGCCCATACCCACTCCACCTTTTTGGGGAGAAACCGGGCGAAATCGGGCGCCGCCGTCACGTYTTCGCCCTTCCCCGCAGGTTCTGCGAGGTGGAATTCCAAGGGCCCCTCTCCATCCAAGAGGAATGGGTCCGGCACCTGCAACGCCACATCCTGGAGATGAATTTCGCCAAAGCGGATCCCTTGCGGGCCGAGCCGCCCGCTCCGGAAGCGCCCGCCGCCGTGGCCGAAGCCCAGTGAATCCCAGGCTTTTTTTCCCCCCCCGTCCTTCCCTCCGTATCCCAGCCGGCTCCGGAGCTTCCCCGGCTTTTTCCCCCCCCACGGCTCCGCCAGCAACTGGAGAGAGTATCCGGGGATATTGACCCCCCCATCCCTTTCCAAGGCACAAGCACTACATGGAAGAAGCCGGATCACCGGAGCTGGCGTTCCCGGAGGTTAGAGGACTCGGAGGCTCCGGGGGCAAAAATAAAAAGGAGCCGGAGGCGCCTCCATGGGCGCCCGTTGAATCCAAAGACTTTCGGCAACGGGGAGGGACGATCCCTTGGGATTGGGGTGGGGGGAGTTGTTAGGGGGTGTTTTGCATTTGGTTTTTCCCTGGATTTTTCCGCACAGCGGGAAAAGGGAAGCGGCGCCGGCTCCATCGGCATCTAGCGCCAGTGAGAGATTCTAGAGATTCCCGGTTTAATTCCCGGGAGCGGCGCCCTCCGGTTTGCATGTTCGCCCCCTTCCCAAAGTTTTCCCATATCCCAAAATTCGGACAAAAAAAAAAGGGCGCCGCTTCCCTTCTTCCCATTCAGGTTGCGAAGCCCCAGGGCAAATCCCGTGGGAATGGCCGGGATCCAGCGCCGCCTTCCCGGCTCCGGGGCCACCGCGGCGCCAGGATTCGGCCTCTTTTTTTTCCCCCCGTTGCTTTTTTTTCCCCCGTGTTTTCCTTTCTTCCCTCAACTTTTTTAACTCTAGATTCGGGTAGGACTAAGGAGCGATGAGTTTTCTTCGGAGGCTCCGGCTTCGGAGCGCGGCTCGGAGGGAATTTCCCTTTTTTTAAACTGTAATTTGGTCGGTTTTCCTCACCCTTTTCTTGCCATTTCTCCCCCCTCCTTTTTGTCATTTCTTTCCTTCTTTCTCCTCACCCCCACCCCTTTTTTTTTTTTTTTTTTTTTTTTTTTTTTTTTTTTTTTTTTTTTTTTTTTT
>PTEX01000502.1:45206-69835 GCA_003342815.1 Eudromia elegans | reverse complement strand
GGACGTATCCCGAGGCTGAGCCCCCTCAGCCTGTTCCCTTTGCTCCCTTCCCAATCATTCCTCAAATCCCACCTCAAAAGTCCCCTCCTTTGTCCCAAACGACCCATCATGGTCTTCAGCGGCCCCATTGCCACCGGGAAAGCTCCGGGAGCGATGATTTTTCAAGGAAAACGGTGGCCCCGGTACCAGGAGCCTTCACGAGCTTCTCTCCGGTCTATTTATTTTAATCTGCCCGCGGGTTCTGTCCGTAATCCCAATTTTTTCCTTTAATCGGAGCTCTGCCGCCTCTCTTCCCTCTCCGCCGGCTCCGGAGCCGCATCCGGGCTCTCCATGTCCCATCCGGATGCGGAGTGTAGGAAAACGGCAGCTTTCCCAGAYGTTCCGGCCTTGGAAAGGGATGGGGGGAACATCCATGAATATCCATGGAGGRAGTTCCCAAAGGGCCGCAGCTCTTTGGATTTGCACAGCTGGAAGCGGAGYGGCCTCAAATCCCGGAGCAGGCAGGATGGGAATGCCGAGGAGACGCCGGCACCCGGGCTCTTCCCAAGTCTCCGGCTGTTCCTCCTTTCCCTGCCAAGGTCAAGCCGTGCGTTGGGCTGGAGCTCGGATCCCTGGCGCATCCGTTTCCAACGGCGCCAAAATTGTTCTCCCTTTCCCGACTATTTGTGGCTGGGAACTTTCTGAGAGAAAATCCTGGKTTTTGGGTGTTTTTTTTCTTGCATCATCTGGATAAGGATGTTGCTCTCCTGGTGACAACATCCCACTCGTCGTTGCCACGGCGACGCTCCGGCTGCTCCGGCCAACTGTTGGCATCGACCCYCATGGACCACAGGCGGTGTCTGGGAGACAGAGGACTCTCCACCTAAAAACATCAGGATTTTGCTAAGTTCGGCCCTGATTGCTCCTTTTTTTTGGCTCTTTTTCTAGGTTACGGAGACTGGAATTCCGGGACGAACCGAGGCAAGTGCATTAAAAAAACTTGGGGCATTTTCTGCCAAATTGATTGTCAATTTTCCACATTGTGGCGCTTTCCTGAGGCTGGTGACGAGCCACCCGTGTCCCTGATGTCCCCTGAGAGGCCACGTGGCCTCTTCACTGTCCTGCCTGTGCAGCTGCTTTTTTTGCCTTTAAATCCAGCTTTAGATGGTTTTCCTATTGCAGAATGGGGAATAAACCCAACTTTTTCCCCTCCCAGGTTATGAGGGATACAATTATGGCTATGGCTACGGCCAGGATAACTCGGGCGGCTACGGCTACGGCAACGTGGCCACATCCAACTCCTGGGAAATGGCCAACTCGGACGTGGACGTGAACCCCGAGGCCTCCGGTGGCGGCTCCGACGCCGTCATGGGGAAAATGAACCCGCGCTTGGACATGGGATCGCACCTGGACACGGACACGATGCAGGGAGGCCCCTACGGCTCCGGCGGAGACAGGTGAGCGCAGGGAGGCTCGGGAATATCCGCGCTCATGGATATTCTCTTCTCCTGCTTGCTGGAATCATTTCTGCCTCTTTTTTTAGCTTATCCAGCCTCATTTTTTATGCATTTTCCCATATTCCCCCTCGGATGAGCATCTAGGATTGCCTCAGTTGCCTTTTTTCCCTTTTGCTTTAACGGTATTTTAAGGATTTGTGGAGCATTTTGCTATAAAACCCCCGAATTTCAGTGCTTAGAGCACATGCTGGGCCTGGAATTATTTGGCTGCCCTCAGGAAAATGACACTAATTTCACCATTTTTGGTGCCACTAAGGCACCATTTTTGCCTGTTTTTAGGATTCAACTTTTGGAGCAGCACTAAGGTAAAAAAGGGGCCTCTTCACATTGGATCCACATCCAAATTATTAGTTTAGACTTAGGGACCCAATTCAGTCACTTAAATGCCTTTTTTTGTACCCATTGTCATAGCAAAAGGCCGGATCTGCGGAGTGGTTTTGTCCTGGTGGAGCCYTATGAGTGTTTAGTGCTAATAAAGAGCCCCAGAACCTTCCTACATACGAACTTTTTCAGTGAGTTTTTGACCAGCATTCACTTTTTATGAAGGATAGTTATTTATTCCATATTTTTTAAAAAAATTGGGAGCTTCCCGGCTTTGCCACAGCCGCTTGGCTGTGCCGTGTGTTCTGCTGCGACAGATGGTAGCGGAGTAGCAGTTTTCCCTCCCTGAAAACGCAGGGAAAACCCCACATTCCCACTCTGTGTGGGAAATAAAACGGCAGCGAGAGGCAATACCTCATTTGGGGAGCGTTGCCTGTGTTTTCCAGTGGGAAAAAGCAGCTGCTCGACCGCAGCCGCTTGGGATAACCGGATCGTGGCCCTTTGGTTTTGGTGCCTGATTTTGCACCCTGTTTTTCCGCATATTGAGTCAGGGCGAGTTGTTTCCCAGCCCGAATTTGGGGCCTTATCCCTTTTCTTCCCTCGAGCCCTCGTCTCCGAGCGGGACGGTCTGGGTTTGCATCGAGGGCCCCGCGGGCGGGACGCAGCCCGCGGGGCCGGTCCTCAACGTGCCGCCCCGGCAGGTACGACTCGTACGAGCCCTACGAGCCTCGGTCATCGCTGGGCGAGCGCGAGCTCTACCGCTACGACTACGGCGACGCCGAGCACGACGCCGACGGCGCCTAYGACGGCTCCTACGACGGCTACTACGGCAGCCGCCGCGACCACTACCAGCCCCAGCACCGAGCGCGGGACGGCTACGGCCAGCGGGGTCAGAACTGGGCCCGAGACGGGCGCAACAACCGGCCCACGACGTCCCCGTACGCCGGGCGCGTGGGGGGACAGTGGAACGAGCCGCCGCACGCGATGGGGGCCCGGGGCTACGGCCCGCCCGGCCCCTCTCGCCTCCCGTCCCTCTTCTCCCACAACATCCTCCCCGAACTCAACATGTTCCAGGGAATGCGGGGTTTCTCTGGGAACATGCGCTTTGGAGGAGGCATGATGAAGCAGCGCATGAGGAGGAACTGGAAAATGTGGGACGCGGACTTTAAAGTAAGTTTGGCCCTCGTTTAGCACGAGCAGACACCGACATTTCCCTTTGGAGCCATGCATCCTGCTGCAAAATACAGCTGGGAAGCAATAACAATGGTTTAATTCCCCAAAAAGCTGATTTTTCGAAAGGAAAGGGGAAAATCAGGGTCTCAGAAACACCCCGTGCATGCAGTGGGTGGCACCGGTGGTTCTCGCGGGGGATTAAAACGTTTCTCTCTCCTCGCAGCTGCAAAAAAAGAAGCTCAAGAAGGACCCTACGGCCAAGAAGCGGAAACAAACCAACAGCTCGGACGAACCCGACAGCAAGGCGGCCAAAACCGACGGCTCCGACAACTCCGACTCGGACAACGGTGAGTCCGGGGCTGCCTCACGGCCCCTTTTTGTATCAAGACYGGCTTGAATGCGGCCGTCAACCTGCCCCTCCTTTCAGAGGAAGGCACCGAAGGCGAATGGGGAGAAAAAGAGGAGAAAGAAGGTTCCAGAGGTGTAAGTGACTCCCCGCACCCTTGGGTGCCCCTAGGCCTTTACTCAGGCTGGCGCGTGGCTCTAGGATGGTCTTAATCTCTTCCTGCTGTTGCATTTCCAGGAAGGGGAAGACGACGAGGGAAAAGAYGTGGAGAGAGGTGAGTTTCTGCGTGGGCGCCGGTGACGCCTCCCGGCAAAGAGAGCGGAGGCTCCGTTCGTGCGCCCGGAGTCCTGCGCGGAGCAAAACCCGGCTCGAGGAGCCCCGTCGYGGGCGGAAGAGCTGGAGCAGATAAATCCCTTGGGTTTACTTGGGCTCCTGCAGGCTGTAGGGAACGCGCTGGCCTCGTCGTGCCTTGAGAGCCGAGCTTGGTTCTGTTTCGAGGGGCGCTTTGGTGTCCGCGCGGGGACGTTTGTGGGGCGCCCCCCGACCTGCTGTGCAGGCCGAGACCCGCGGGGTCTCCTCAAGTGCGGATGGGGAGTCGCTCGGCTGCCGTGTCCGCGTTCACGTGGGTGAATCCCGTCCTTTGTGTCTGCTCAGGGATAAGGAAATGCTGTAAAAGCCCCCGCTAGGGAGGAGCTGGAGCCCTTGCTCAAGGTAGGTYGGCCCTTTGGTGAAGCTTCTAGCCCGGGGCTTAAGGGAACCAGGTCGAACCCCTCGCTGTGCCGTAGGCTTGGTTTTTGTGGGGGTAAGTCCATGGAAATAGGAGGAGCCTCCCAGCTTATCCCGGGATAATTATCAGCACTGGGTGTCATTGAGGCCCAGCAGATCCAAGCGGGTGYGTTGTGAAGTCAAAGCTGTCACTGCCTAAACCCTTCTAAAACCAGGAGCAGAAAATGAAAGCCAAGGTCTGGGAAACCACGTGTGTTTCTTCTCCGGTGGTCCCAGGGCAGCCAAGGATGGAGAGAACCTCCGTAGGGATCGGAGGTGACCAATGGGAGCCGCTTCTCCCGCCGCGTCCGGAATCCGAGGGGTTTCCGGATCGCGCGGGCTGGTCGGGATTGCCTCGACTCARCTGCTTGAGGGGGACAATTCTCTTYGATCAGGTGGTGGCCTCAAGTAGCGCCCTGAAACCCACCCTGCTTTAAACACTTAGGTGCTTTAACAATTCAAGAAGAGATCAGTCAAATCAAACGCAAATTGCAGGCGGGCAAGAAAACGCAAGAGCGGCAAAAGAAGAGGCATCGCGACCGCATGGTGGAAAGGTAACGGGTCCCCTTTTTCTCTTGTTCCCGGGTGTCCTGCTGCTTTGTCTCTGTAGAATTTGATGTAGTCCTTGCGACTAATCTTGGAGGTCCATCTGCACCTGCCCGCGCTTAGGAAAGTGGGTAGATAAAGSCAGGGGAGGCTCTTGGAAGCATCCCGTGATGGCTCCAAGGCTTGGAGACCTCCMAGAGCGGCTGTCTCAACTGTAGAGCCTAACGAGTAGCTCTAGCGAGCGCAAAAGCGGAACTGAAAGGGGTTGGTGTGAAACTGGCCGCCGTTCACGTCCCGACAGGATCCAGTTTGTCTGCTCGCTGTGCAAATACCGGACCTTCTACGACGACGAGATGAGCAGTCACCTGGAGAGCAAATTCCATAAGGAGCACTTCAAGTTTGTTGGGACCAAGCTGCCCCAGCAAACGGCCGAATTCCTCCAGGTGAGCCTCCTCCTGTCCTGTACAGACTCCCCATGACTTTCRTTCACGAGCTTTTTTGGATTAATCCGTTTATTACGGAGATGCGGTAAAGCTCCTGGAGCTGCCCCTCTAAACGACCACGTGGGAAACCGCTGTAAAAGGCGGAATAAAATTGGATGTGGGAATGTCGGAGCTGCTGTTCCGGCTCTGTTGACTTCCAAGGTCATTTGCCCTTAGAACAGGGAATTAAAACCAAGAGGTAGCAGGGAGGGCAAAGCCAAGTTCACAAGAAACCTTCCTCGCGCAGGAATACGTCGCCAACAAAACTCGGAAAACCGAAGAGCGTCGCAGAGCCATCGAGGACATTAACGCGGTCATTCAACAGATCTACAGGGACCAAGACCTCACGCAGGGTAAGAGCAGGGTTGAGGTGGTGCCTTCCTAACGTGTCATTGGCCCCAATATTGTCCTCCACGTGAGCGACGCGTGCAGAAGGAAGCGAACGTTGCCGAAGAGGAAATCCTGTGGGATATTTCGGCGCGCTGAGGTTTGCCCAAGGTTATTTCCCGGCTTTGCCAAAGCTTTTTGGGTTATTAGCTCTGTTTTGATGCAGGTGGAAGAGTTGTTTTGGGCTCGTGTTGAGCTCCGCCACGATGTAGTCGCCCGAGGTACGTTCCGGTTAACGCCGCTCTCGTCTCCCTTTCCCAGATGTCGGCATGGAGCATTTCATTAAGAAGGTGGAGGCCGCTCACTGCGCGGCGTGCGACCTCTTCATCCCCATGCAATACGGCATCATCCAGAAGCACCTCAAGTCCCTCGACCATAACCACAACCGCAGGGTGAGCACGCGGGCCGGGCCGAACGCACGCCGCCCTTTCCTAACGACGGGAATCCCGCTTCCGCCATCGGATTCGGCTGCGGTAGCGGCCGTTCGGAGGCTCTTTGCGGGAGAGGGAGACCTGAAACGGGGCGGAATTTCATTCCTCACCCTCTGGGCTTTGGAATTGCTCTCCACCCTGCTTAACTTGGCCCGCTTTTTGCTTCCCGGGAAGTTTTATTCCGTGCAAAAAGCTGGTCAGCAGGATTGGAGCAACTTCAGCAAAGCCTCTGCCGCTCATCCCGTGTGGAAACGAGATCTCGTGTCCCCCAGTGCTCTTCCTTAGCCACCTCCCAATATTCCRGCTTTCCCGCTTGCAACAAAATCACCTCCTAGGTCCAAATAAACTTTACCATAGCCAGATGATCCAAGCGGAGGAGTTTTATTCGGTCACTTGGAGGCAGCAGCTGGTTTATTTGTAAAATGCACCTTTTGACACGTAGGTTTTGTAGACGTGCGGCCGTAGCAGCGTTGAGTGGATTTTGTCACCGTCTTTTGTCACTGTTCAGCCCTTTGGGCTTTCCGTGGTGGCTCGGACAGAACCTTTAAATTCCAGTGCCTGGAGATGAAATAATTGTATTTGTGGGACCGAGTTTTGCTCCCTGTGTCCCTGTTACTCACCTTTCCAAAGCTCTGCCTGCCCAGCACGGATTCCAGGACTGCCAGTTCCCCAAATCCGTTATTTTACCGCTCACCTGAGTGCCAAAACGTGCTCCGTGCAGGTGCCATCGTCAACTTTGAGCCATAACAGCCCRAATCACCTTTCCGGTAAGTTAATTGAGGAGCAAGACCTAATTGTGCCGCCTCCACGCTCCCCTCCAGGCCATGATGGAGCAGTCCAAGAAGTCGTCGCTCGTCGTTGCCAGGAGTATCCTCAACAACAAACTCATCAGCAAGAAGCTGGAGCGTTACCTGAAGGTGGGTGCTCCACAGAGCCGCGCGGCCTTGGCCAACGTTGGCCATCGTTGACCAGTGTTGACCAGCGTTGGCCAAAACTTGAGGGARCTCAAGTGTTTTCAGTGCTGCGTTGCTCATTGGGAGGTCAACGTGATCTGCGTTTACAGTATCCAAAAAGATTTTAAAAACCCCTATTTTTTGTGCTGTTCTGTCCGGCTGGGCAGCGTTGAAGCCGAGTTTCTCCGTTGGGTGGGAATGTGGCTTTTTTGTCCCAACTGTGAATTCCTCGAGCGCGGAGCTTGAGCGACTCTTTGTCCTGTCTTGCAGGGCGAGAATCCCTTCACGGACGACCCCGAGGAAAAAGAGGAGCAYGAGGAAGGAGAAGGAGGGACCGTTGGGAACGTGGAGGAAGGGACGGCGGAAGAAGGCGCCGACGACAAGGAGGACGACGACAACAACCCGGAGGAGGAGGGAAACCGGGAGGAAAAGGCCGAGGACGGAAACAAGGAGCGCGAGGAGAACCTGGAAGCGGAGGGAGCCGAAGAGGAACAAGAGGGGACAGGGACAGAGACGGAGCCGCATCCGGAGCCCGCGGAAGAGGCGGATAATGCGGAGGACCAACCTCCACAAGCCGAGGAATCGCCCCCCAAGGAGGAGGAGGAGCAGCAGCCGGCCGAGGAGCAGGAAGAGAGGCCGGAGGACGAGCCCCTCGAGTAGCTTCTGGGGCCGCCCAACGTCCCTTTTTGTTGTTGTTTTTTTTCCCCGTTGTTGTTTTTTGAACATAACCGTTTCTGTGAGGTTTCATAGCACGTGGTTTGGGTTCTCCTTCTACTAAACGCCCGTGGGCGGCAGACGCCGGCGGCTGCCAAGTGATTTTTGGGGGGTTGTGTTCCCTTTTTCCATCATTTTTTTTTCATCTCGTTACATGCCGAATGTTCATTTTTAGTAGCCGTTTTTTGTGTTGTTGCCTGTTTCTAGGAGGAAGTTTCCAGAATTTCCATTCCGGTGCCCTCTGGGCTTCCGTCCTGACCGTTGTGTGAAAAAGATGCCTTTTTTTTTTTTTTTTTTTTGAGGAAAAAAAGGGGGAAATTGGTTCATTTCTGCTCTTGGTGGCTTCTTTCTGCTATGGCCTCCTCCAGGGAGGAGGAGGGGTCAGGGATGGGGTCAAGGGCCATGGCTGGGGTCAAGGGCCATGTTTGGGCTCTGAATGGGGGCGGGGGGGTCGTGCCCTTAAAGTCACCCSTGGGGTGTCACCGAGTTGGGGACGGGAGGGGCCAAAGGTCAGGACGGGGTCAGGGACCGTCTAGCGGCCTGGGAGCTCCTACCTGCCCTCGCGCCTTGGCAGCGCCCCGCCCCTCTCTGCCCCTYGGCCAATGAGCGCGGCGGAGCGCCGTGATTGACAGGCGGGCAGGCGCTGCTTTGCCCAATGGGAGCGCGCGGGGGGAGGGGCTGCGCCCGGCTTTGCGGGGGGTGGGTGAAGCGCGGCCAATGAACGAGCAGGCGCGGCGGGCGGGGGGGAGAGGGCGGGGCTTTTGGAGGGTGGCCAATAGCGGGGGGCTTCGTGGGCGGGCGGTGGCGGCGGGAGCCGCGCGCCTGCGCACTGAGSGCCCGGGCGAGCGGCGCGGCGGCGGCGGAGGGAGACATGGATCAGGGATACGGCGGTAGGTGCGGGGCGGAACCGGAACGGGCGCCCCCCGAACCGCCCTCCCTCCGCCGCCTACGAACCGGCGCCGCCGCCCCCCGCCTTGGGGTTCGGGGGGGGCGTGTGTGTGTTCGGTGGGGGGGGGGTGGGTGTCCAGCCTCCTGCGGGAGGCTCTGGTCCCACCTCCCGTGAGGCGACGGAGCCCCCCATTGGGCGCGCGGCCCGTCCGTCAAGGGGAGGGCGCCGCCGATTGGGCGGCGGGGGGGTGGTAGTGGGGGAGGGGCGGCCGTTGGCCGTTCCCCGCCGTGCGCGGTGGCCCGGAGTGGGGGAGGGGATGGCATGGCATCGTTCGCCTTTCCCCCCCCGCCCCGGCTCCTCCCGCCCCATTTCGGGGAGGGGGCGGAAATGGAGCCGGGCCCATTTCTGAAGACGACACAAAATGGCGGCCGCGCGGGCCCCTCCCCCTTCAGCCCCGACCCGCTCGCTTCCCCCCCCCGCTGTCGTTATCGTTGCTCTGAGGAAGAGGAGCCGCCATCGCCGCTGCTTCCCCCGAACAGCGGGGCCGAAACAGCCCCGAGCCCCCAAATCCCTGGAAATCACCCCAAAATCAGCCATTCGTGCCTCGCCGACAGAGCCGACGCCGCAGCCCCTCTCCGGTGCCCCCCTTGCTCTGCCGCTCGCCTCAGAGGGGTTTAAAGGGCCCTTCCTGCCCGGGCCGAGGCCCTTTTGTACGCCTCGGATGCAAAAAAATGGAAAAAGAAATAAAAAGAGGGATGAAACCCTCCCGTCCGCCTCGAAAACGCAACCGAAACGGTGGGAAAAGTGCTGTTTGGGGGCCACCAAGTGKTGTTGGGCTGCTGCTCTTCCTGCCTTGGCCTCCCAGGAGCTCCGAAACGTCGGAATTGGGATGTTTTTCCATGGCGCCTTCGTCCCCCCTGGAATTTGATGGCTCGCCCGTGTCACCGGATGCTTCGTGTCCCCTACAGAAGCTCCAACGAGCGGAAAACAGTCCGCAAGTCCGGCTGGTGAGCGCTCCCGGAGGCAAAAACCGGAACAGACGGAGAACTGGATCCTGTCCCTTCTGCTCCGCAGACACCTGCGGGTTTTGGGGCCGTCTCCTGCCTAAATTCCAAGTTTCGCTGCAATCCGGAGCTGTGGAGAGGCGATTTGGGCCTCGTGCTTCAAAATTTCCTCAGTTTCGTAGTATGATTTTCCCTCATGCAGCTTTTTTTTTTTTAAATGTGCCTTATTTATAAACAGTGCGCTTTGTTTTATCAAACTGCTGCCACAGAGATCCCCTGGGATATGCGGAGGACCCAGCGTGTGTGTTCCCGGTTTCTCCATCCGCTTCCCACTTTGCGGCAGTCCGACAYCTTCCATCTCCTTTGACGCTTTTGGACCGTTTCACCAGTTTTTCCAGCGTAACCACTCCACCAAGCTGGAGTTCTCGGCCCGGCAATGGGATTAAAGACACGCACAAAACGTGTTTATTTGATGTTTATGACTGCACAGAAGGATTTCTTCTGGCTGGCCAAGCCCAGAACACAAACTTTGGGCCTAAAACATAGTGCTTTGGCTCCRAAATGTATTTTTTAGCGCTGCTGAAGCATTGACATCTGCTTCTGAGCTTGGTGTCTGTTCATCTATAGAGCATTCACTCTCCACTTAAGGTAGATGCCTTAAATAGAGTGATAAATCACAATTTAAAACTGTTACCTTCCCTCCATGGGCAGCGGAGCAACCCTGGATAAACTGGCTCCAAAAAGTTTGCRTTAATTACTGCAGAAATTACCTTTTTTTGCCTGTTTCTGGCTTCATTTCAACTTAACTTATATTCAGCTAACTAAAAAAAAAAAGGCTTGAATGCCTTGCCTTGAAGAAATTATAATAAGCTTAAAATCCTCTTGGTTTTTACAAAGCCCAGCGTGTGTTTTGGTGTCGATGAGGTTATAAATGGTGAGGGTTTTTTTATATTTCTCGCGTGTTTTCACAAATAACCGGGCACRGAAGCATCGGCCTCTGTGTCCCTCTCTTTGAAATTCATTACGTGTCCTGGGGATTGTACAGCTCCCTCCGAGCATGGTTTGCACCCCGGTGGATAAGACGGCGCCTGATTCATGGAGGTGATTTAAGGGCTTAGCAGAGGACAAGCTTTGTTCTCCCTCGGATAAAACTCTTTGTCAAAACCAGCGGGAAGACTTGAATTCTGGGCAATTCCGGCTTCCAGGAATAATTTCCTGCCACCCTCTTGAATTGTCTTGACCCTCTCTGCGTGCTTTTTTGGTGCTCAAACATCTAATTTTTACTGGCAGATGCAGCCATCCTGGGAAAAAAGCAGCTTCTGGCATAGCAGCATCTCACCTCAGCGCCTCCACTTATGTGTTTTGCCAGAATTTGATGGCTGTTGGYGTCTTGGCTGGATGTAGCAGCATGAAATACATTTACAGAATGATTTTTTTTTTCCCCTCTGGAAACCTGCGATTTTTAATCCTCTGCCTCCAAGCTCTTTGTTGCATTTTACCTTGATTAAACCCAAATTTAATGCAGAGCTGAGTGCCTCTCCTGAACAGCAAAAGTACGAGGGCAATTCAGAACTTCCTGGATTTTAGAGCCTCTTAACAGAAGAAACTAAATTCTTAAATCGATAAATTTATTGTAGCACCGTAGGTAACTGGGGAAAACACCCAGTCTTTAAAATAACTCTTTTTTTTTTGACAGGTTATGGCACCTGGAGTACTGGAACCACCAATACTCAAGGTAAATTGCATATATATAGATATAAAACAAATGTAGGAGTTTTGTTTTAATGGAATCATTTACCTGCTGAAAGCTGCAGCTATCAGAGTAGAGAATTGAAAGAGTTGCAAAGTGTTAAAAATATATAATTCGTATCATTTTCATAAGTAGCTCCTGGAAATGCTGGCTTCTTTCTATCCCAACCCATGCAGAAGGATAAATAATATTTACAAGTGTTTGCTGGATTCATGTATGTTTAATTGTGAGCTTTTGGCTTTGATGCTTTATTGCTTTTAATGCTAAAATGCTCTTTCTTTTTTCCCCCTTAAGGTTCCTACGCGACAAATGCTACAAACTGGCAAGGTAGGTGTTGAATCCGTCGCGTGATCGGCTGTTTCGCTGCTCTCCGAGTTGGCCTGAATGTGTGGAGCCGTTTTCCAGCTCTTTGTGCATCATTTTGGAGATTAAAACTATGCAGAGACGTGTTTTGAGCTCTTCTTTCTTCCTCGTGGTGTTCTGTGACAGCGTCTGGCGTGGAGCAGCTTCCAAGAGAAACCCTCCGTTATTTTAACCTTGCTCCACGATCCCAAGTGTTTTATTTTTCTGAAATGAAACTTTACCTTGCCTAGAAGCCAACTTCCTTGTAAAATTAACTCACAAATTAGCAAAAAGCTCATTTGTCTTTGGTTGCTCCTATGAGCTGCAATAGCCAAACTTGGGCCTTAATGAAATAATCCGGATTTATTCCTCRCAAAGCCCAAGGTTTGCCCTGGTCACGCCAACACCTTGAGAGGCCGACACGGTTGTCCCCGCGGCCGCTAGCGCTTCCTCCGTAACCCATCCTTTGCCTTTCTCTAATGAGCCTTCCCTCCCAGATCACCCCTTTGTTAATTAGCCACAGTTTGAATCAGGACAGCTGTGTGGCACTATTTTTAACGCCTTCCCCAGGGCTAATGTCTTTGATCATTTATGAAATGGCAATTTTGGGCCCTTGTGCAAAATTCAGTGTTGCCCCACACATTGGGCTGTGGATTGAAACCTCCCAAGTTGAGTCTTGTGAAAAATGGGCTTTCTTTATAGCTTCTTCTTCAATTATTTCTCTCTTTGTAAAGCCTGAGAGCCCAAGGCAAGGATTTAACTGCCGWCTTATGCAAACAGAGAGCAGAAAGTCGGTCCCTTCTCTGGAGAACCCACAGCCTGAATTTAAAACAACAGTCGCCAGATGGAAACGGGTGGAAGAGAGAGGAAAACTCAAAGACAACGAGACAACAGGCGCAGTAGGCAGCGGTCCTGGCAGCATTAAGTGTTGACAGTTTTATTGTAGGCACTGTGGACAAAGAGAATGTCCTTTATTTCCTGCTGCTTTGTTTTTTCTGGTTAAAATTACTCCATAGCCTGAGTCATCAGGGTTGGAGATGTCCTTAAGCACCCAATAGTGTGATTCTTGTCACTGGTGATTCGGGTCACGCAGGTGGCTTGGGCTGACAAAATCCATCGAYGTGTGCCGAGTTCCTTCCGAAATCCATCCTGGGAACTGCAACCTGCATTTCCTAGCGGTTAAAACCACTGGAAATACCCTGAATGTTGAGGGTTGGGGTTGAGCAAAAAATGTGTCMTCTTTCATTCTAGGAAAACAGATTTACTTTAAGGAGCAGAGCTTGGTAGCCTCCAGACCTTCCAGAAATCTGCATTTTTGTGCTATTTACCTTATTTTACCCTTTTTTTGCCAGGCTATGAGGGCTATGACTACTACAACACCCAAACCACGGGGGCGAACACGGCGGCCACGTACAACTACGGGGCCGCGGCCACCTCCAGCTCCTGGGAGACGCCGAAAGCCTCGGACATGAGCATGAGCGCCGACGTCAACACCGGCATGTCCGTCGGGTCCTACGGCTCCGACGCGGGCGCCAACGAGAACTCGGATTCCATCATAGCCAAAATCAACCAGCGCTTGGATATGCTCTCGAAGGAGGGCAGCAGCGGMGCGGGCGAGGGCATGGAAGACCAGGAGAGGTGACTGTTGGAATTGTGKTTTTGTAATAAAAATGAGTGTTTGGTCCTCACAACTGCAGGTTAAACAGCTGTAACTGCATTGGTGGGCTTCAGCATTGAGAAATTGTGTTGGACAGCGCAGCGTCACTTCTTTTTAACCTCTCCTGATTATTTTTTATTTTATATATATTTCTACCTGTCGAGCATTGGAACTCACTTCCGTTGTTGATTAACTTCATTTTAGGCAGCAATTTTTTATTTGCCTTTTTCAGGTCCCTTTTCACACGCACGTTTTTTGCTTTTTCCTCTTGCCTTTMTCTACTGTTTGATGCTCATTGCTTTTGCTCAGCCCAGAAGCTGTCTATATTTGTACACAAAACACCCTTTTTTGGTTGCTTGRGTTGTTTTTTTTCCAAACTTTTTGAGACGGGGGGAAAAGAAGGYGTGGAAAAAAAGTGGTCAGAAAGCAAGGTTTAGAAAAAATGTTGTTTTCCAGYTAAGAGCATGGGGATTGTGCTATAAAATAGGTTGGTTTTTTTAGCTATTGACTGTTCTCACTGTGCAGCTCTTTCAGATTCGAGTCCTTCGACTCGTACGACTCGAGGTCTTCGATGAACGACCGCGACATGTACCGATCCGGCTACGACTACGGGGACGCGGGCAACGAGCGGAGCGATTCCTTCGGGAGCCAGTTCGACGGGCGCCGGGACCAGCCGCGCAACCGGGGCAACGGCTACGGCGTCGCGCGCGGCCGGGGCCAGAACCGCACGCAGAACCGGGGCCGGCTCAACACCTACAACCGCGGCGACCACTTCATGCCCTCGTCGAGCTCGGAGCGCCTCTCGGCCCGCTGGAACGAGTTGAACTACATGGGTGGGCGCGGGATGGGGGGCCCTGGGCCCAACCGGCTGCCTTCCCTCTTCTCCCAAGCCCTCGTTCCCGACTATGGAGATTACGGCGATTACGGCGGCTATGGGGATTACGGCGATTACGGCGACTACGGCGATTACGGCGACTATGGGGACTATGGAGACTATGACTATGGCATGATGGGCATGTCGGGCATGGGAATGGGGCGCTATGGCAACATGCCGTACGGAATGGGGCGGCAGCGGAACCGGGACAGAGCGAATACGATGCCCTGGCACATGAACACGCTGGCGGTAAGTTGGCACCGGTTCTCCTCTTAAACTGCCCATTTTTTCCTCCTGCAATCAAAAACTTGGTGTTTTCCTCCTGCTGTCAGCCGTGGTGCCAGGCTTTGCTGTTAATATATAGAATTTGGGTTTGTTTTCTGGGGAGAGGAAGCACAAATCTGCTTCGGGTTGCTTCCACCACTGAAAAAAATGAGCTTCTCTCAGGCAGAGGCCCCTTGCACCTACCTGCATGTTTTTATTTTTGCACATTTTAGAGCCTCTGAATCAAATTCAGTTCCAAAGCAGGGTGGGATGACAAATTGTTCATTCAATGCAGCAGAAAGCAAGGCAGCAAATCCTTGTTTTACCTGGATATGCATCTCCTGGATCTCTAGGTGTCTGGGGAGGTGTAGCAGAGGACTGGGATRTTTTGTAGAGTTCTTGGGTACTCGGAGCAGATCAGAGTGACCGTTTTCCTCCGTTTCTAGCCCAAAAGGAGAGGTTTCCGCAACCGTTCGGGCGGGCGATCGGATAGCGAAGGAGGGCGCAAGCGGAAGCAGTCCCAGAGYGGAGACGAGCCCGACAGCAAACAGGCCAAGACCGACAGCGAAGGAGACGACACCGAGAACGGTACGTGCCCGTTCCCAGACTCAAATATTAGTCATTTGGGTGTTTTTATGGTCGTGTTTTATGGTCTGGAACAAAAGGAACCCTCGAGGTGTCGGATTAATGACAATTCACAGCAGCGGCTGGCAGGCAARGAGAAAACAAGTGATTTGACGTCTTTGCTAGGATTTCATGTCCRTTTTTCCAGTAGTTGGGGACTTGCTGGATACCAGCAGGGCCCCTTGTGCTTTTAAGTGGGCGCAAACACTTCCTCCCCCGGCACCCACTAAAGGCATTTTTTATTTGTGTGCAGCAGATGAGGGCGAAGGAGAGGAAAAATCGGGAGATGAAGCCGACAAAGGTGTAAGTAACTTTAATTATTATGATTGGTGGCAAACGTGGGAGAGTTTAAGCACTTTGCTCCCTTGATGGTTTCACAAGCTGAATTTCTGAAAAAGCCTGCGAATGAGGGTAAATCCCCCCCCGCAGTAAGTGACGGCAGCGCCCTTTCCTTCTTGTTTTCCAGGAGAAACGGGAATCGTGGCGATCTTGGCAAAGGAAGGTAGGGCGGCTCCTGCGGCGCGCCGGCCTCCTGTGAACCCGGGTGCTCCGAACCGGTTTGCTTTTGCCTTTTGGCACTGCCTAGGGTTTTCCTTTGCCTTTTTTAATCATCAAAACCCGATGCAGCTCCTGTGAGGCTGCAGGGCCAGGGCTCCGCAGAGCCGTTCCGCTGCCTTTAGGGGCTGTTTTGCACCTAGGCTTTCTCATACAGACGGTTGGCGCCCGTACGAACGGACGGGGATAGAGGGAATATTGGCCGCAGCGGCAGTTCATCTTCCTGCCCTGTTCGGGATGAGGATTTTTGGAAGAGCAGGTCTAGCCACGGGGCAGAAAGGCACCAAAATGGGCCTAAAGCGAATCGCTTTCGCTGGTGACTTCCCAGCATGCCGAACCCTGTTACTTTTTTCCCCAGTATATGGGGCTATATCAAAATTTCCCTGGTTATTTAAAACCTGGACAGGCTAGAGTAGCTGGAAGCACTTCAGCTCTTTTTGGATTTAATGGAGTTTAGGATGAGATCGTGCCCCGCTCATCGGAGTTGTGCACGGAGGGGACGCTGCCTCTGTTATTTGCTTTTAGGGGAAGAAAAACTTAGCCTGGATGGCATCGATCCTGTTCTCTTTCCCCTTTCGGGCCGTCGCTTTAAAGATTAATCCTCTTTTAGGATGTCCCCAGCTCTTTTGAGCTCCCTGCACACTCGAATCTCGGGCAGTTCCCCGAGGAGCTCGGAAAAGCCGACACGGAGACGGGCGCGCTGAGTTCATTATTCGTTTTAAGTTGAGGCCGCGTCAACCCCAAGCGTATTTCGCCGTTACGGAGCGGCTTGGGGGAAGAGCATGTGCTAATTCTCGGGATCGAAACCGAGGTGTAGCTGGATGTTCCGTTTTTGTTGAAGCCTCCCTCTGATAACCAGGTCTTGACCTTCAGTGGAAGTTGTGGTCCCTGCGCTCCTTCACCTGAAGACCTTGCAGGTGAATTATTCCCCGAGCGTGTTTTGCGAGGCCGAGAGACCTCGGACCCCGGTACTCACCGCTTCCTACCCTAAAATATCACAGGGATTAGGCTGGTTGAATCCCTGCTTTTTTTCCCCTGTAATTATCACAGCTTTGGGGAAGGCAGCATAAGAAGAGCTAAAACTCTCCTGAAGAAGCAGAACTGCTGCTCAGGCACTAAAAAACATTTGCTGCCTTTTACTTAACTTTCCTAAGTAGCTTTTTTCAGCCCCGTGGAAAAAAAAAATGGAAAAAGAGGAAGAGAGCACAGGGAGAAATAAAAGCTCCTCCCAAGGAAGCGGAAGAGAGAGGTCTCTCCTGACTGCTCTTTCCATTAACGGCGCGTCTCGATGCTGCCCACGAAGGTTTAAGTTACTGTGGGAACTGGAGGGAGTTGGAGGAAGGTGGTTTCATGCCGGAGCGGCCGCCGCTTGGCGGTGCTCAAGAAGCTGATTCCTGGGAGGGAGGGAAAAACGGAAGAGCTGCCGGAGACTGGGAGAAGTTACGGCTTCCCCAAGCCCGGGGGTAAATAGGAAACTAAGGACCCGGGCTCCCAAAATCCCTCGGCCAGCGCAGGGCGAGCTGCGAGGCAGCAACTCTGATATTTTGTTTTCCCCAGCCTCTGGAGATGGCTGCGAAGATGATGATGAGGAAGCGAAGAAGAAGAGGGAGAAGCAGCGGAGGAGAGACAGGATGCGAGACAGGGCAATGGACAGGTAAGAGGAAGGCYGAGCTCATTCCCTTGCCAGCCCTGCTGGGAAGAGTCACTGCAATATTTGACTGGTCTTTATAATAGCTAGAATATTCCCCCTGCGCAGACATGGGAGAAATCTGAAGGGCTGGAGGATGGCGTTTTGGGTCTCTGTGTGCCAATATGGTCTCTTTGGGGCTTTTTTTCCCCTCTTTGGTGTTTTTGAGACTCCTCTAAAATTGAGGGAAAATGGGTTTCTCAAACCTGATGTAGCCTTGCTTGCTCTGCAAAGGGGCACCCGGACGCCTGGGCCCCTCCTTGGGCCCCGCTGCTTTGTCCTGCTGCTTTGAAACCCGTGCAAGTTTGCAGCGTGTGCCGTTGTAGCGTCATCTCCTCTTGCTTAATCCAATGCTGTTTAATCTCTGGAGGTTCCAGAATTATTCCAGGGGTGCAAAGTAAARTGTATAATCCGAGCAGAGCAGCATCGTGAATCCGGAGCTGGGGGCATAAAAAAAAAAGGCGGTGGGTAGAAAAGTGAATTCAAAGTTGAACTCGTTCCTGATTTCCCGTGTGATGGCTCTGTCCAGAATCCAGTTTGCCTGCTCYGTGTGCAAGTTCCGCAGTTTTGAGGAAGAGGAAATCCAGAAGCACCTACAGAGCAAATTTCACAAGGAGACCCTGCGGTACATCGGTACCAAACTCCCGGACAAAACAGTCGAGTTTCTGCAGGTGGGTGGGTCGCCCCGGGCTGGTTTAACCTTCCTGTGGCTTTTTTTGTGCATCTGCTGAGCCATTTTGGGGGGTTTTCTGCTCACAGAAGGGTTCGAGTGATGCTCCTGTCACTTTGTAACGTGTCACCTGGTGATACTGGTTAATGTGACGTCGTTGGGCACGCGCTGTCGAGCGAGTAACTGTTCCCAGATGGAATTTAAACAGAAAAGCAGGAATTAATTTTCTATGAATCTTCTTCCTCATGCCCAGCTGTGTTGGTGGTGGAAGAGAGAAGGGCTGGGGCTTTTTGCTTCCTGGATGAGTGTTTGAGTTAGGGGGTTGTTAAGTGTTCTTATTCAAGCGCTTTGTGTTAGTCCTCAAAAGTACAACCCTGATGGTGAYAAGGAATAAGCTCCCAAAAGGTGCTGAGCTCGGCTCCTGCTTGAATCTTTCAGGCTATTGCAATGGTAGAGAGGACAGGGACMAAAAAAACCCACCTGGATCATCTAGTTAATTAACTAAAAGCAGTCATTTTTGTGGGTTTTGGGTGGAAATCTCATTTCCCTTTCGTGCTGCTCAGTGATGTGAGTCCTGTTCCCTCCTGCTCCAGGAATACATTGTCAACAGGAATAAGAAAATCGAGAAGCGGCGTCAGGAGCTGACGGAGAAGGAGGGTCCAAAGCAGAAGCCAGATCCGTTTAAGGGTAAGTAACCAGTGACCAAGCACCGACACCTGCATCCGTAAGGATTTGTGGTCGTTCAGAGCTCCTGTGAGCTGTTTAATAGCCTGAGAGCAGCTAAAAAATCAGAGGAAAGTGCAGAAGGGCCCTCTGTGCTGCAAGGAACGGGTGGGTAACTGCCGAATTACGAGGTTACCTTGAGCTACAAAGTGGTTGTTCAGTTCAGCTGGGTCCTGGGGCCGCTCCTGATGTTAAGAGCAGCTTTTGAAAGTGCTGGCGTTGATCCATATGGGCTTGGGCAGAAAGTGAGACGAGGAAAAATCCACTTTAGCTTCATCAAAATGCCGGTGTCCAGGATATTCCGTACCCATCAGCTATGGAAGGACCTTTGGATCATGTCTGGGAGGTCCTGTCTTAGTAAGGGTAATTTAATTTAGCCAAACATCAACTCCAAAACGAGCACCTGGGCTTTTAGATAGAGGATATGAGCCTAGGTGGAAAAAAAGGAGCGCTCTCCTAAAACCATGGGAAACCCAAACTGTTCTTTAAATCTGTGGTCTTTAAATTGGATAAAGACAGACTGGTTTCAGCAAGGACAGAGGAAAACAGGGTTCAGTCCCCACCTTTGCCTTGGGTAAGTCGATGGCTTTGCAGCTTGGGCTCTTCTTCAGCCTCTTTTGCTTAGTGTTGCCTTGGTGGGCTCTGCTTAAGAGCAGAATTGCCCATTTRTCTCCTCTTAAAATAAAAGATATGGGTTTTATTCCTAACGAGAAGGTCGAAACAGTGAGGAACGTGGGCACTGCACGAGCCTGTTGGCCGTGTCCAGCCAAGGAGGGAGTTTTGGGATGGAAACAGCTGGAATTTGCACCGACACCTTGTGTCTCTAGGTATCGGCCAGGAGCACTTCTTCAAGAAGATCGAGGCCGCTCACTGCATGGCTTGTGACATGTTAATCCCTGCCCAGAACCACCTTCTGCAGCGGCACCTGCGGTCGGCGGATCACAACCGAAACCGCAGAGTAAGTGAGCACCCCGGGCTCCCCTTTCCTTCCCGACCACAGCGTTTTATCCTGCCCGAAGGCCTTGGGAAGGGGGGGACGTCACAGTGAGAAGCTGTGACARCCCACAAGGGTTGTCCCCTCTCAGCATGGCTGAGGACAGGGCGAGCTCAGTTTGGGGCAAAAATAGCCAAGTTCTGCAGCATGGTCTCCATCTCCACTGTCCATGAGTGTATTGACACAGGCTGTGCCCTCAGAATGCTGCTCCTGGACTTTTTTCCAGCAAGGATCGCTGGATATGTGGGCAGCATTCCYGCTGATCCTGCTAAAACACATCCTTTTCTCCCAGGGATCACATTAATGGACAAAACGCTGGTGCTCCCTCACCTTACCCTTTGCAGCCTGCTCAAGGGAACTGCCTAGAGGGGGAAATTGGAGAGAATAGAGCATCCCAAGCCAAATCCCGATGGGAATTCCTCCCCCCGTGCAGCCTCTCCCGCTAACCGCTGCCTTGCCCCGCTTTCCAGATGGCCGCCGAGCAGTTCAAGAAGACGAGCTTGCACGTGGCCAAGAGCGTCCTCAACAACAAGCACATCGTCAAAATGCTGGAGAAGTACCTCAAGGTGAGCGCGCGCCGCCGCAGAGCCGCTCGGAGGCGCCCGGAGCGCGGAGCCCGTCCGCGGGACGCACCGCGGAGCGGAGCGCGAGCTCTTCCCGGCGCTCCGRTCGAGGGGCCAGGTCTCGGCTCGGCTTCCTTTGCAGCTGGAGGCGCTTTAGCAGCTTCTCACCTCGCTCCGTTACGAAACCGTCCAAACGGAGGCGTAAATTAAAATGAAAACGGGGGGCCAAAGTAGCCCAAACCCCTCGGGAAGCGGCCTGGGGGGCCGGCTGGGCCCACGTAGCCGCCACTCGAGTCCCACCGGACTCGACCGGGACTCCGGGAAAAGCTCCCGGGTCCCCCGCTCCCTCCCACCCCCGTGTCCAAGCACGTCGAAGCCGGGAGCGACAGGGGCGTCCAAGTCCCCCCTGCTCCGAACGGCTCCCGTTGGCCCTCGCTGCTCCTCTCCCCGTGAGATCGGAGCCGAGGAAGCGGCGCAGAACCGGGAGCGGAGCTGGGAAGCGGCCCGTCGGCACTGCCGAACCGGAGCCCGAGGAAGAGGGCGGCCCGTGGGCCCGAGGCACCGCTCGGAAGGGCAGGAAGAAGCCGGAAGCCAGCGCGGTGTCCGGAAGCGAGCGGCCATTCCCAAGGCTGGGAAAAGCGGCCGGTTTTCCCAGCCCGTCCCGCCACCGTCGCTCTGCTCTTGCCCGGATCGAGGTCTCGTTGCGGCCGCTCTCCTGTTAGCCAAACTGCGGCCGCCCTCGCGGCCTCTCCCGCCCCGTTGACCAGGAGGGCAAAATAAAAACTGGCAAAAGCCGCCCGAGGGCGAGTCCCGGAGGGAGAGAAGGGACCCGCTCAAGTGCCCCTCCGTCTACCCCTGCCAGGGTCCTGCCTCATGAGCACCGGTATCAAAGGCCGCCGGCAGCTGCAAATGCGTCGGCGCCGGGGCCAGCCCGACCTCTGTCCCGCCGGCAGGAGGAGAGCTTCGACCCCGCCGCGGTCTCCGGGCCCATTCCCAGGTGCAAAACCAGGCTGAAAAGGGGTGGAGGAAAGCTGAGGATTTGCAGGTAATGCCAGAGCCGCCTCGCCAAAAAAAAAAAAAAACAAAAACCAAACTATTAAAAACGATGCCAAAGCGGCCAAAACGGCACGCGCTCCCGGCACCCTGGGCTGCCGAGGATGCCRGCGCGAGGAGGGACGAGGCTGCCGGCGTCGAGAGCCGCTTCCTTGCCCGTGGGCCTGCCGGGCTGTGCCACGCCTGGACGGACTTTCCGCCCCCCTTTTCCCCGTAGCTTAATTTTAACGGGCGCTACTGGGGGCGCGGCTCCAGCTCGCCGAGGTTTTAGCTGGACCTTTATTTTTCCCCCMAAAAAACCCCTCCGAGCACCTCCGGAAAAGCAGCCGGATCGCGGCCGGAGAAGACGTAGCGTCGTCCCGCCCGGAGGCAACCGGCGCGATCCCGACCTCTGATCCGCCGCGAGGCCGGGAGGGCGGCGCAAAGGGGGAAAACCCATGGAGGAAGAGGAGGAGGAGAAGTTCTCCCGGCCTCCGGCACGGTCTTGCTGGGGACAATCCGGCCCTGCTGGGGACCGTCCCAGCGCTCCGGGCCACCCACGATCCATGATACAGGCCGGGCGCGCAGGGAAGGGTCGGAGCCGCTCGCGGCGGCGGTGGCACCCGCTCGGTGGCTGGGCCACCCTCTCGTCACCCTCGGCGCCAACAACCTCGCGGCGCCGCTTCCGTCCGCGGGTCTCGCTCTCCGGCGAAAAGCTGCTCGGAAAAGCCTGGGAGTCGCCGGGAGTGGCCAGGTTGAGGGATTTATCCCTATAAATTATAGACTATTATCCRTGTTATTCCTTGCTATATTTAGCCTCGGGGCGATTCCGGATGCAGGTGGCGGATTCCCAGCGTGGAGAGCTCCGGCTCCAGCCGTCCCCGCCTGCCCTCCGTGACTCTTCCTCTCTCTTCCTCCCCTCTCTCTTCCCGGCAGGGTGAAGATCCCTTCACGGATGAGATCGCCGACCAGGACGTGGAGGAAGCGGAGCCTTCGGAAGGTGCTGGCGGCGGCACCGAAGGGCCGAGCGACGGCGCCGCCGCGGAAGGCGGAGCAGAAGCGGCCGTGGAAGCGGCACCGCCGGAGGCATCGGAAGASGCTCCCGGGGAATTATCCAAAGGCGAAGAGTTTCTCAGGCACGTCGGGGACCAGGATCGGCCCAAGCAGCTGCTGATGCCGCCGTTCCTGCAAGACGAGGATGAACAAATGGAAGAGGAGGATGCGGAGGCAGCGCCCTCAGGAGCGCCCTCGGAAGTGCCGGGGCCCTCAGAAGCGCCGGAGCCTTCGGAAGTGCCGGAGCCCTTGGAAGCRGGGGAGCCCTCGGAAGCGCTGGAGCCCTCAGAAACCCAAGAGCCCTCGGAAGCACCGGAGCCCTCGGAAGCAGCCGCGMGGGAGAGCCCGGAGGAGCTGCCCGCACCTTTGGAAGCTCCCCAGGAAGCAGCAGCTTCTCCGGAGGGGAAAACCCAGGGCCAGGAGGCCAAAGAGGAGCAAGAGGAGGAAGAGGAGGACGGCCCGACCCGGCCGGTGTCGGCCACGTGCAGCGTGCAAGAGGAAGAGGAGGAGGAGGAGGAAGAAGGCCTGACCCGGCCGGTGTCGGCCGCATGCAGCGAGCAGGAGGAAGAGGAGGAGGAGGAAGAGGAGGATTCAGCAGGAGCTGCTGAGCCGCAGCAGGAGTAACTGCAAACGCCTGCGCGAAGGTGACCGCTCAACCTTAGATTTGGCTTCTTTTTGAGCAGCAGTTTGAATTTTGGGGGCTTTTCTCAGGTTTCCTCCCATTTTCGCCAATGTGGGACCTCTCCCCTATCGCCGAGCRGGGCCGCTTTTGTCCCGAGTCTCTCCCGCTCCTTAAAAAACCCGTTTTGCTCCACTTTTAACGTGCCTCTTTTCTCTTTTTTTCCACGCAGGATGAAGACGGCCSGAAGCCGCGACATTCCCCGAGAAACACTCGAGCTGCCTCACCACCTTTTATTTTGTTTAATTTTATTTTTGTTGAGGTTTTTTTTCTGGAATTTTTAGGAGCGGAAAGGCTGGGTTTGCAAAATAATAATAATAATAATAAAAAGCCGGTGATTCGAGCCCCGAGCGGCCGCTTTGGGCTTTTTAAGCGCAGCAATAAATCCGTATCCTTTCTCGTGTGAGCGAGGCTCCCTCCTTTGCTGCTCCTGCTCTCCCGGACACCGTCTTTCTTCCCGGCGGGAATATTTATTTGCATATTCCCTAGAAAGTAATGATTTTTCCTACTGTTTTTAATAGTTTCCTCGGGCATTGTGTTAAGTTTATTTACCGCGGCTGCTGCATGAGAATTTGGGTGTGAAAGTGGGTTTTTCAGCTCTCGATGTTGAGGACGGGGGTGGCTGAGGGTGCAACGGAGGCCCCCCCCGCCGCAGGCACCCATGGGTGCTGGGCCGGGGCCAAGGGGCGAAGCCACCAGGGCCGCGACGCCCCCAGACTTTGCCCTGGGGACGCGCCCGGGTGCTGGGGACAAGGGTCAGGGTGGCGGGGGCAGGGCGGGGGCAGGGCGAGCACCCGCTGTCACCACCCCCCCATGCACCCTGGTGCAATTCCTACTGCCCTCCCCATGCATTGCTGCATTGCACACACACACACCCCCCCCATGCACCATTGCATGCCTGGTGCAACCTCTGCCCCATGCATTGCAGCATTGCAACCCCATTTCCCATGCATCATTGTATGCATGGTGCAACCTCCCCATGCATTGCTGCATTATACACMCCATGCATCATTGCATGACTGATGCAACCCCCCAGGCATTGCTGCACTGCATGCCCCTCCCCATGCATCATTGCATGCCTGGTGCAACCTTCCCCATGCATTGCATCTCCCCATGCATCATTGTATGCATGGTGCAACCTCCCCATGCATTGCTGCATTATGCACCCCATGCATCATTGCATGACTGATGCAACCCCCCAGGCATTGCTGCACTGCATGCCCCTCCCCATGCATCATTGCATGCATGGTGCAACCTTCCCCATGCATTGCATCTCCCCATGCAGCATTGCATGCCCGGTGCAACCTCCCCCATGCACCATTGCATGCTTGGTGCAACCTCCCCATGCATCGCTGCATTGCACCCCTCCCTATGCATCATTGCATGCATGGTGCAACCCCTGCCCCATGCATTGCTGCACCCACCCCCCTCCCCATGCATCATTGCATGCCTGATGCAGCCTTCCCCATGCATTGCTGCATTGCACCCCACGCCCCAATGCATCCTCGGTGCAAACCCCTCCTCCGTCCCCTGCAGCCCGGGACCTCCGGTCCAACCGCCCCCCGCTTCCCGCCCGGCCGTTGCCCCGCGCCCGTGCAGCCCCGCCCCCTGCCCGTGACGTCAGAGGGCGCGCGCGGGCGGGGCCGGCGCCCGGC
>PTEX01000502.1:13637-44972 GCA_003342815.1 Eudromia elegans | reverse complement strand
CCCCTCCCCGCCGCCGCCTCAGGTAAGGGCCGCGCCGCGCGCAGGGACCGGCGGTGGGCGCAGGGTGAGGGTCGCTATTCACCACCCCCCTTACGCCGGCCTACTGGCGTAACCCGCATTGCGTAATGCGGCCGCTGCGTCAGGGAGCCTACGCCATCTGCGGCGCCCGGCGGCACCCGGGAGCCGCTGCGCAAATAGCGTAAGCGGGACGGGAGGGGCGGGAACGGGACGGGCGCGGGGGCCGCTGCGCTAAGTGCGTAGCGGCGCCGGGAGGCTGCGGGCCGCGGCTGCGTCAAGTGCGTAGCGCCGGTCACGCGCCGCTTGCGTAGGCCGGCGGGCTGCGCAGCGGGCGGGGAGCCGGCGAGCTGCGCGCGCCGTGCGCACTTTGCGCAAGCGCCGGCGGCCTCCGGGCGGGCCCGTTGAGCGCCGCGCGGCCCCGCGGCCCGGCCTATAGGCGGCGGCAGGAGCGCGCCGGGCGGTGCGGGGCACCGGGGAGGGCGAAGCGCCCTCAGCGGCGCTTCCTCCGCGCGCGCGCCGAGCTACGCCCCTTGCGTAAGGCTGGCGTCCTCCCCCGCTCTGCGGCTTCTGCGTCCGGGGCAGCGCAGGCTGCGCCCCTGGCGCAAGGCGGCGGCGCCGCGGGCAGCGCTACGCAGTTGGCGGGCGGCTACGCAGAGTGCGCGAGCGGCGCCTGGGGCGGGGCGGCGCGGGCGGAGCTGAGGGCACTTCCTGCCGCCGCCATTTTGTCACCGAGCGGCAGGAGGAAGCGGCGGCTCCCGGGCGGTGAGTGCGGCGGCCGCGGCCTCCCGGTCCCCCCTCCCGCTCCGCCCGCCAGGGCCTCCCCGTGTCCCCCCGCGCTCCGCTGGCTCCGCTCCGCTCCCCTCGGCGGGGCCGCTCCCGCGGCGCCCTTAGGCCGCCCGCCCCCGCCCTGGGCCGCTCGCGGCCTCCTCCTCCTCCTCCTCCCGCCTCAGTCTCCGCCCCGTCGCCGCCGCGGGGGACGCCCGGGCCCGGCGGCTCCTTGAGGCAGCGCCCGCTGCCCTTGGGGGAGGAAAAGGGAGGAATTCTCACCTTTCCTCCCCAAATATTCCCCATAAATTCCTTTTTCGCGTTGGTGTGCCCAAACCGGGTGTTTTAGCGCCTCTTTTCCCACCGAGCAGCCTTGTCGCCTGCCCTGATGTTGGGCCCTGTGACGAACCTATGATTTTATCGGTGACATTTTTATTATTATATAAACGATCTTCCCACCCCGTTGCTCCACATCTACTTCACTAGTTCAGTGGGTTGATGGTTTTTTTTATATTTCTATTTTTTCTCTCCTTTCCCGGTTAACCTTCCGGGTTTGTTTCCATTTGTAGAGCTTGCTCGCCGAGGCCACGCGGGAGCAGCTYGGCTCCTGGAAGAGCTTTGGGAAAAAGGAAAGAGCTCGGAATGGGCCGCGTGTTTTGGTTTGGGGAGGGGAAGGAAAGCAAAAGCTCTGCGCCCTTAGCCGGGAAAGCCGGGATTTGCTTTGCAGTGAGTCGTTTTCCCAGGGGATTTTGGCAGCCAAAGGGTTGTTGCCGCCGTCGGGACGCMGGTTGCAGCCGCCGCCGCCCGTGTGGAAGTGCCGACTGTTCCCGCCAGCCTGAAACGCCTGTTGACACCGTGAGGCAACAGCCAAACAGAACAGCCCCTCACAGGGTCCCTCTGCTTATTGCGACCACGTCCTTTTTTTACGCCCGCTATTTTATTCCATTTGTTATTTTTCCTTCAAACTATGAGCAGTTGTAGCTAAGCAACTGCCAAAGCTTCCGCTAAACCGGCTGTTTGACAGAAGCTGTATTTAACGGAAGAATTCCAAGAGTTGGGGGGGGGGGGGAAATCCTTTTTGAAGTGGCTGTTTAAATAATKACCACTTTTATCAAGCAGTTTACGGTCTGGTTTAACCCAAATGGAAGCAACGCTGCTGCTCGCGGAGGGTGATTTTTCACCCTCGTCCGAGGTGGGAATTCTTTACAATGGGATGTAAAGAATTAAGCTGACAAATGCATAGTTAGTRACGAACCTTTATGGACTTGTCGCTTTAGCAGTCAGCAAAGATTGAGGCCGATTGCCTGTAGTTGGACAAGAAGCCCCTGCTGCGGGGCTGCTGTTTTAAAAATGTCAATTATTGGCTTGTATTACTGTTGTTTTCCTCATCTGTGAAGTATCAGAGCAGTGTGAGTTACTTAAAATACGTTTAGCTCTTTTACAGGGGCTGTTCTGGTGTTTTTGATGTGCTGACTTCGATTAAAACTTATTTATAGCTTTATTTATACTTCTCTTCCCAACTTTTGGGGCAGCTAGGTCTGGACCAAGTTAAACAACTTCACTAAGTAATAATAATTTCTTAATCTACTTMAAATATTGAAAGTTAAATTTCCTTCCAGAGCTTAAAGGCAGCTCTAACTTCGCGGCGTCCTTAGCTTCCTCTGGGCAAAGTAATGACCGACATAAGTGTTTGCAGGGGCAAAATGCAAACAAAATGGGGGTTGCTGCAGGTGAATTAATATTCACCCTACACCCTTTTCTGTTGTGAACCGGGGGCCTTTACATATTCTTAAACCATCAGGAAAGGCAACACTGGAACCTAATGCACCCCTAGGTGATTAACGGTGCTCGGTGAGAGCGGTTGTAAATCGTGAGCTAAATTGCTCTTGGCAGCAGCCCTATCTTGAGCAGAAATCCCCTTTTGGAGAGGGAAATGCGGATTCCAGCCTGGTAGGAATTGATCTTTTTCGAGCCAACAATCTCATTCCAGCGGATGACGCGCTGGTCGCTCCGATGCCTAATTCCCTTTTGGTGAGTTATTTCCAGGCTTCCGCACTTGGTTGGAGGGTGCTTCTCCGTACGTGGTCCAACGGCCTCRCCGCGCTTCCTCGATGTTTGGAACAAATTCCTCGGAGTCAACTTTTGGTCYGGTAATTATCTGCTGGCAAAGCCTATTTGGAGAGAATTCAAGAATGTCAACCATTTGTTTGCAGGAAAAAATTCCACCTTGCTCTTTGGGAAATAAATCCGCCTCTCCCTTAAGAAGACAGCGAGTTGTCCGGCTTGCAATTCCACGGCTAAATCCGAGGGATTCGAYTCCTGGGATTGTGTTATCTGCGATGGCCGTCCCGCAGCGCCGCGTGTAAGTGCAGAGACGCCAGGAAGAGCCGCGTCGTTTCGCCCGTGTCGCCTCCCGTCGCTGCCGCTTGTACTTAACGCGTTGATGCCTTTGGGTGTTTTTTGGCACTGAAACAAATTTAACTCTTGGACGACGCGCCGAAACCTCCCAGCAATAACATATAGGAAGGAGCACAACTAGGAGTAAACCCTAAATTGGTGAGTATACATTGGCACGTCTATATAGGGAGGGATGCAGCGAAGGAAAATGAACCGTAAAGGCCGAGCTCCCCACTCGTCCCCAGCCTGACTCCGGTCCAAAGGATGAATCACATCTTGGCGCTCGCCTCCGAGCGAAGCAGGAAGAAGCGAGTGGAGGAAAACATTGGCGCTCTCGCTGGAGGAAGCTTTGGGTCCTGGGAAGTGGCTGGTTTAGCCCGAGCGCTCACATGCGAGTTGTGCGGGTGACGCTCCGGAGAACGGTCCGGGATTTAAACGGCCAGGACGTTCACCCCGCTCATTCCTAAGCTCTTGGAAACCTTTTGTTTTACCTGTTGAGAGGATGTTGAAATAAGATTAGTCACTAACCTGGCTGGGATTAAGACCTGGTTGTGGTAAGGAGGAGCAGACTCATTTTAACGCTTTCGGGGCCGAGCTGTGGATAATTCCCTCTGGGATTATCCATGAAGATGAATGGGGGATTCGCTGTAACCCCATGTGGCATCAGCTGCAACAAGTTCTGCTGCCGTCTTGCTCTGACGCAGCAGTTCCTGGAGTGCAAGTTGTTCCTAGGACCCGTTACCTTTTTATTAAGTGGTTCCCAATGTTTTGATATTTCTTAAACAACAACTTAGGTAAAGACTCTGGAGAGCACCACATTTGTAAAAAAGAGGCGTCTTTTGCATGGGCTTTTTGCAAGAAAACACTTAAAAGGTCATTTTGGGTCAGTTATTTAGGGGAAACTGAGGCTAGGGCTGCAAGAAACGGCTGTTTCTTGCCTGGTGTTGTGACGTTTGAGAGGATTTAGAAGGGTTTTGGTGCAAAATGARTTTGCACTTCCAGAAACTGCATCTGGACTGTGGCTCATCCACATTCTTCCTCATTCCTGGTAAATCCACAGCAGAGCCACCTCGGTGTCCTTATCTCTGTGCCTTGAGTTAGTCACGCACTTTCATTTGGCTCTAGAGCTTGCGCTTAAATCTCACTMTAAAATAAAAGCTATCAGGATGCAAACGGACAATGAAATATCCAGCGGTAAGAAAATAAGGAATAAGTAAGAAACATYTATTGCCCGGTTGGGAAATAGAGAGGAGGGCAGAAAAATGCAAAATCTGTTTCGCTTCTTGCATCCGTTTTGTGTCTCTTGTGCAACCCCAGACTTCTCTGTGCRCAGGATTTGTCCTGCGGTGACTTGTTTGCACTAGGGCAGCGACTCCTTAATTTGCAGACGGAGGAAAATTAAAACGGGTAACTTGGTTCAAATCTTTCCTGATCCTCAAGTAATTTGATTGCAGGGATTTGGGAGCTGCCAGCCTAGTTTGAAGTCACTGTGTGGTGTTGTTTTTGCTCTTGAGAACTGATACTTGCTTTTCGTTTATTTCCCCCCCTCTAATTCTTTTTGTTTTATTGGGTTCGAGTGGCTTTGTTACTGTTTATATCATTTGGGGCGAAATTTGCTCATTGCTTATGGCTTGGCTGTATCCGTATTGCTGTATTCCTAATGATAACATTCCCCAGAATCTTGGAATGGTTCTGGCCCCATTATCTGTTCCCGTTCAAACGCCACCACGGAGCCTAAAGGAGGAGCAAAAATAACCCAGATCCAGCCTTTAAAAAATAAATAAGTGAAAACAGGAACCACTCGGTAGCAGGCGAAAGTCAGGCGAATATCCTGAAATTGGAAACTTTCGCAGTGAGATCCCGGAAAGGGAAATGACGCCAGATCCTCCCATGCATCGGGCTCACGTGCCTTTGCTGCTTTCAAGCGAAGGTTTTGGGTATCTTTCCGAGTAGAATAAGGAGCATTTATTAATTTTGTTTGGAAATGCACCACTCCTCATGTGTGTGCACAGAAATCTCATCTAAGAAACACTGGATTTAACGGGATAGCAGCAATAGCCCCGCTTAGACTTACAAAACTTTGCTGAAACTCTCTTCTCTTTTTCCTTACTGAAAACACAGCAATTTTATTCTTTGGTCTAAAACAGCCCCAGAAAAAACCTAATTATTTATCTGGTATAAGTAGCAATGACTGAACGAGCATTGGCATGAAGATCCTCATGGGTTTCCCTTTTCCGATCAGCCAGAGCTGGAGCTTTTAACCAAGTGATCCGGACTCGATATCCCGAGCAGCAGCAGAATGTTTTGTTCCTGTTTGCATTGTGCATTWTGTCAACTCACAAATTATATATTTAACACTGTGTAATCGCAGAAATTGCCCTCGAGAGAGGATCAAGCCATGTTGTGGGGTGGGATAAAAAGCTTCAAAAATAACAATCCAGGAAGGATGAAGTCCAATTTATGTCAAAACGGGATGTGTTGACCTATGCGCTTACATCCCCATAATGCTAAATGAACCCGTGCGTAATTAAGCAATTATATGTTTAAACAAACGTAGCTCCTTGTGCAATTAAACCGTCTTCTACGGTATCACAGCAACCTGTTTTAATTATGGCCTCCTGGCGTATCAGCCTTTAAAGTTTAATAACGGAGATACGGGTGGCAAAGGCGCTCGCAAACTTGAATCGCTGTCACGCTCGCTAATTAAAGCCGTGTTTAAAACCTATTTGAACTGTTCTGCACTGGGCTAATCAGCCAGCAGGGGTTAATGTGAGAACCATAAGGAATCGGTTCAACTTCCAAACCCTTATTTATGCAAAATGAGCACAAATAGCTCAGGGCACATGAGGCTTGCAGAGTGACCGCAGTGAAGTGCGGTGGCCCTGGCTTGGTCATTCTGTCCCCATTTTAGGCAGCTGCTCCAGTGGCCCCAAGGAAAGGTGGTTACGGCAGCGGAATCACCGTGGATTCTCCTGGGTTTCCACCAGCCTACGGAGCATTAGTGCTGGCTTCGTAAACGCTTATTCAGCAGCAAGGCAGCCAATGATATATTGGTGTTATCTTGGTGCTATAACTTAAAATTGTATTGTTTAAGTTGTATTAAGCACAAGGGAAGGGAGTAGAGTGCAGAGGGCTTGTCCGAAGGTCGCTCTTGGCCTTTCTCTCTGAGTTTGCCTCCAAGTTTCCAACGGGATACCAAGATCAACTTCCAAGTACTGAACTTTTGGAGACCACCTGCCCYTAGTGATAAATCCAGGGCTCTCTTGTAGGTAGCACGAGTTGCTCCCAAGGAATTTAATGGCTTGACAAAGAAACTCCGGAGTCGTTGCTTGGTTATCTTCCCTGCTAGCTCAAGGTGAGGCTACCCTGCGAATGCGTCAACCGATCGCAAGTACGGAGGGCAAAATTGCCACAGGATCCCTGGTTTTCTGCGTTGCTTTATTTTTTCCTTGCAAACTGAAGCTTTTTGAATCCCTCCTGTGCCCAGAGAGTCATTCGGAGCCACGGAAGCGCTGGCAGAGGAGGAAAGATGTGGATTCAGAACCGCTTGTTGCCAAACGCCGCTGACCTTGCGTGTGTTGACARCTGCTTGTTTGCAGACCATTGGACGATCACTGCTTCGCCCAGGGGAAATTCCAGCTAAAAATGGCAAAATTTTGGTGATTTCTCATTTGCTGTGTACAGGAAGAAAGAATCGGTTCGAGCTGATGCTAAGGGACACAGTTCTTCTTGAAAGTGCTGGATTTTTAGGAGTCTGTTTTCCAAACTGAGCCCTGTGAACATTGCACATGCTGGTAGTAGTGAGGATAACTAAGATTTGAGCTGCGAAAGGGGAAAATCGGTAGCTAGTTGATTCCTTTGCCTCAATTTTCTTTTTTTCAGTGTTTCTTTATGCAGAGGACTCGCATTTAGCGCCTCGGGCTCCTTTACTTTCCGCTYGGATATCTTGGATGTCACCACTCCAACGGCCGCTCCAAGTCTTGCGTTAAGATGGACTTTATTCCTCAGGCAAATAGTCAGTGTATTGAATTTAGGGGCAAAACTCATGGTATTGAGTAAGTTCATGTACGTAGCGCTTAAATTTGTCCCTTGCTCAGCTAGAGGTTGGCAAGGCTGCAGGACTGTCTTGGAGGTGCCGTTGGCTTTYGGGGAGGGTCCCATCCATGCAAACAAATCACTTAAAATTAAGGTCCAATGGTTTAGAAGATCAAACCTGGCCTGGTTTGGGCTGTGGAGGGTTTTTGTGGTTGAACCTCAAAGCTTTGGAGCCTGAGCTGAAACACTGAGGTGGTTCTGGGGCTCTTCAGCCCATTTAGTGTGGACTTGTGGCTTTTAACCGTCCGTTTTCCGTAACGTTGAGTTGTCTGATCAAGGGACACGAGAGCTTTGGCCTTTCRTACAAGGGAATTCAGGCTGAAATGAGGAGTTGAGCTCAAGGATTAACAGGAGCATTTCCATGTTGGGTAATTTTGTCATCTTGGAACACTTTGCATACCCAGGAGGACACATTTTTCCATGCCTTYGTGGCAAAATTTAGTGTCACCCAAGCAGCTGGTGACCAAGTTCTCACAGAAAATACATGGTAGGTGAGTGTAGGTCATTCCCTGCTCCGCTTCCCAGACCCCTTTGGGCAAAGGGCAAGAAGTTGAACGGCGTGAGCTGCCCGCAGACCCAGCTCTTGGCTCTCAGCTTGCTCGGGACGCACCAACCCCGCAGCCGCCGCGTTTTCTTCTCCGCAGAGCTGTTCCGTGGGAGTCCAAATTGTGTTTTCCCTGTTGCTTCACCCGCCTCGTCGGGGCATTAGTCACTCTTACCAGCGCTGGAGCCTCGYGGTGCACGAAACGCCTTCCTTGTTGCCCTGGATAACTGCTCCCGTTGACGTCGACCGCTCCGTTCGCGTATTCCTGAGCTGATTTATCCAGTTTTGCTCTGGATTTGCGTTGGAGACAGCTGGGGGCTCCAAATAGATCTTCAGCTGGCTCCCATTGACGTTAGGCTTCTGCACTAGCCAGCATCAGGGATCCATGGTGAGGTTGATCTAGCAGAGGTTGCATCCAACTTGGATTTGGGAACTATGGAATGTCTCGAACGTGGGACATAAAGGAGCAGCAAGCGCTGCATCGAGCAAGAAGGTGTCAGCCCTCGGTGAGGATCCACAACCAGCTGCGTGGTGGCTCTGCAAATCTGCCATCCCATCCAAAAGTGCTAAAATTGACCCCTTCAATCGCGACACAGAAGCCAAAGGAAACCGGGCTTTGAATTTACCACTATTAGAAAAAAACACTAATGTGAAAGGTTGGAAAGCCTTAAGCAGTAGGTGATTTTCCTGGAGCATTCAAAGCCTTCACCTGCATAGCAAGAGGTGTTCTAGGATGCTGAATTAATTTCAGTTTTAGTACCAGGATGCTTTGTGGTTTTGTACCAACCTTTTCTGCCTTTCTTTGACTCCAGGTGGGGAAAAGCTGCTTAAACAAACCTCATTTTGCTCCTTTTTTTGTTCTGTAATGCTGGGAAATGGGCTTTAAGACCAGCTTCCACGCTGGGATATTTCAGCTCTTAATTTTCAGGGCAGCTTTGCCCTAAATCGGTGTTTGTAATGGACTTGTAAAATCCCAGTGCGCCATGGGGAAAATCCTGCGTCTTTCCGTTGTCAAATCACCTTCCTGGCTGCATCCTAAGCAGCAACCTTGGCTTGCTGGAATGACCTTCTTCGAGATAAGTGTCTCTAGACAAAATACAACTTTCTTTGGCCAACGCCTGCTCTTTCCTGCCGCTTAGCGGAGCCTCGTTGGCCTTGGAGACGGAGCCCACGCAGATCTTCCATCCCACGAAGCCTCYGATATCTGCAGCAAAAGCAGCCGTTGCGCCTGGCTGCGACCTCTGCTTGGATAATATCTCTCGTGCCGCTCGGAAGAGGCTCCGCAGAGGCCGATATCTCGGTGCTGCCGATGCCCCCCTGGCTCTGAAGTGGCTCCTTTGAGGGTCTCCTGCTCTCCCAACGCGCTCCAAGGGAGAAGCCTCCCCCATTGCACGACCTGGATGCGGTGCCCAACTTTTCCCACTTCTGGAAGCGGGGAAAACACCCGCACAGCAACGTCTGCACGGTGAAAACGTCAAACGTTGACCTGTGCCGTGAGAGGCAGAGCGAGCCCAGGCAGGATTCCTTTTGTCTCGGCTTGCTCCAGGGACGGAAGCGCAAGCGCTGGAACGGAGGAGACCTGAGCTACGTGACCTCACCTGGGCTCTGCAGGTCTCCGTTTTCAGAGAACTCCTATTAATCTTCCAGGCAAAGGCAGAAATTTTGCTTTCCTACGAGGTTTTGATGCTTTTTTTCCCTCTCCTGTTGTAGGAAAGTTGCATTTTCCAGGTCAGGTGGCAGCCGAGCAAAGCGATTTGGTCCCATGTTGACCATTGCATTATTCCTCAAGCCATAGAGAGCCGAAGAGGGAGCTCACAAGGGGCTGCCACTCCAAGGGGTGAATTTTGGTGCCAAAAAAAAAGCTAGAAAGCTCAAAATTCAGTTGCTGTAAAACTCTTGGGGAAACCCCAGGCAAAGAAAAGTGGCGGAGGATACAGTGACAGATCACAAGTGTGATCACATAGTGCTGTTTTTTCCCTTGCCTTGGGATAACTCCAATTCCTTAATTTCTACCCCTTTAAAAGCAGGTTATTCCAACCAACGCGCTCCCGTTTTGCACCGCGGCTCTGCCTGCAGGCTTCCCCAGTCTCTTGCTGGTCCCGTGCCCTGTTTTCTCGGCCGCAGCCCTTCTGAAAACAAGGATATCTCCCTATTTGTTTTGTTTCTGTTTATTTAGCAGCGACGCTCACGCCCTGCGCGCTCCTTCGAGTCCCGACTTGTTCGTGTGTGTTAATCACAGCCAGGACGTTTCCCCTTTCGAGTTAGCGACTGCCAACCCCGTGAGCAGTTCCCGTTTGCTCCCTTCTTTTTTTTTTCCAGACAAAAAGACAGCAAAAGCTGATAACGCACCTTATAAATCACAAATTTCTAGGTTTGGGGTTTTTTTTGACTGCAAGTCCGCTTTCTGCATGCTTGGCGGCCCTCCACGGCAGGCGTTTTTAAGCTTCTTCCTCCAAGCAGGTGATTTGGGCTTCGGAGACCGAAGAGATGGAGGGGAAAAAAGTTCTTTGCATTTTAGAGGCTGTCGTTAATGTGAGTCAGCAGAGGAAAAGTTTGCAACAAGGTTAAATCCATGCTTTATGTTATTGATATTGTACATTACATTATTGCAGTCTTCTTATCAGTGATGCCTTATTCGGAGCAAGGCTACTCATGGAAACGCTCCTAGAATGCGGACGCTGGACAGATTAGACTTTCTTTGCAGGTTTATACTCAATAGCAGCACCCAGAGTGGCTGGAATGGACGGCAAATGACTGTAAACATAGGTAGAGATGTGTAACATGGGAGTGTTTAACTTTGGAGGGCTCTATCTCCCTGCAGGTTGCTCCAGATTCAGGCTCCAAGCAGGAAAGTTGCATATTCTGCATTCCCTTAATGCGCTCCGGCCCCGTTTTGCTCTACCATCGGCTCTGCTTTGGTGTCCGTCTTCCCCGAGCTCGGARAAAACACGCGGGTTAGACTGGAGACCTCCAGGCATCCCTCTGAACCTCCATTATTTATTGCTTGCAGGGAAAAACGAGTCTTTTGGGTGACTCAGGTGCATCCAGGACAACTTTCCACCCCGGCTTCCTAGAGGAAAAGCCTCAAATTAGCGGCAGCCGCTAAGCAGGTTATTCCATACTCGACCTCTTGTTTTCATACACGTTCACCTGCAGCACATTTCCTTCGCTCTTCACTTCTWGAGACCTGGGAAACAAAAGCTTGGAAAGAACAACTTAAATCTTGGGTGTTTTGGGAGGTTATTAATCCTCATACAACGTGTGTTTCTTTTCCTCCCAGGTGTTTCTTTCACCTAGTGGCTTTGAAAATGATGAGYGGAGGCCTTGGCTGGTGAAAACGTCCTGAACGCCTCAAAGGGTCGACTCTGATTTCAGGTAACTATCGTGGCGTGCTTTAGTACCGTGTAGGTCTGTGCGTAACAACCGGGACGACGAGGGGCCGTTTCACCTGTAGTTTAGGTCATACCGCTCTGTGTTTGTCACCAAAAATGCATTATTTTTCTGGCGTTGTGACCAGRAGAACAAGAACGGTACCGGTGACAGCAAAAAAAAAAGGTACTAAACTCCTCGAGAGTTCTTTTGGGACCAAGTTTGGCTTTTTTTGAGCTCAACTCATTGGCTTCCTTCTGTGCATCTATATGGTTACGTTTATGTGTCACTCGTGTCCTCTATGGCTACGTGTTGAGCCCATCTGGATGGGCCAAGGGCTGTTGTTGAGTTTGAGAGTGTGCTGCTTCTATCGTGGATGTCCTCTCACCTGCCCTGTCTGGAGAATTTGGATTCTGATTGGTGAAACCCTGGAAAATGGGATTTCTGGATGGTTTTGGAGTGCTTTTGTGTAGAGAACTCTTTTTTCAGAAAAGGTTTTGGTCCTGGGGGCGTGCCACAAAATCCTTGGGTCAAAAAAGCCCAAATACATGGGTATTATTTCATGTCTCTAAAAGCACTGAGTTGGTTTAGCGGCATCTGCGTGTCTTGGCGAGGCTGCRGGGGGACAAATATATTTATTTATTGAGAGACTTTCATGGTTGCAGATGCAACCCAGACAGTACAGGGCTGGTTTTCTGAAATATTGTGTGGAAAACTCTGTAAAGAAGCTTAAATTTGGCGCTGTTGTTAGAGACGGGAGCAAGACAATTTGAAAGCTGCCCAGTTTTCCGAATCATGTCATTCCAAATACTCCTGTCTGCGGGATAAGATAGATCTCGGGAAACAGATTCACGTGGAAAGGTTGAATTCATGGGGTTTGTCCTGAAATAAACTCCATGCAGGAATGTTCAGACCCGTCTTTCAGATGGGTCAAGACAGTTTAATGTTAGTTTTGCACCGTCGCCTCTTGCAGATGTTTTTGGTTTCTTGTTTTGATTCGTTCTCGGTGGAAACGGCTCCTGTCTGGTGAAATAACCAAATGTAGGCAAAGAGCAGGTCTGGTTTAGCTGTAAACATAAAATAATGTCATCCTGTTGAGCCAAAGATTGGGGAAAAAAGCTGATAAAATGTCCAATGAGCATTTTTTTCTACTTATAAGAAGTGTTAGGGTCTGGTTTTATTTGGGGTACAACTTCTGATTTCATGTTAATGTTCTCCTTTTTTCCCTTCGAGTTAGGGAGCCTAGAAATAGGGGGAAAAATAAGCAAAATAGGAAGCCCTCAATGCCTCGGATGCGAGTATCCCGCCTCTCCGGGAGCCGWGCAAAGCAGGAAGCGGCTCCCGCGGTGTCCGGAGCGCTCGGCTTCCCCCAGGAGCGCGCGAGCCCGAGGATTAAGGTTTCTAATAACAGCCCGATGGCGCCGGGACCGTTGGATTCGTTCCAGGCAACGCGGATGCTCTTCTCGGCGGCTGCCTAAATCGGTCAGATGGAAAAGTAATCCTGTTTGTGCTTCCCCACTGACACACATCGCGTAATCGGAAAGGGGCAGAGCCGACGGGAATGGGAATGAACTACCGGAGCTTTTCTTTTTCCCTTCCCTGTCAATAATTTGGTCTCACTCGGTTATAACATCCCCCATCAAGTTGGTTATAAGCAAAGCTCTTGAAGTCTCCTTTTTGGGTGGGATAATAAAGATATTGGGGCAGTTGGGCTGCAAAGAGCTGAGCAAAGAGGTAGGGCTCGCGGCTCATGGATTTTGTTCCTATGGATATAAAAAAAGGAATCCAAGAAGGTGCTTGTGCTGCCAGCAAACCTGGTCTGAAACGTCCCGTTTCCGACATTGTCTCTGTTAAACATATTCCAATATTCCTGACCTTGTGACCGCTCTTTTTGTAAGCAGATGCTCAGGCCCGGTTGAGGGAAGAGGATCCGACTCTGCTTTGGAACCCAAAAGGGGAGATAAGAGAGAGCATTTGGAGACAAGAGGTAGAGCTCAACACATTGAGCTCCCCTGCAGTAATAAACACCCCCCCATGCAGAAATAAACCCAGGGAGCTGCCAGGAATGGGATTTCATTCCATGTGCCCAGGTGGCCACTTTCTGCACCGCTCGTGGCTGCTTTTTTCGGGTGAATTGTGCTGAAAATCACCCCTTGATTACAGTCCCCATCTCCTCGCAGTAGATATTTTGGGCTCACCTGGCTTAAATGCTCATATCCAAGGGGAAAAGAGGGATGCAATCCACCCCTGCAACCAGGAATTTGGACATCCAATAGCTCAATCCACTGTTTTGATAGACATTTCCTCCACTGTCAGCTTCAGAGTGGATAAAACTGAGGCAGCTGCGGCCTCTGCCTAGGGAGCGATACCCCCTTTTCCCTCCTCCCTGAACCCCACGTGGTTGCAGAGCAGCCTCCCCCTCTCATTGATTTCTATTGTTTTCCTCCTGTTTAATAAAAAGCCGGACTCTTCTCTGAGGTTTTATTGGGGGGAAGGTGATTTTTGGGATCCCAAGCTCTGTGTTGCCCAATGCATTTATGTGTATGGAGCTCAGCATACAATTCCAGGCAGATCCCTTCCTCCAGGGAACCGTTTTTGGRTTTTAAATCAATGCCTGTTGTCCCTGTTAAAACATTATACCCTCTCTTGGGGTCARATGGGCCATTCACATCATGGGTGACACAAACCAGACCCTTCTTATCCTCTCCCTAAACTGTTTTGGATCACTTTGTAGTGAATTTTGGGGGCGATGTTGCCCCCTGCTCTCCAACAACCATTTTTCCATGTATTTTTTTGCCTAGTCTGCCCTTTTTCCCTGGTCCCATCCCTTCACTTCTGCTTTCCCGAAGACCTTTGATCCATCCCTTCCTCTGCACGGTCTGGCACTACCCTCTGCCGGCCCCTGTACTGCATTACAACCAGGTTCTTCCCATTTGGAAAAACAACGGATCCCCACAACTCCCACGTGGTTCCCTGGCTCTTCCCTGGGGGGAAACGTTGGGATTTTCCCAACAGAAATGCACGGATCTGGCCAAAGAGGCMCAGGGTGACGCAGCCAGCGTCACTTCGAGTCTGTCAATGCACCTTGGTGATGAAGAGCGATCTTCCCTTCTTCTGGACCTTTATGGATCCTTATGGACCATTCCTGGTAACCAGATCACCACAGAGGAAGGGAAGGGAACCCATCCAAGATAGTTTTTCCCATCTGCTTGGTAGGAACGTCTCCCAAAAGTCACCGCACGAGGCTCTTTTTCCTTTCCCCTACTCCATTTGCTTTGTTGGCTGGAGGCCCCCAGGCCATGGTTGACCTCATCCATCCCTTCCTCCAACCTCATCTTTCCCAGGAGGTTTCTTGGTTTCTCGTTCTTCGGGATGTCTGTCCCACGCCCTGATCAGGTGCTGTAAGGATGCGACCTGCTCTGTTCCACAATAGCCCCCGTTCCTCTCTGAATTTATCTCCTCAAATGTGAATCAGTGAGCACCAGAGTGTCCTTTACTGCTGAGACAGTGTTGAAAACTACGTGGATGGAGCTCATGGATTAAAAAAAGCTGGTGGGGCGTTAGAAGATGATCCGAAATCCGAGGGATGCACGGATCCCTGCTAAGGGATGAGCCAGCAATGATRTGTGCGGGAGGACGGTTCACAACTAGCTGGGTATTTAGGATCCTGAGTGGAACGGGAAGCCCTCCAAGCAATCGTGGGGTGGTTTCCTTGCCCTTCAGGGGGGCCTTGGCTTCTTCTTACACATGGCTCTGGCAGAGCCACCGTAACGGGGAGCCAACTGCTCCGACTCCTTAAGATCCWACATTGAAGGGAAAGACCTTTCCCTAAAGGCCAGTAATCCCGTGGGAGCCTCAGCCCCTTGACACCCATGTTTCTCCTTGGCCAAAGTTCCAAAGAGAGAAGATTAAATAGCCTTAAATAACTAAATAGCCTTTAGAAAACCCCAAAAGGGCGATTTTGGTGGTCGCCTTCATTTCCGATGCCTCAGATTAATTGCTTTGTTTGTTTCATCAGATACGGTATCTAAAGGCGTTTGCGCCTGAAGCCGCGGAAGATAGATGGACAAGCCAAGCAACTTCTGACCCTGCATCCTTTGCTGGGGCAAAATTAAATGGCAATGTATCCTACAAGGTAACGTAGCCCCCGAGGAAAGAGGAGTCCCGTAGCTCGGCCCCCGGGTCGCTAGGGACAGGGTGTCACTCGCTGCCACAGCGAGGCCGTGCTTGCCAGGAGCAAAAGCGGAGGGATTTTGGCCAGGAGACAACACAAACTACACCCGAAACCCGTGGCAGGGCTGGAGGTTTCTCAGGGGGGCAGCTCACAGCTCCCCGGACACGATGCTCGCGTATCCCGAGCTGAAACCTCCCCGATATCTCAGGTTCAGGGGAGGAGAGCGCGGGGCGGGGAGCACGTCGCGTTCCTCGCAAACTGCTTGGGCTTTGCTCGCTTCCCCGCGCGTTAAAACCGCTCCGCTGAAAACGCTCCGCTTAAAACGCCGGAGAAACGAGTCGGATGTTACCCCTTAGCGCCTTGCCTGGCGGATGAAAGCAAGTCAGGAAGGTCGAGCAGCTCAAAACACCCGCACCTTTTCTCACCCTTGCTGTTAATCCTGTGTCATGGGACACATGGAGACCTGTCACCCTACCCAGGGAACAGAGACACCAAGCACGAGAAAAACTCTGGCTTCCAGCGAGCACCTATTTCTTTTCCTCGGATAAATGTCTATGTGCATGGGTTGGCCAAGTTTAAGAAAAATGGCCCAGTGCCATTTTTCCAGGGCTGGCCAAGAAATCCTAAAACTTGGGAATTGGCCCTGAATTTGGTTCAGCTCAGGCAGTTGCAACTGAAGAAGCTGCCCATACTGCTTATCTTTGATGCATCGCCTTATCTTCTCTATATTAAACCCAGAATAAAGTCTGTTGAAGCAGCAGACTTGTAKTTTTTTTCCAACTTTCTGATCTTCGGGATACTTATTTTCCACACCTAAAGCAGATTGTGTGAATTCCACCTCTGAAGTGGGTCCCTCGGTTGCGTAGCACAGGGACATCACTGATAAATTCCATGGGAAATGGTTATCTTGCACTTTTGCCAGGTTCTTTCTTCATTTGGGAGGGAGAGGGGGAAGTTCTCGAGAACATCTTGAGGAGCTGGGGCTGGTTTCAGAGCCCTCCTCCTTGATGGGATCTGGGCGAGGACCGGGGTGGAGAGGGCACTCGCTGAGGAGCCGCACGGAAGCGGGAAGGWGTCCGGCTGCGGAATATCCTCGACGGCTTCTGGATCTAGCAACGCCGCCGCCGCGGTGACGCGCGGGGGGCGACCGAGCGAGGCCCGAACCCGCGTTTCTTGCGCCCTTGAAGCCCGCTCTGACGTGACCCTCCCCGCTCTCGCGTCTCGTTCCGTAGGGTATCCGGTGAGGAATGCAATGGGATCAATAGCATGTCTGCGGAGAGCGGCCCTGGCACGAGACTGAGGAATTTGCCGGTGATGGGGGATGGACTAGAAGCTACCCAAATGTCTACGACGCAGTCGCAGACCCAACCCCAGCAAGGCAGCACCGTGGGCGTCAACCCCCCTCCACCGGAGACCTCCAACCCCAACAAGCCCAAGCGACAGACCAACCAGCTGCAGTATCTGCTCAAGGTGGTGCTCAAGACGCTATGGAAGCACCAGTTTGCGTGGCCTTTCCAGCAGCCCGTGGATGCTGTCAAGCTGAACCTCCCTGTAAGTAGAGGTGGAGAACGGGGCCACCCGAGGTTGAGGAGCCCGWCTTCCTGGGCTCGCTCTGCAACCGACGGCGGACAGAGCGAAGCCGTTTGGCCTCCGGCAAAAGCTTCTTCCTCCCCTGCTTCTGAAACRCCGGAATCGTTGGGAGAAAATAGGGAGGAGGGAGGAAATCTTGGAGGTTCAAAGTAGCGTTTTAGCCAGGAGGCTTCGAGGAGGATAAAACGGGAGGGTTGAACCATGTTGGGCTCCATGCTCACCTGGACACAGGAGGAGCTGGAGAAAGAGCCAAGAGCCAAAAGCAAGGGAGAAATCAGAGGGAAATGCAGAGATAACCTATTGCCATAAGTGACGGAAATGTCTTTTCCATGGGATATCTGGGTTCGGGGCCTTCCAGTTGTGATGAGGAGAGGAGATTTGCTCTGTTTCCTTCCCCTCCTTGAGCTAGCATCCATGGAGAGTTAGGGCTTCTTTGCCGTGGGCTGGTTTACGATACCCCCCACTTTGAAGCCATTGCAGTGCTTAAATATACAATCTGTTACGCCCGCGTGGGGCTGTAGGTTTCCTTGGAAGAGCAACAACCTCCTGGTTACACATTGAGAGCACCAGCTCTATAGCAACAGCATTTCGAGCCCTTTCAGCTTGACATTTTGCCTAAAAAAAAAAAAAAATATTCCTAAAAATAGGAAAAATCTCCCTTTTAGCCGGAGGCGTTGAAGGGGCTGCAGTCGATCTGCTCTCCTAGGGTCACCGTGTTCGATGTGGGAACCGTTTGCCCCACGTAGCACAAAGTCATTAATTTTGTGTCACCGGAGCTTTTTGTTGCTGTTTTTTTCCTCACCTTTTCCTCTCTGCCCTTTTGCAGGATTATTATAAGATTATTAAAACCCCTATGGACATGGGAACAATAAAGAAGCGCTTGGAGAATAACTACTACTGGAACGCTCAAGAATGTATCCAGGACTTTAATACAATGTTTACAAATTGTTACATCTACAATAAGGTAGGATAAGTTATTTAAGATGAGCGTTTCCAAGGAATCTCCCKTTTTTTCTTTATATTTCTTTATTAAGAAGCTGCTATTTGAAAACGAAGCCTTAGGGGGAACAAAACAGTGATGATTACCGGAGGGCGCCGACAGATATTCTGTCTGTCTTTGGGTTTTATGTTCTCGTCGTCTTTGGTTGGATCCCTCAAAACGCAGCATTTGGCCTTCACCTTACCTGGTTWGACCCAGCCTTGAGTGAGAAAAGGCCATTAAAGGCCTCCGATTGGTAGCCTGCATCCTTCTTTCCTTCTTCATTGCCACATTTTCCCTCCTGTTCCACCAAAATGCCTTCAGTCTGCTAGATATTCCCTGTCTTCCCAGTTCTCCTTCTATCCACAAAGCAGGAAAACACGTGGGCTTAAAAATACGTGTTTTTATGGGGCCCGAAGACGATAAGTCGGCCACATGAGGCTAAGTCAATCCGTGCCGCATTGTCCCATCAGTGAGTATGGTGACTTGACCACGAGCCAGCATCACCCGTGTGGATTCCATATGGATTCATGCTGGTAGATGTTCATGGATCACCGTGACGTGAATCCGAGCACTTGTGCTGTTGTTTCTGCCCTTCCTGCTGTTCTTTTCTTTGCTCTCAGTGAAACAAAAACACCAACAAAACCCTTTGAAACAGATCCCAAGCCTTGGTGTTGGTTCCATCTTGGACCCTCCTTTATGTCTCAGTTGACCTTGGCCGACGTAGACTGAYGGTCGCCTTCTTCCCATTCTTTATATTTCCCTTCTTTTATTTTTCCTCCTCCCTCCCTTCCAAAAACAGCCCGTAAATGACACCTTGCTCACTCGGTGACTTTGGTCACTGCACCCCAAAAGCCTTGAGGACGAGTGTTCTCCGCCCATCCGGTCTTTCCATTGTATCCCAAGGGAAACAACCATGCTGAGAAAACTTAAAAAAAAMCCAAACCTTTAAAGCAAAATTAAAGAAATTGCTCGGCTGGGCAATGGAAAGGAGTGCAAACTGCAGCTGCAGTCACACGTTTTTCTCCATTTYGCATTTAATTTGCACTTATGATTAATCTCGATATTAGATAATTTCGATCGTAGTTTTTGTCGGTGATACCGCTCCGCTCTTGGAAAACGCGTCTAATTTCTTCTCTCTGTTATTAATCCAGCCAGGGGATGACATAGTCTTAATGGCAGAAGCTCTAGAAAAGCTTTTCCTGCAGAAAATATCCGAAATGACCCAGGAAGAAACCGAGATCGTTATAGCCCAGACTAAAGGAAGAGGACGCGCCAGGAAGGAACCAGGTAGGCTGCTTTCCCATCGGCGTTCCGATTCTCATCCAGGCAAAAGGAAGGCGTAGGTGCCACGTGTTCCCCTTTTCCATGATTCCTGGCTGGTTTTCCTTGTTTTTGAGGGGAGGACAAGCTTTGGGGATGGACCTAGCAGGGAGCAGAGTCCTGCTGAGGTTTTGGGTTGTTGCTACCACCGAAATAGTCGTCGCYGCCTGCTTTTCCACCGCAGTCAGAATCCAATAACGATGAACACGTTTAATCTAAAACAAGATGATGAATCAACCACTTGAGACACCCCAAGGGTAGATGAGAACCTTTAGAATAAGGAAGCTGGACGAGCAGATTGGAGCACATCTCTTGAGCTTTACCACGCTTTCATATCCACCCTCCTCTGCATGCTGCATTTTTGTCTGTTTATACCTCAAAACACGACTATTTAGGTTTTTTTTTTTTTTTGGTTCTATGTTCCTCGATTAGGAAATTAGTGGATCAAAAGGGGCTGTTGTGCTTGGCTGATCCGATCCCTTCTCCACTCTGTAATGTAAAAGAGCAGTGCAAATACTGGCACATTTGGGAGAGTGTCCTGCAGGAGGATGTTAAAATAGAATTAAAAAACCCAGATTTTCTGCCTTTTTTGAGAAGTTGGCCAACTAGTTGCCCCTGTTAAGTGTTTTCATGATACATCACTGGTCTGAACTCAAAACCCCTGTCTCTTCTCTGGATAGCTCTGTTATGTTGAAGAGTCCCGTGTTTTCGAGGCCGTTTTCTCCCTGATAATGCGATGCTTTCGCTACAAGGTCTCCAATCTCTTAGTCCTGCTTTGCAGCTCTTCCRTGAACCCTCTCCAGTTTTTCAGCACGTGGTTTATTCTCCATCATTCATGGAAGGGGTGGAATCATAAATAACTTGATTGCGTTATGGTCAAAAATGGGCCAGTCTCCAAGATTTCAGGGTATACCAAGAATCCGTGGTAGCAGCCCATGGTGTTTTACCACCTTCTTTTAAAGGTTTTGGATGTAATTTGTCCAGAGGAAAAGGGGAAAAAAGAAAGAAGCCCAAGCTCAGTAGTTGCTGTTGAACCTCCTTGGTTGCTGTTGGAGTAGAGAGCATTTCTCTATTGGCATCATCCAGACATGAGCCCAAATCCGGAACAGAAACATTGAATTATTGCGATTTTTTCCTACTTAATTATTGACAGTCATGGTCTTTCTCTACAGGAGGGATTTATTACTGCCATTGGAGCATCTTCTTGGCCAAAACATTGACCAAAAAGCCCCCCATCTCGAACCGCTTTGCCTCAGCTTTGCGTTCACTTCTTCCCCTTTGCAGTTTTCCTGTTTCCAGAGCCACTAACTTGTATTTRCTGATGTCTGAGCAGTGAAACCGTTGAGTCCCGACTTGGGATTGGACCACCGAGCGCTTCGATCCTGCTGCTTGTCTGATACCTTCAGGAATGCTCTCGCTTCCCCCTCTCAGCTTCGTAGCACTTCTTGACCAGCAGTTGCTTCTTTCTTCATTACAGGGTTGCAGTTCAGTTCGTAGGAGCGTTTTGCCACCCCCTTGACCACTCCTAACTCTCCTTCCAGTTGACATTGTGTGCGTCGAGTCCCCAGGGCCTCAGCTTTGGGTGGCTGAGCCTTTGAAATGGCAGCAAAGCCCATTTTACTTCTGGGAGGGTCCCAGTCTCRTATCTAAGATGGATTTTTAGGGATTTAGGCAATATTAAACAATGTTGAGCCCTGAGTTTCTAGCAGAAGTCATGAAGGTTGTAGCTCCAGCTGCGCTTAGTGCCGCAGCCTCCATTCGGTCACCCGTCTCTCTCACGCTCTTCCAAGATGTTCTGGAGATGGTGACGTGTGGTCTGTACTTGGCAAGGAGACACATGATCAACTCCTTGGCCCACCTCGTTGAGAAATGCTTTTGGAGGACGAGACAGAGAGAGGAGTGCGTCTTTGCTCCGCTCTTTGGTCTTCATCTCAAGAGGTTTTGGTGCACAGAGGACCTGGGCATCTTCGTCCTTCCACCTAGGAAGCTAGAAGGAATATTCAGGAGAACGTGACTAGTTGGTATCTCCAACCATCCGCTCAGGCAGTGGAAGGGCAAAGTGTTGATTAAGTAGTTGTGTTATTTTAAATGGCCAGCGCGGCGCTTGCTAATTGTTAATGGCGCTAATTGTTGAGAATCGATGAGCGGGAAGCAACGCTCGCTTTCTCTTTCTCTCGCAGTTACATCCAAACCGGGCTCGTCGACGGTCCAGAACGCCACCCAAGCGTCGTCGCCAGCCCAGACGCCAGCCCCGCCGCAAAACCTCCAGTCCGTGCAGACCACTCATTCCTTCCCCTCCGTCACCCCCGACCTCATCGTCCAGACGCCGGTCATGACGATGGTGCCTCCTCAACCACCCGTGCCCCCTCAACCACCCATGCCCCAAGCCCCTGCTCCGCCGGCCCCGGCACCTCAACCCATGCAACCTCACCCTCCTGTCATCCCCACTCCCGCCCAGCCCGTGAAGGTGAGTGAGTTGGCGTCGAGTGTCTTCACGGCGTCGCGCGTTGCCCGGTCACCCTTCCATCGGCACCGGCATCATCTTTTGAAGGGGACGGCCACTGTTTAGTCATGAGCGCCACGTTCTGTACTTGCTCCCCGTTGAGGGGACCCATGGTGACCATTTGGATGTAGGTCGTGTTGTGCTGGCCATGAACGTTGGGTGTGATGACTTCACCCTGGGTTGCCTAGAAAACCCCCTGTTGATCCTCCTGAGACTTTACCCATTTGAGCCTTGATTTGAGAAGAAAAATCTCACCTTCCTCAAGTGACTCACGCTCTTCTCCTTCCTCAGGTCAACAGAGATAATCCATATCTTTTTTCCAGAGGATTTATGGAAATCCTTTGGACTTGCACGCCTCAGCGCTAGCTCCGATGGCAGCTCGAGGACCCGCTGACGTTGTTTCCTTTGCTCGCTTGCAGACAAAAAAAGGAGTGAAGAGGAAAGCAGACACCACCACGCCGACCACGATAGACCCCATTCACGAGTCGTCCTCCCTGCCCGCCGAACCCAAGTCCACCAAGCTGGGCCCGCGAAGGGAGAGCAGCCGCCCGGTGAAACCACCAAAGAAGGACGTCCCCGACTCGCAGCAGCACGCGGCGGAGAAGAGCAGCAAGGTGTCGGAGCAGCTGAAGTACTGCGGCGGCATCATCAAGGAGATGTTCGCCAAGAAGCACGCCGCCTACGCCTGGCCCTTCTACAAGCCCGTGGACGTCGAAGCCCTGGGGCTGCACGACTACTGCGACATCATCAAGCATCCCATGGATCTGAGCACAATCAAAGTAAGCGCGGCCTCTAACCCCTAGGACAAGTTTTCAACTGTTGGGGAACCTCTTTGCTTCCCGACTAGAGTTTCTCCTACATCGGGTCTCTCTTCCTCACTCTTAGTTTTGGGAAACGAAAAGCAACCCGACATCTCTCCAGAGAGAAAGGCTTTTTATAGAGATTTTCCATTACTGACGAAATCTCTCTGCAATGGCCCTAGCCCAGGAGATGGCCTCAGTGAGCCCAGAATTACGCCAAGCGGAGGGGTTTTGTTTCTTTGCAAATAAAGCCCTTGCATTTTTGACATCACCCATCCCCATCAATCAAGCTCCCTCCAGAGGAGAGTTTTAGCTGTTTTTTGAGTATTTTTATTTTTAAAAATTAACAGAAAAGTTGGTTTTTTTGCTTAAAACCCACCTCCACCGTTGCGATATCTGCGATTTCCCCCTCCCTGGGCTGCCGCTGTCGGCATCGCGACGGCCTCCTCCGTCACGCGGGGTCTCGCTGCCTGAGGTCACCCTTGGCAGCCGTTGCAGGGACAGCTGCTGCGCTTTCTTCTCCCGTTTCCTGTTTTCCTTGACTCCGAGCCCCCTTTCCCAGATTCCCCCTGGACGCGGGAGGCCGCTCATACCCTCTGCCCGGGCTCAGCCTCCGGGCTCCTTTTATAGCTGGCCCTGCAGTGAGGGAGCGTGAGAGCAGATTCGTCTCGGCTCAGGGTGGATGCGGCCACRAGAGGATCGTGTCACGCAGAAAGCAGGACAGAACAACCCACGTCCTTGCCATCCTGCTCCCGTTTCCCTGCATCTTCTCCCCTCCAATGAGGCCGCATTCCCAAGGGGAATGTGGCCGGCTGGGACCTTCCGTCAGAGGAGGCGATGCCAGCGAGGAGGAACCATCTTGTCTTGCTGACAATCCCATCTCTGAAGCTTGAGCTCCTCTTGGGTTTGGYGTCACGGAGTTGGCTTTCAGGCGCTTGACGCTGGTGGCCTTGACCTAGAGCCCACCCACTGGTGTCATGTAGAGCACAGATGCTCTCCTGAGTGACACCAAGACACCCTGAAGGGCCTGTAGTCCTCTCCAGATCTCCACATGGAGTCATCTTCAAGGATCCCGGTGGTCCACTCCTTATTCCATAGTCTGGTTAAAGTCCTTCATTTATCCAAGATTAATTGCTCCGTGGCAGGGGGAGGAACATGGGCACAGAAAGGTCTGCGACTCCACGGGGACCACAGTGCCACATTCACTCGATCCATCAGATTGTTTCCTTTGCGTTTATAACGGCGATTTTTCCTTCTTTCCCCTTCTCCCTTCTAGTCCAAACTGGAGAACCGGGAGTACAGAGACGCTCAGGAATTCGCCGGCGACGTGCGACTCATGTTTTCCAACTGCTACAAATACAACCCCGCCGATCACGAGGTGGTCGCCATGGCCCGCAAGCTGCAGGTGAGCGAAGGCGCCGGCCCCTCCGCTTTCCCTGCTAAATATCCCGGCGGAAGAGCCCCCGTAGGCTGAAAATGCTCCTAAAAAACACCAGCACGGTAGGTAACGGCAACAAAAAATGCCGTTTCTTTCATATTGGGAATCCGCTCGGTTTGTGCCTGCCGCTTTGCGGAATCTTGGAAGGGGGAATAATCGGAGGATCCACCGGAGAACCGCCAACGAAGATGCTCCGCAAGGAGCCGTCTCCCCCTGGAATTAATTTACTGGATCCCATAATCCATAATAAAAAGAAGGAATCGTTCACAGAGACACGAGGATTTTCTCTRTCTGTCATTCCGGGCAGTCATTTGGCTTCGACCGCAGGGAAGCCRTGCGGGTTTCCCTTGGGATTCGCTCGGCAGCAGTCCGCTCGGGATTTTAGGGAACACCGCATGCCGCGACGCGGAGCCGAATCCATAAGGACCTCGGAGAGGTTTTTGTGGCCGTTTCCAGGCCTTTTCTGGGCACAAGAAAAGATGAGGTCGAGCTGAACGGAGCAAAAGGGCTCTTTACATTTAAGGGCTGATTTACATCAGAAAACACCCGCCAGCCGAGGAGGAACCTGATGGACGAGTTCAAGGACACGAGACGAAGGACWCGAGACGAATTCAAGGACACGAGACGAATTCGAGGACGTTTGACTCAAGAAAACAAAGGCCAAACTCGACGTTCCTCGCCCTGGGCCCGGTTTGTAACCGCTCAAGAGGTTTTGCAGAGGAGGAATGGGAGAAAAACACTTCTAGATTTTCCCAAACTCCTTTAATTTAAAAGCATCTTGGCCCTGCAGTTGCGTGTCACGGCGAGAAGCTTTGCATGACCGAGGGTAAATTGGGAATTTGCCAAAACTGAGACAACTCGCTCCGTCTTCATCACCCAGCAGCAGTCGGGAAGCGACAGAGAAGAGAACGCCGCGGGAATTTAAGCAGTGGTAAATGCGGGATCACATCCTGGAAGGAACAATTCCAACAGTTTTCCCTCTGGGAGACATCAGCACTTCCAAGGTGCCAATACTTCCTCCAGAGGCTCTCACAAACATCTTTCTGCTCCGTTGATAGCACCAATTTTTAAGCTTTTGCTTAAAATCCAACATGTGGATTTTATCCATGCGGTTGCCTAAAATCAGCAAAGTTTTATGCAGSATGTTGGAGTTCGGAGTCCCCTTGCTTCTCTTCCGCCCAGCAAGAAGAAAAATGTTATATCTAACCATTCTGGGAACGGTTTTGACTTCCACTTTGGAAATAATTCCTCCAAAATCTCATTTTTTGAGGAAGATCCTCTATGAGGACTGGAAGGGCGTCTTCAGAATTTGCAGCGTTTCAGCTTGGATTCCCTTCTCGAAGAGGCAAGTTGACACGAGTCAAGCGCGGAGCGAAGGAGAACACAGAGAAATCAGGTTGGCGCCGGCGTCCTGAGTGCTTTTGGGACCTCGATGCTGCTGGTTTCCCTTTTAGGACCCTGTCTGAAYCTTAAATATATTGAAATTCCCCTCTTTATCACCTATGTACAGCAGCAGGACAAGCAGAGCTGCCAGACATTCCATGATCCGATTTAAGAAACCATCAGCAGAGRGGATAAAACTTGGGCAAGATCGGAGCAGATGGAGAAAACCCACAGAGCGCACAGGCCGTTTGCCTCGAATTTAGGTCAAAACCGCAAGTTTTAACCTACTTAGCCTAAATTCTCCCCTTCCAAGCCCTTTTGGACGTGGCCAAGGCTCCAAACGGGCACACGGCGTGCAGGGAATGGCGTTGCAGTCTTGTGCGCGGCCTCGCGGTCGCTGGCGAGCCTGAGTGTTCAGGTGATGCCAGAAGGACGTTTGCAGCGTGGCCGAACCTCGCATCGTTTCTTTTCCCCCCCTCCCGTTGTTCCTGCAGGACGTGTTCGAGATGCGCTTTGCTAAAATGCCCGACGAGCCCGAGGAACCCGTGATCCCGGCCTCTTCGCCCGTGGTGGTGCCGCCTCCGACCAAGGTGGCTCCCCCTTCGTCGAGCGACAGCAGCAGCGACAGCTCCTCGGACAGCGACAGCTCCTCGGATGACTCCGAGGAAGAACGGGCTCAGCGATTAGCCGAGCTCCAGGAACAGGTAACGCGCCCGGCCCGGCCCCACCGGCCTCGTGCTTCGCGACCTGGGGCGCTCGGCTTCATTTGCCGCAACGCCCTTGACCGCCTTGGCGTAAAATAACCCAACRTTGGCTTCAAAGGGCTGTAAAGGCCACCTCAAAGGGCTAGCGGAGCAATGCGGCCTCAGTGCTTTGCAGAGTGATCCTTTCAGACCCATTCAGGAGCCCCAAAATGCTCCTAAATCACCCGAATTCCACAACGTGGAGCGCGGCTTCCGTGCTGCCCTTGCAGCTCACCAAGTTGTTGGCGCTCCTAAGCCAAGCCAAGGCAACGAGCAGCCTCCTGCCATTAACAGGGTGAAATCCGGTGCCAAACTCTTCAAAAGAGCTCGGTCTGGGTGCTTAAATACCCCCAAMAATCACCATAGCTGGAAAAATTGACTTAATACTAACACATAGGGATACAAAAAGAAAAATAGGAGAATTGCAGGAGGGAAAGGTGATTAATGTGGAGGAGGAGGAGGTGCTGGGCAAAAGTATCTTGATCTTTGTGTGTCTGCCTCTCAGCTTAAAGCAGTGCATGAACAGCTTGCAGCCCTGTCGCAGCCCCAGCAGAACAAACCAAAGAAGAAGGAGAAAGACAAGAAGGAGAAGAAGAAGGAGAAGCACAAAAAGAAGGAGGAGCTGGAAGACGCCAAGAAGAGCAAAGCCAAGGAGCCGCCCACCAAGAAGGTCAAGAAAAGCAACAGCAACAGCAGTACCTCCAGGTGAGAGCCGCGCGCCGGCCGCTCACTKGAAGGGGCTGCGGCGTCTTGGCCCCCAAATTTGGGGCAAATAAGAGTTGTTTGACGTCCCTAGACCGCCGTGAGGTGGAATTAAGGACGGGCAGAGCGAGCAGAACAAAACCCTAAGCTGTTCTGTTCTTCTTGTGGTTGCTCTTCAAGGTTTTGCCCTGCTTGCTCCTACCCTTAGCTGCTCATTGGTTTGCTCCCGTCATCCCCCATGGTAGTGACTGTTTCTAAAAGCCAGTGGTCATTGATATTAGGGACACGAGACACTGAGGACACAAACCTCAAGTGTTTTTGCACCTTGCTGCGCTTTTCRGTCACCCTCTAACACCCTCTCTTGAATTAATCCCAAGCAGCAAAAAGGACCCCGTGGCGGTGAAGAACAGCAAGCCCCCTCCGGCCTACGAATCCGAGGAGGAGGAGAAGTGCAAACCCATGTCCTACGAGGAGAAGAGACAGCTGAGCTTGGACATTAATAAACTCCCCGGGGAGAAACTGGGCCGAGTGGTCCATATCATCCAGTCGCGAGAGCCCTCGCTTAAAAACTCCAACCCGGACGAGATCGAGATCGACTTTGAGACGTTGAAACCATCCACGTTGCGGGAGCTGGAGCGATACGTAACGTCGTGTTTACGGAAGAAGCGGAAACCCCAAGGTACCCTTGGCCTTTATCTCTATTCGAGGACGTAGATAATAATATATTTAACAAAATCCCTATTAATATGGCTATAATACAGAACTTTTTTGTATACATATTAATATACTTGCGACCAAAGAATTGATTAACACCGTTTTTTAGCACCTAATGAACTCCTGCCCCAAGCGAAGGGGTGGCCAGCAGGGATTTGACCCTCTGGTCTTGCTCATTGGCCAAGTTTGGACAGTTTCAGTGTGGAAATAGATAGAATCGAGGGGGGAAAAAGGCCTAAATCTGAGTTTTTCCGCTTATCCCCCCACGAAAAACATCCCACTTCCATTTTAATTAGTGAGACSTAGAAAGGCACCACGCTGCAGCAGCCCGAGCATCTTTTGAGCCACCACTGCCTGTTTTCCTTCTAATTTAGACCTATGTTATGAAAAAAAAATAAGGCAGATCCTTGCTTTTYTGCTGCGTTTTTGGGGCTGACCGGGCCGCGCTCTCGTTGCAGCGGAGAAGGTGGACGTCATCGCTGGCTCCTCGAAGATGAAGGGCTTCTCCTCCTCCGAGTCCGAGAGCACCAGCGAATCCAGCTCCTCCGACAGCGAAGAGTCAGAAACAGGTTAGATGTGGCTTATTTAAAAGACTCAGTCCTTTTTTTTTTGGTTTGTTTTTGTTTTTCTTTTTTTTTTTTTTTTTTAACCTGTTTTTTGTATAAATAAATACCGTTTTCATTACCGGCGTGGTCTTTAATTTTTATCTTTATTTTTCTTCTTTTTCCTCCTGGGGATTTCGAAGGCAGTGTCGGTTCCGGCTCTATTTAGCAGGCGAGCTTTTAGTTGTTGTTGTTGTTGCTGTTGTTCGCTTTTCCCAAAGTTTTKCCATTCCTCCGGAGCCAAACTCCGGCACGTGCCGAGGTGTCACTTTGCCCTAAATGAACCAAAAATGTGTATTTTGAGCAAGCTGCTGTGTTTTCCTCCTAGGAGGTCTAGAGCCCTCGTGCAGGGAACCACCGGAGCAGTGCGGTGGGGAGAGGTCACAATGAGCATTTGAGTGTTTTTTTTTATGGAATCAGGCAGGAATCTCTTGGAAAAAAATAGGATAGCCATCTGGGGTGGCATCCGCCTCGCTTATCCGCTGTTTTTTTCTGAATATGGACCTCAATATTTCCCTGATTCCGGGCTTTGGAGGCCGCCCGCCCCTTCTTGTAACATCCTGCCTCCAAATGGGCTCACTGGCGTTCCCACCGCGTGCTTTTCCATAGGGAAAACCCCGGTTGGGTGACAAAAGCTGTTTTCTCCTCTGGTTTCCAACTACACCAGCACATGGGAAGTTACAAACCCCCCATCGTGCGGAAAGCAGTTTTCCCTCTCAAACGCATCCGTGTTTCCATCCCGGAGAGGGGAATGAACTAGGGAAAATGCCCAAGCAGAGGTCGGAGATGATCCCGCTCCTCTCCCAAATTTTGCGCCGTCCTTTTCCGATAGGATCCAGCAGCACGCAGGGGTGTCCAGGCGCACAGCAACAGCTGTGCGTCGCTTCCTCTTCCTTGGCTTTGGTTTCTAGGAGCGGGAACACTTGGATCCTGATAAAAAACCAGGAGAACAATAGTCAAATCCACTGATTGAGGCATGGAAGTGACATTAGCTGCCTTAAAATTGGAAATTGGGAGGGGAAATGCATTTTTAAGGCAGCTTTCCAGCTTATTCCCGCCACAAAACTGTGGGACGATCCATCCCTTTTCCATTTCTGTGATTTTTCCGTTACTTTTCCGCAATCTCAGCATTTCCTTTGCTTCCGCTCTCTTCAAAACACTTGGGCATCCCACGTGCTCCATTCAGCCACCCATGGGACACGTCCTTTAYTCCGAGTCAGCGCCACAGGTTTTCCGCCTGAAGACACACTTTGGGAAAAGCCCAGAAAATCCATGTGGGCCTGGAAATTCCCAGGAAATGGGAAAAAAACCCACAGATTTTAGCACTGCATCTTAGTACCTCCCGCTCAAACGCAGCCAGCRTGAAACTCCACCCCACTTTAGTGCTGTGTTTTCCTTCAACCAGCTTTTCCTGGCCTAAAATTCCTGAAAAATGGGAAATCCGTCTGCAGCTTTCCCACTGTTTTCGAGTCTTCCCAGGCTCTTCAGTTTTCTTGCGATTTTGGAGGGATTTCCCCAGATTTTGCCACTTTCCTGTGATTTTGGGGAGTCTTCCTGGAGTCTTCAGCTTTCCCATGATTTTGGGGGAGTTCCTTAGATTTTGCTCCTTTCCTGTGATTTTAGAGGCTCCTTGGACACTGCAGTTTTCCCGTGTTTTTGGGATCTCCTTGGACTCTCCTGCTCTCCCCTGGTTTTGGGGAAGTTTCCTCAGATTTGACCACTTTTCCATAACTCTTAGGGCCTTCCCAGACTCTGCAGCTTCCCTGAGATTTTGAGGGAGATTCCTCAGATTTTACTCCTTTCCCATGATTTTAAGGTCTCCTTGGACCCTCCAGTTTTCCACGAGTTTTGGGGGGAGCTCCTTGCATTTTGCCGCTTTCCTGCGATTTTGGGGAGTCTTCCAGGTTCTGCAGCTTTTCCCATGTAACCGCATAGTTTTTGGGKTTTTTTTTTTTAGCAAACTCCTAATTCCGCCTCTTTTGGAGCACAGAGGCCAGCATGGATTTGGATGCCAAACAGGCTTTTTTCTGCCCATTTTTTAAATGCCATTTTTCCCGCTGCCAAAGTCAACATTTTCCCATGATGTTTTGCAGCCGCCACGAGCCTGAGCTGCCAATTTTCCCCTTTCCAACCATATTTTCCCCCCTCGGCCTTGGAAAACCCTCGCTTTGGCTTAGGAAAAGCTGGCACGAGCCCCAGGGAGGGGGAAAAGTGCCGTTAACCCCCCTTTTTTTTGCCATTCCTCTTGTTCTGGCCAATTTCTATTTTTAATTTTAATTTATTTTCAGTTTAATTTTTCCGACCTTCACAAAAATTCCCTTCTTGACCCGCCGGAGACCTTGGAGCTTTATTTTGGCTCAGCCACCGGGGGCTGCGATTTGGAGCCATTCTCCCACGATCCCAACTGTTGTCTTTTATTTTATATATTTTATTTTATATCTTATTTGGTATTATTCTATTTTTGTTCTATTTTATCTTATTTCTCCCATTTCTTGCCGCTCCATTGGAGCCATTTTGGCTCCCGTAACCGCCACTTCCCCCTTGTTTCGCTCCATTAAGGAAAGATGGCCTCAAAGRTGGGATAGTGGAGGGGATAATTTGGGGAAAATCTGGAGGAAAAAGTACTTTTAAAGGCTTCAGATGCTGGTGCTGATGCCGCATCCCAGACAGGGAATATGGAATTGTGTTTGCTTTTATTTTTGGCAAAGCAGATGGGAAATTGCTCTGATCAGGCTCCACTGAGCCGCTCCGGTGCTTTCCATCAGGGAAAAACCTGGGAACGCGCCCGGATTTGGCCCTTAAAAATAACCTGGGTGGCCGAGGGGGGGTATTTTTAACAGCGTTTTCCTTTGCCAAATCCCTGTGGCTCTGGGTGGCCGATGGATTGGGAGGGACGGGAAAAGCTTGAAGCTTTTCCGTCGGGAATGTCGCAGGGCTGCAGCCTGGGGACGCGGGACACGGGCCTCTCACTGACTGTCCCCCGTCTTGTCTTTGCAGAGCTGGTGCCGAAAGCCAAGAAGAAGGGCCACGGCGGGCGCGAGCCCAAGAAGGTAGGGAGCTGCGGGCCCGGGCGGCACCCTTGGGTGCTGGCGGTGCCGACGGCGGCGACGGGGGACGCTGACGGGCGCCCCGTGCTCTTCCCCCAGCATCACCATCACCACCAGCCGCCGCCGCAGCAGCCGCCGCTGCAGGCGCT
>PTEX01000501.1:148309-165702 GCA_003342815.1 Eudromia elegans | reverse complement strand
CAGCGACAGCTACAGCCAGTCGGGCGGGAGCAGCCGGTGCCGCCGGGCGCCCCGAGGTCTGCGCGGGGCCGGCGGGAGCAGCGGGGCCGGGGCTGAGGCGGCGGCCGCGGGGTCGGTGTCGGCCCCGAGCGGGCGGCGCTCGCGGCCCCGGGAAGYGGCAGCCGAGCGTGGGGCCGGCCGGGCCGGGACTCGGCCCCGTCCCCCTCGGGCCCCGCGGAGCCCGCGCAGCGCGGGAGCCTCCGGAGCGCCGAGCGCTGGAGCCGGTGAGTGACGAGCGAGGGGCGCCCGGGGAAGGGGGGCATTGGGCGTGGGGGGCCGTGGGGCGCAGGGCTCGGTGCAYTGAGCCTGGCGCAGATGGGATCCATGARCAYTAAGGAACGACTGAATATTGCTGCAGAACGTGCAAGAAACWGTTTACCCGGGGTTGAAAATATTGAGCCTTGTTGATATGCAATCCAGTGGGTCTTAATATTGCTTCAAAACTGTAAACATTTTTGTAATTTAAACTTTCCTGATATTATTTTAATCTGATTCATCTTATTTGGTAAGTTTTGGTCCATGCAATAAACACAGTTATTTCACAGGGAGTGTAATGTATGGGGTGATGGTGACTCCTTGGTTTGCAGGTGTCACCTCCCTGCCACCTGCTTGTCCTGACTGAGCATTTACTGATAGGAATGTTGCACGTAGATGCCCTGATGACTGAGGACTCAGCAGCTCCAAGCTGGAAGTATTGGCTCAACACTGAATAAAACGCTGGCYTGACAGGGCAGTGTCTGCTGCTGTTGTCTCTCTCTCCCCATCTACTGCCGTGTCTGTCATGTGCCCCATGGCCAGGGTCATAAACAAATTGCTATCACAGGTTGCACAGTACTGTCATCTTGAACTAAGTTCATTCACCCTGGCTCATTAACAGTAAATGAGTTAACTGAATAATGGGTTCAGTTGGCAGCCCCTCCCTGGTACCTAACGAGTCCGGCAGTGGCACAAACCCTGGGCCAGGGGGTCCCTCTCGCTGCCTATTCCAGGTCAGACCTGGAGATGGGCCTGGTGTAGGGCAGCTCCGCTGCCATCGCGGTGCCCGCAAACAGACCCCACCTCCCATGGGGGCCCTGCACCCACCCACCTCCTGCCCCCACCCAGCCCAGCCACCCCTTGCCTGCTCACTGCAAGGGGACACCCACCCTTCCAGCCCCTCGTCCTCTCTTTTGAGGCTGGAAATACAGGACTTAGTTTCCCTTTCCAAGCTCCAAAACGCACAACTTTGTCTCCATTTCTGAGCTACCAGATCCAGGAAGCAGCTTTGGAGCCCCAAAAACACACAACTCAGTCTCTGTTTCTGAGCTCTGAAACCAGGACAAGGAGCCTGGTTCTGAGCAGCAAAAACACACAACTTGGTCTCTGTTTCTGAGCCCCCCAAAGACCCCCAGGGCCTGGTCTCAAACCCAAACACTCAGCCCTTGGTCTCTGCTGTTTGTGAGGCCTCAGGGCAGCCCCCAGGGCCTGCCAGGGAGCACCACAAATGCAGGACTTGGCCTCTGCTCTTGAGCCCTCCAAGCAGCTCCCAGAGCCTCTTTGTSAACCCAGAAACGCAGGACTGAGCCCCCATTGCTGAGCTCTCCAAGCAGCCCCCAGAGCTGCTTTGGATCCCCAAAATGCAGCACTTGGTCTCATTGTGGAGCCCCCAAACTGCCCCGAGCCTGGTGGGAAGGCCCAGGAAGGCAGGACTGGGGAAGGGAGACTCCATCCTGCAGTGCCTGCAGGGAGGCAGAGCCAGCCCCAGGCAGCCCCCGGAGCCCTCCCAAGAGCAGGACAGAGCTTCCCTTGCCAAGCCCCAGGCAGCCTCACAGCCTCGGGGCTCCTCCAACTCCACCAAAGCAGAAGTTGTGCCCTCCCTTTCAGAGCCCCAAACACAGGACAGAGCCTCTGTTGTGGAGCCCCAGACACAGGGCTCAGCCCTCCTTTCACAGCTCTCATCCCATCCCCAGGGCTCCTACTAGATGTATCCTTATAAACATATGCAGACACCACCTGCCACCTCCCCCCCCTCCAAGATGTAGGTATTTATTTCTGTTGCAAGAGAAAAGCCTGATAATGAAAGGGCAAAGGAAATGGCACTATATTGATGGCTGGAGCTGGGGAAAGACAGAGGGGAAGAAGAGGACGAAAAGGTGTGGAAAGACAGGGGAAGAAAGGGTAAAGGAGGGTGAAGAGAAAAGAGCAAGAAGGAAAGGGAAAAAAGAAGGAAAGAGGAGTGAAAAAGAGAGGAGAAAAAGAAGGAAAGTACAGAACCCAGAGAGGAGAGAGAGTGACAATAGACAGAAATAGCCCTAGAGAAGCCCAGAGAAAGAAGAGAGGAGAAAGAAATAAGGGAGGGGAGAAGGGATAGAAGATAGGAGCAAAGAGAAACAGAATGAGTGAGAATATGCAAGGACTGCCATCACTTACGTGTCCCTTCAGGAACAGCTTTCCTTGAGTGCCGACTTGGGAAAACAGCATCTCCTCCTGTAGTGTGGTCGTGATCAGCTGCAGCAGCACCAGAAGCAGCTCCGGGAGCAAGGGCTGCACGACCTGCAGGGTCTGCAGGGTGGACACCACCGCACAGGTGGCACAGGTGATCTACAAAGAAGTTCAATTGGAAACACTGTGTGAAAACAAGGGCTTTCCTTCTCCACCTTCCCTTGCCCGCCTCGGGACCCTCACTGTCTCTCTGCAAAAAGGGAGTAGACAAAAGCTCTCAGCTGCCCCCGAGGCTTCTCTGCCTCACCAGCTTCTCTGCTAGTTTCTCCTCACCCCTCAATTAGTGAGTGCCCAATGGCACCTACCTGTCCATGTGCAGCTGGCTCTGCAGGAGGCTGTTGATGATGACCCTGGGGAGCTTGTGGGTGGGCAAGGACAGCAACTGGAAGAGGAAGCATCACTGGGGTGTCCTGCTGCACAATCTCAACCTGGACAGGTCCAGCAGGTTGCCGGTTTCCTCTTGGGTTCACAATAACTGCAATTGTTGAGTGAGAAAAAGAAAAGCAGGAAAGAGAGCCGTAATCCTCAAGTGGTGTGAAGGCATTTTTGGGAGGCTGACACATGATGTGTCTTTCTCAGTGACTGAGACTATCAAGGACCACATGGACTCCACCCGAGGCCTCAGCTGCTGTCACAGCCTGTCCTTTCACAGCGGGCAGCTCATGAGCTGTGCGGGACCTCTCGTAGGGAGGGCGCACTCACCTTCATCGCCTGCAGGTCCTCGGCCACCACTGCTGTGGCTCTGTCCTGGACACAGCTCTCATCATTCCTGCAGCTTCTTTCCAGCTCAAGGTAAGTCTCCAATCCGCCATCCTGCCAACACAGCACACATGGTGCCATGGGACATGCTGTGCCTGTGCAGCTCTGCCAGCACGAGTCTCCAGTGCCATCCCACAGGACAGCCATCAGGAACGGGCCAGAAACTTCTCGTTGCGCTGCCTACCCCAAGCTTTAACCCAAACCCTGGGGACACCAACCAGCTTCTGTGAAAATGAAGGGTGGGAGGTAACATCTGCTCAGCACCATCAGCAGGAGCTAACCCAGTAGCTCTGTAAGCTGCATATGCCCTGTGAAAAACCCAGGTTTGGGTTGTTCTTGGGGATCCCGACTGGCACAGCAGAGGGGCCCTGCAGGAGCATCACTGACATGACCAAAAGAAGGTGCAGGAGGCAGATGTGCTTCACATACTGCAGGACTATTGTGGGATTGGGACGGTCACCACCTCCAGCCCTACTCTAAACACTGGGCACCACCCCTCGAACAAAATGGCCTTCAGTTTCCTGGCCCACCTCCTTCTAGCTCAGGCTAGAAGCAGGACCCCACAGCACCAACCCTGGCCAGCGCAGCTGCAGCTCCAGAGCCAGCGCCCTGCACTGCTGCCCTGGGCAAGGGTCCCACCGCACTGATGCCCCCAAGAACCCACCCAGAGGAGAACCACATAGCAGAGAGCTGGACTGGCCTTGGTGGCCAATATTAAGATGCTTTAATCTTCCTAAGCACCACAGGCAGACATGGCAGCAGCCCTGCTGTCCTGCCCCTTCTTCCCCAACCCAGACAAAGCAGAACTGTGTGGGGAAGCTTTGGGCTGCTGTGGGAACCCCTGCAAGCAGGAACACAGGGAGAAGGTTGTGCTTCCAGGCTCAGACCCACACTAAGCAGGAGTGGGCTCTGCTTTGGCACATAGCCAAGCAGAGAATTGCTCCCACCCCATCAGCTGACACAGGCCTGTGCCTTCTGTGTTCCATTTTTCTTTCTTTTCACTGACAAGTCCCTAATGTAATAATGGTTTAAGCAGAGGAGTAGCTCTGCATATAGAATATAAAATGTTTGCATTTGATTACAGCAGCCTAGAAATAGATGCAACCCTGTGCCACATGCTCTAGGCATCCCTGCTTGAGCAGAGGGGTTGGGCTAGATGACCTCTAGAGATTCCTTCTAACCTCAACTGTTCTGTGATTCTGTGCAAAGCTGGACACTCACTGCCAAGCAGAAGCACATGGCCCCAAACCACTCATTCAGCAAACACTGCTGTTGCAAGCTGCTTTTCCTTACTACTACTCCTACCCATGAATTAAGGACTATTATAACCCCTGCATCAAAATAAGCAAAATAGTTATCTGTAGGAAAGGCAGTTTTGAGTAGCATGAAGGTAGAAGAATCTTCCAGAGATTTTTTGTTTTGCTTTGTTAATTTCCAGTTTTTATCTGCCAGACACATCCAGAACCTCCCTTTCAGATCAAGCACAAACCATGAGCTCTCCTTCAGTCTTCACAGAGCCACGCCTGTACATAGGGCCTGTGTTGTGCCCTGTCCTTCAGTCATGATGGATGGGCAAAGAGGTAACAACCAAAGCTGCTGAATTCATGAACTCTGTCCCTGTGGCAGAAATATCACAGGGAAACTTGAGATACTGTCCCCCACAGCAAGGAAGGGAAGAGAGAAGTCTTGGGAAGGTCAGGGAAGCCTCTAAAAGGCTGCTAAAAGGGGCAGGGTGCTCTTGCTTCACACACACTACCCATCTATCTACCCCAGTGACAGATTTGGGAAGCCAGCCTCACTGAGGAGGCAGAGAGCAGATCTTCTGACATACCACACAGGAGGAGAGGCCCCTGTACAGTCAGGGGGAAGAAATGCCATAGCACTTCATTGCAACAAGCAGCAAACTCCATCCAGCTGCACTAGTTGCTATTTACTCATTGATGAGCTGGTCTCTATAACAATCCCATCAGCTAAGGGTGAATGGGATCACAAAGAGTAAAAGCCACTACCTGAAGCCCAGGGGCTGTTGCCCATCTGGTTTATTTTCTTACTGTCTCCTGTAGCATCACAACATGGCAAATTGAAAACCCAAGATGTTAGACGAAGACAAAAATTAAACAGAAATCACTTACTCCCCTTCTCAGAAACAAATGGGGAAGGTTAAAAAAGCCCAAATCTGTCAGGAAGGTAATAAAAAAGAAAACCTACACGTATTTAACTGCAGCCTCTCAAAGCAAAGACAGCAAATATTAGTTTTTAGATTCACACACACACCCCCCTTGCCCAGGCCTTTAAATGCCTTCACCTCCTCAGTGGGGGCTCACAGACACACTAAATCAGCTGTCAGGAGGTCCCATCTCTGTTCTGGTGCTTGAAAAAGCATCACTAAGTTTCCAAGGCAGAGAGAAAGTCAGCACATCCAATTCTTTCCCTGAATAAAACTTTTTAGCTGCCCTTCCTAGAGGACTGGTGTCAAGGGTGCTTTGCTGCATCCCATCCCATCAGTGCTCAGGTACAACTACCTAGGGGCCCTTAGAGGTACCACTGCTCTAAGTGATAGCTAACAACCTTTCTTTCCCAGCCTCCCCCCCAAAAAAAAACTCATGGGGGGCAGGGGGAAACAAGGAGGATTTCGTGCTAAAGAAAGCAGCATCTTGCAGGGGACCAGATGGATGTGAGACTAAAGTCCAGTGTTCTGAGCTTTACTCCTCCCCTGTGATCAGGCTGGCCCAGGCTTGGCTTGTTTGTTCTCAAGGGGATGAGAAAGGCACCTGCTGAGGTGCAAGTCAACTCAGCTGGGCTTTTATGGACTATCTGCTCAACAAAGAAGAGTCATTCCTCAGAGTATCTTGCACCTGACCTGAAATGCACCTTGAAGGAGAAGCCTTTGCTTCAGAGCAGCAGGGCCTCAGCCTTTTAGATACCATCATATGGCTGATGTGAATTAAGGAAAAAGCTTAATCCCCATCTCCTTTTACCCTCCTTTTTATTTGACTTCTAGAAGTGTCATGTAGAAACCAGGCTTGAATGCCTTGCACTTCCTCAGAAAACTATTTCCTCAGCTGACAAGGTCAGTAGGGAGAAGTAAGACTGCAATGTGAGATGGGACAGCCCTGTGCACCCAGTAAGGAATTTCACTGGGCCCCTTGCATCTAAAGTAATTTTCAAAAAGCAGTTCATGCCAGCTATTCCCACAACTATTTTATTTGAAGTGCTTGTTAATGCATGTCCTCTTGGGATAAGAAAGAACAAAGATTTTCCAGAGCACTGAGACCACCCTACTCCCCACCCCCTGAGTAACTGCTCTGTGACACAGCACTCACACTCCCATTGTCCAACAAGCTGCTGCCTCCAACCTGTCTGGAGAGCTGCCAGCCTGTCCCCAGACACTGGGACCATGAGGTGATAGACTGCCTTCCATGTAAGGCACGGGCCACAGCAGAGTGCAGAACCATACCATGCAGCAGGATCTCTTCAGCATCCTCTTTCCACCGTTCCTAGCTGCACTATCTCCAGGATACACTGCCATGCTAAAATTGTATACCCACCCTTAATCCACTGCACCAAATTGCAAGTCACACCAGTACCTGAGAGCTTAATACATCCCAGGGCCTCCTCAAAACACCTATTTCAAAAGCAAAACAAGCCTTGAGAGTGTACCTTGGGATTAGTCAATTAACAGGCACTGTTCTATTTAATAGCACCCTAAAGAAACTTACCTTCCAATGCTGAAAGGTCAGCTCAGATGCTAGCTTAAAGTTTCATGTTGTTTGTCCCCCTGGCAAGGAGAAGGCTTCTAACCAGCTTGTCTTAGTGCCCTTCACCCAAAGCAGTGCTGCCTGCTGCTGTTGGCAATACAGCTTTGCTTCAGGCCTTGGGAAGTTAAGGCCAACTGCCTCTTGCCAGACCTTGTCACACCAGGACAACCCGAGGAGATCAGTGGACACAAGGTTCTTCAACAGCTCAACTCACTGATTTTGCAAGTGGTGGTATCTGTAGAGATGCTCCCCTTGCATCTACACTATTTAGTGGCTTGTTATCCTTGTCGAGCTTAGGCAACTCAGAAAGTGACTTTTACAGTTCATACTCCTCACAAGTTCTAGCTTTTTTTCCCCCCCAAAAATTGTACTCACCTTAAACCTTTTTCAAAGCTTTTTTTCTACTTAACTGTTTTTCTTTAGAAAAGCAGTAGTGTTTAAAAAGCCTGTAAAACAAATCCAATATTTAGAGGTCAGCACTAGACCCTTCCCCAGCACATATTCCTCTACTTCCAGGCCTCCCTCACTTGTACCTACTAGCTTTAGTTAGTGCCCCAGCCCAGCTAGATGCCTTATAGCTGTGACACTGACTGGGGAGCTATGACTAGTACCAGCATTTACTAAAGCACCTTTTCCATATGTCTGCAGGACTCCCAACCTAAGCTTGGAGCTCAGTTTGCTTTGTACAAAGACATAAGAGCCACTATAAAAATTGACTGAACTTTAATTAAACATCACCTTACATTTTAATAAGGCAATAATTTTCATAGCCACACAGGTGAGCAACACTGACTAGTTTAAAAAGCCTTTTGGCTACTTTTTCCTGCAGTTTTTTTCTTTGTAGAACTCTACCACACCATAACTGARATTCAATTAAAAACAAATTTCTACTGTAAAGACCCTAAATTCCTTGCACTAAGTTCAAAAGCATTTTACCTTCCATATTTTGAAGTGTTATCATGATGAAGACACTGGAGTTTCCATAGAATAAAAATTGGTTTCCGCAATAAAGCAAAGAAAAAGAAATTAAGAGCTGTTTAAAGTACTCTCTTTATACCTAGCACAGTAGCCTTTTTGTAGCTTGACCTCACCTTTCTTTTAAGATAAGAAATTACATTAATAGAGACTACTTCATAAGGTAACAAGTTAGAGACAGCACATAATAAAACCTATCTGTCTGTTAGCTCTAACTACTTTTTTTTAATTATGAATTAGATTTTTTATCTCATTGAAATATTAACCTAATTTCATAAAAGCAACTCATTCCACAGTAAGCCTCTCACAATTTAATAATTTTATAATAGACATATAGAAACTGCAGCAACTTTTTCCATACAAATAAAAGTCTCATTTTTCAGACAGTATAAGAAAAATAATAGAAAACTTGAAAACAAGCAGAAACAATGAAATATACCATAAAAAGGCACACAGGAAAAACATTTCTCATAAACTACACACCTGCAAAACAACAGCCTTACAACAATCAGTTCAGCAACTGATTCACAGGCAAGCACATTAGCCTACTAAAACAAACAACAAAGGGATGGAAAAGGAGGAAGACAGAAACAAAACCCAACAAACACCCTCAACAATCAGTAAGTTGACCCAGGCCCAGCTTAAATACAGCTCCTGCCCAATGGTCTGAGTGGAGGTGGGTGGAGGCCTCCAGGATTTCTGGGGTGGGGTGGAGGAAAGCTCTAGCTGAGTCTTCTCAGGGCTATTAGGGGTGCTTAGGGCCCTGGGTCCTCTCCAGGAAATGCAAGCTGTTTAAAGTGCTTTGCAGCCCAGCAGAGCTCACTGGCAGCAATTTTGTTACCGTAGGTGCATAGATCTTCTAAATAGTGTGCGTGGCCTGCCCCAAAGGCCTTGGGTACAGTTAGATGCAGTTAGGCCTCTTGTACCTGTAAATAGTTGGATATGTCACCAAAAAGCTGAGTTTTGCTCTGCTTGTGTGCTTCTGTTCCAAGGTAACAGCTGGGAGTAGGGAATATTCAAGGAGCCCACGATACTTTTTATGCCTGGTAGGGGCTCTCAGTGGGGTGGTTGGCCTTTTAATATATTTGTGGATGAAGAATTGGTCTTTAATTGCCTGCTGCTGATTCCAGCTCCCCTGAGTGCTTTGCTGATAAAAGGAAAATAACAGCCCCTGGAAACATTCTCTTTGCTTCCCCTCAAGCAAGCATGTGAGGTTCCAGCATACATGCTGGATATTCCTGCTAGTGGCAGGCAGAAAAGCTCTGTTGCCAATAGATATGCCAGTACTTGAGGCTGCCTTTTGGGTAAGAAGGAATAGCCAGCATTCCAGTGTTGGAGGTCCATTCCAGTGCCGTGTTAGAAAGGTTCACGCCTCTCTTAGTCCCTATCAAAGTGTCTCTAAGGAGAAGTCTTGTGTGAAGGCCCATGAGAAGGTTTTATCCAGACTTCGGTGCAGTCAGAGTGACTTTCCTGGTTTGAGGAGTTTGTCTCCAGACCTCGAGGGCTGCCTGTTGTGGTAGCCTCCTTGCCTGTGTGGGCAGCAACAGGAGTTCAAGGCCTTTGCTTTTAACAGGAGGGGATGTTCTTTTTGCAGTTGTACAGAGGGTTGTTCTTGAAGTGTAAATGTACTGTGTTAGTTTACAGTTCTGTCCTACCTCCCCTGGGTAAGGGATACCTGGCAAAGGGGTGAATAAGCCTTTGAAGTCAATGGTCTAAGATTCTTGTTTTGAATTAAAAGCTTCACAAGGTAGCTGGGAAAGTCTGGGCTTGTTCTGGTTGCTTAATAGCCTCCTGGAACTTTTTGTTCAATTTGCTACTACTTTGTTTGTGATTAGCTTAATACTTGTGTGTATTCCTGTGTGTGTTTTTTCCTAGTTAGATATGTTCCTGGGCTTGTGCAGCCTGCTTTGTGGTTGAGTGATTTGTACTAAATTTTTTCTGTAGGCTATAATACTTTCTCTTGAACAGCACCTCAGAGTGGAGCAGAATCTCTGATATTGGCTTTTCCGTTATTCAAGTGGATAGGGAGTTTCTTTCTAGGAAAGAGAAGATTGGAATTCAAGAGGTGATCTGCCACAAACAGCCTTGTTTGCAACTGTGAGGTAGACATTAGGGTCACAGTAGCTGATCTGGGCATCTAATGCAAGCCTTCTTTTTTCCAGGTTTCAAGTAAGCATGAGCTTGCCTGTCTGCTCAGTGGATTCTGCCTTAGAGGGAGTGATGAGTATTTATTTGTCTCAGATTATTGATGTCCTGTTTTGGGGGTTGCAGTTGGACAGGAGATTGATGTTTTGTTTTTTCCCTTAAAGGCTGTTGGAGGCTAAATGGTGGAGTATTTCTCCTCTGAATACTTGAGTGTTAGTCTTGTTGTCCTGGTAGCTAGAGCATTGACTTGGGTTCTTGGAGCATCAGTTCGATTGTAGCAATGTGATACCTGGGTGGATGTTTTCCGTGCTTTTTGGATCTTTATTCCTGGCACGTGGGAAGGTGTGAGGACAAGCACAAATGCTGGGAGCGATGGTGACACTTGTTCACTGTGGCAGGTAGGGAAAGGGGAGTTGTCCAAGACGATATTTTCTTTGGGATTGGTGCCTCCTGGGACATAGGTGAGGTCTGCTGGCACCTGTATCCACCTGTTGTGCCAAAAGGAGTGTGACAGTGCTTGGGCTAATCCTCCATCAGACAGGAAGGTTAAAACTTCAGCCCGGCCCAGCTGCCAAGAGGTCATATCCAGTGGTTAAGACAGCTAATGCAAGCTAACAGGATGAAGTGCAGAGGGCTTCTGTTCACCTGGGAGTGTGTGCTTAACTGCTAATATACAATGAGCAATAGCAGGTTGGATGATGATTCAGCAGAAAAATAGTATGTAGAGGACAGAAAAGTCCAAGTGATGATCATGCAGAAAGGAATACCTCTGTTGTAAAATGGAGGCTGGTTGTGCGTGTATAGTGTGTGTTGTGTATATATAAGTACATGCGCACTTCAACTTTTTATGTCAAAACTGTATGTGCTATATATACCCAACAGTGTGTGAATATCAAGTTATGTCTTGTCAGTTATGTCTTTTCAGTTTGGCCTTGGTGTCTCAGTAAGCTCCTTGAATGATTATGTGCCTAAGCACACTCTGGAGGGTAAGTTGACATCCTCTCTGTGTCTAGAGAGGATGAAAATGTTCAACTAAAGGGTATCCTTGCTGGTCTTATTGTAGATAAGCCTCTTTAAGGAGGGAGGGAAGACAGATGTCTCGTGCATTGCCTATACAGTCTGGATATAAAAAAAGGTTTAGGGCATGGGAGGGTGGAACTTGGTCATCTCCTTTTTCTAGTGGCAGACTCACCTGCTTTCAGAATCTCTGTGTAGCACTTATTTCTTTTGTAATAATCTAATGCATAGGGATATTGCCATATAGGAAGGTAACAAATTTATATCACTGTTCTGGTATTTTATATGCTGTCCTTGTTTGGAGAAGAACAAGTAAATGGTCTATACGTGGCTGTCTTAACTGCCATTTTTGGTATTTAAGCAATATGGAATGTGATGCTGTTTTGTGCTTTTTTAACCTGTTTTATTGGAAGCTATGTCTGTTGTGCTGCTGTAGTTGAGTTACGGTAGCACTGACTTATAGTGAGTGTGTTGCCTGGACAGCTCCCCATGCTTTTTCACTGGGATGTCAAGGGTGGAAATGGCAAAAGTCCAAGTTGACCATAGATGGTGGAAAAATCCAACTTGCTAAGGCCTCTTCGTTATTTTCCACATAAATAATGAAGTTATTTGGTTCTACCAAGAAAGCATCTTGACTGTATTTGAGGGAGTACAGTGTTACTACTTGTACAGCTTGGTGACGTGTTCTTCCAGACTTAGCAATGCAAGGTACCTGATAGGACCTACTTTATATCTAGGCCAGGGGAAGGGCAGTATTTACTACACACTCTTGAGGAATATACTCTCCATGTTCTCAGTAGGCTAAAGTGAGCTTACTTTCTGAAATCTCATTCATTCAGTAGTGTCTAAATGCTTGCATTTGAATATGGTGGAAGTGAAAAAGCCTCTCAAATGTAACCCCTGGAAGAGAGCTATAACCAGAAGTGTAAAGTGAGTGTAATTGAAAGCTTTAGAAGAGGTCAAAATTTGAAAGCCAATGGGAACAACTTCTCTACTTTACTTTTCCTTTTCTATAGTAAAAATCAAATAGTAGGCAGGAAAGCTGAGAAGACTTTTAAGCTGATCTGCATATGAAACTTAATTCAGAAATATTTCTGAATCGGTAGATATATCTCTGAGCTTGTTTCCACAAGTGCTTCTGCCTCTATCCAGTTGCTCTACACAAAGGACATGCTTCAGCTCTATTTTCTTGTAAGTGGTCTTCCTAGTAAGAAAGGAAAATAGATAGGTGCTTCTAGAATGCCTTTTTTTTTTCTTTCCAAAACAATGTAGAAAATGAGCAAGTTCCTGAGCAACAGTAAGACAGATGCTTATACTTACAGCTAAAAATGGGTTTATATAAGTTCAATGGCTGTGAAGAGAAGCTGATATTACAGACCTCTAACAGTAAAGAATACAGAAAGAGTATTTTATGTCTATTAGCAGATGCATCAAAGAACAAGCTCCTTGAATATCTGTTTCATGGACATCTCATTGATGTGGTCTTGAAGAATTGAGTGGCCTTTTTATAGTTAAGTGTGGCCTTTAGTTAAGAGTGGCCTTTTTATAGTTAAGAAAAAAAGGAAGGTCTGGATCTCTTACTAGGCATCATATATGCACCTTGTAAATAACAACCATTCTTGCAAATGCTTTGTAACCTATACGATAAGCCTGAGCAGCTGGAAATAGCTGAGTTGCCTAACAAAAATAGGCAGAAACAATTAACTGAAGACAACTCATCTAGTACTCTGTGCAGACTGTTAGGAGGCACAGCATAGGAGTGGTCATTGATACCAACTTAATCATGAGGATTATGTTGATAGCATATGTAACCGATGCATTCACACAGATATGGACATGCTTATGGTAGCTACAATCAGTTGCTGTCTTGTCTTTAACTACTTAGAGGATTGGTCATCTGCTTTGTGATGATGCTGTAATTGAGGTGAGGAATTTTGAGAAAGGACTGTTTTCAAAGAAGCAATGGTAATGATTCTCTGGGTATCCTCCTGGCATATTTTGTTTACCAAGTTGATAGTTACTTCTCTTGTGTTGAGTTTGTGATAAGTGTTAAATGCTTTATAATAAGCCATGTGTAGGCCTGGATGGTCTTGGAAACGTTCCAGTGGACAGAAAAGCATGGGAAGGGCTGTTGGATTTCTGTAGCTGAAACAGGAAGCTCCTGGTGAGCTGCAACATGAAAGCATTTTCAAGTCAGTCAAGGCAAGTAATTGGAGGGTCTATCTATCAGTGTCCTGGTTATGGAAGGAATTTGACACATAGAAGCAAAATAGGTTTATTTTTCTTGCCCTGTTTGCAATTGAAGTACTTAGTTCTTGTCAAATTGTCATAATAGCTGTGATAATGGCAAATGAGCTACCAAAATCAGAGTTGAGCTTTTGAGAACCCATCAGATGGTTACTTGAGGATATCATTCTTTTGTTTCCGTTTAGAAGATGTGTAATAGTTGTTGATTATGATATCGACTTTTTCATCTCTGAATTTGCCTCATGTGTTCATTTCATCAGCATATATTACACACTAATGTGCTGCTTAGCAGTGAGCATGTACAGGCCTAAAATTGTCCTGACCTACTCCTCACAGAGGATAAACCAATGAAATGAAGGGATGAGACTTAAAGGACACACTAAAAATATATAGGCAGAAGTGAGAGAACTGCACAAGGAATCCTCTTGAAGAAATTAAAACAGCAGCTCATCCTGAGCTGTTGACAGCAAAGATGCTGTAATCTCCTTTTTCCTGTCCTTTTCTAACCTTTAATGAAAGGGGCTAGATGTAAGCTGGTTTAATTAATGTTAACTATACTGAGATCTAATTCTTCTAGGTGAAGATCTTGTTTCATAGCCCTTTCTATTAGAATGCTTCATGCTCTATTACAGTGCTTCACATGCTCTAGGACACCCTGCGTGTGCAGGGGGCTTGGACTAGATGACCTCTAGAGGTCCCTTCCGACCTTAAGCATTCTATGATTCTACCTGGTGGTGAAAATTATGAGAACTTTTACGTGTATCCTGTCTATTACAGGATCCATCTCCCTTTCCTCCTCCCCTGCTCCCTTTACAATTGCTTTCCTATTTGCTAATATTGAAAACTAAAATCAGAACCACCAGTTGATCTGTTGCCTTTCCAGATGCCTCAAAGGAAAACAGTGCTGTTAATTTTAATGGGTCAAACACTGAGCAACTGGCCTGTGAAGAGGAGACTTCAATTTGTGCAAGGTCCACTGTTAATTTGATGGTTTCAAGTAAGGAACCTGGATTTCTTGTCCATGCATCTATTTTAATGCAATTATTCTTGTATCCTTAAAATTCTGCCTAAGAAAAGGTTTTTAAAYGTGTTATTCCTTGCCATTTGATCCATAGGATGAGGCCTTTTTAATCTGGTGAGAGCCTTCAGCTGTCTTTTTACAGGATAGCTAACCTGTTAGCAAAAGTTTGAGGTGTACAACTGCAGCAGTGTTTTTCTGTTGAGGCTTAGAAATGCTTTGTTCTAGATACTGCCTTGTACTTTTTCCTTCTACTATTGTAAATAGGGAAGACATGTACAGGTTGAGGGGGTGGAATTAGAGGAAGCTGAAGCTGAGATAAAGGCAGATCTAAAGGGTTTTGCAGGTCATATAGGAGATGGGCAGCAGAGCTAAGAAGTAATTTCTTAGAATTTGGTGTCCTAAATCTGACCAAAATGCTCTACCAAGAGGCCCAGCTGTCCTCATGGCTAAGGAAGAGCATAAAAGATTGAACTGGGCTTCTAGCCACCTTGGCAAATGTAAACCAAATTGCTGAATTGGATTCTTGGTGAGCAAATGTTTAAGTGTTAAGTAATGACTGCCTTTGATTACTGTAACAGTTGGCAGATTAGTGTAGTGATTGCTTATTCCTGTGTGTAATTGGAATMCTAGATAACCTGCAGAGGTTAAGTCATGTGAAAAGCAGTCCTGAGCTAACCTCWTATCCTCAGATAATTCATATCCACTCTGAGGCTGGACAGTAGAGCTTTGGTGGGAGAGGGAAAAGGTTGCTTGTGTTGGAGATAAAGTTGATTTGTTTTAACTTGTCCTAAATCAAAATCAGCTGAATCGAAAASAGTGCCCGTTCTACTTGGGTAAAATAAGTATGGAGCAACTTCTCTGTAAAGAGGGTGAAATGTTGATACTGATATCTGCAGTTTGTGACATCTTGAACTGATTTTTCTAATAGATGACCAGACGCAGATATCCAAAGGTAAGTCTCTCAGCTTTCTGGTAGAAGGATCAAAAACAGTAAAACTCTTCAGGTGTTCTTTCTGGGGAAATTTCTGTAGGGCTGAATATCTGTAGGATACTTGTAATGATTCTCACATGTCTGGGGACATTTGACTACTCTGCTTAAGTTAGTTGGACATAAGGATGCAGTAAGTAATAATTAGAACAACTGCAAGTATCTTGGTACAGAGCACTTGTCATTTATTTTGTATCCTGATCACATTATTTTGGGCCAATCAGCTGGCTAAAACTTACTCATCGACAGTAACTAGTGAATGGAAGTGAAACTGTAGTGTGTGTGATAGTACAGATAACATGTAAAAGATTGTACATGTTATTGTTATGAATAAATTGTACTATGATGAAGAATCAACTGTGAGTCATGCACTGCTTAGCATCAGGGTGAAAACTTTCTGTGGTCATTTCTTCCAGCCTCTTCATAGAAGAAAATTTGCACAGTTGAAATGCTAAAGATCTTTTCTGAAAGAAATCATGTTTCAATAGGTTGCAGCTTCAGAGGTTAATATTTTCTTTAACTTCAATTTCTATTTGTCTCACTACAGCAAATATTATGTATTAAGTTATTAGAAATTTTTAACAAGAAAAAAACCCCTAGAATCTTTTCTGTTTTGCATTTCATCCCATCAGGTTTTCTATTAATTATATGAGTGTGCTGCTAAGGTTCATTATCTAAATTGAATGCAGATGATGGTCATTACTCTGGAATAAGGAACCTGCTGGCACATGTAATAGCTTTTCATTTGACTAATTGAAAGTTAAAGTGTTCCCAGAACCCAGAAAAAGATCAGATAATGTTAATCTGAATGTGGGTAGGGTTTGAAATGTTGAATTTTGTATATTTAAGATCAAGTTTTTCCCATTGGTCTGTAAAAGAAACTATGCCTGGAGCAGGGATAGTGATTATAAAAAGGAGCTAAAATATTTTTGGCGGGTTCTATTGCTTACTCTTGGTGGTGTTCCTTTAAAGACATGGCTCTGCTTGAAAATAACCATTCAGAGGGTTTTGGATRGGCTGGAGAGTTGGGCAGAGAGGAACCTCATGAAGTTCAACAGGGACAAGTGCAGGGTCCTGCACCTGGGGATGAATAACCTTCAGGCACCAGTACAGATTAGGGGCTGGAAAGCAAATCCACATAGCGGGATTTGGGAGTCTTGGTTTACACCAAGTTAGCCATAAGTCAGCGATGTATCCTTGTGGCCAAGAAGGGAACCTCGCCCACATCAGGAGGAGTGTTGCCAGCAGGACGACGGAGGGGAACCTGCACCTCTGCTCAGCTCTGGTGGGGCTGCACCACCAGAGCAGAGCAGTATTGAGTACAGTTCTGGGCTCCCCAGTACAAGAGAGACAGGGAGCTTCTAGAGAGGGTTCGGTGTAGAGTGATGAAGGTGATTAAAGGACTGGAGCATCTATTGTATGAGGAAAGACTGAATGAGCAGACTGAATGAGTCTTCTCTAGAAGACTGAGAGGAGATCTGATTAATATGTGCAAGTACCTGGAGGGGTGAAGGTAGGGAGGATGGGGCCAAACTCTTCTTGGTGGTGGTTAGTGAYAGGACAAGGGGTAATGGGTACAAGTTGAAACATAAGAAGTTCCAAGTCCATGTAAGGACAAACCTCTTTCCTGTGAGGGTGACAAAGCCCTGGAACCAGCTGCCCAGAGAGGTTGTGGAGTCTCCTTCTTTGGAGATCCTCCAAACCCGCCTGGATGCCTAGGGGTCCCTGCTGGAGAATCATAGAATCATAGAATGGCTAGGGTTGGAAGGGACCTGTAGAGGTCATCTAGTCCAACCCCCCTGCACACGCAGGGTCCCTTAGAGCATGTGGCACAGGGTGATGTCCAGGCGGGTTTTGAAGATCTCTAGAGAAGGAGACTCCACCACCTCTCTGGGCAGCCTGTTCCAGGGCTCTGTCACCCTCACTGTTAAGAAATTCTTTCTCAAGTTCCTGTGGAACTTTT
>PTEX01000501.1:37697-147154 GCA_003342815.1 Eudromia elegans | reverse complement strand
TGAAGACCGGGGTGACATTGGCTTTCCTCCAGTCCTCCGGCACCTCCCCCATTCTCCAGGACCTTTCAAAGATGATGGAGAGCGGCTCGGCTATGACATCCGCCAGCTCACGCAGCACTCTGGGGTGCATCCCATYGGGGCCCATGGATTTGTGGGTGTTGAGTTTCCTCAGGTGCTCTCTAACCAAGTCTTCCTCTACTTGGGGCAAGTCTTCCTCTCTCCAGTCCCTTCTCATTTCCCTAGTGTCTGGGATGCTAAGGGGCTGCCCTTGAGAGCTGTCAGCCCTATCTGTGCTCTGTAGTTCTTGGGGACCAGCGTTAGCAGWGAAGACTGAGGCAAAGAAGGCGTTTAGTAACTCTGCCTTCTCCACATCCTCTGTTACCAAYGCACCCTCCCCATTCATCAGYGGACTGACATTTTCTCTACTCTTCCTCTTGCTGCTGATGTATTTGTAGAAGCCCTCTGAGAAGGAACAGAGCCCTTTGAGAAGGAACATTGGACTAGGTGATCTCTAGAGGTCCCTTCCAACCTCAACCATTCTRTGATTTTGTAATGTTTTGTCTGTTTCTTAAATGGGGTGAAAGGGGTGGTAGTCAGAAAATGCAACATCTTTTGTAACATGTTTTAACTTCTTTTTTCCAGGAAGAGTATGTTGACTGAAGACAACACAATCGCTCTTCACATTTGAGTATGAAATAATATGCAAGAACAGGAGGTAACCTACCAGGAAGCAGGTGCTTTCTGCATTCTCTTGCAGAAGATTACCAGCTAATCAGTACATTCACAGGTAGGCTATGAAGTTTTTGTCTTAAATATTTCTGTTAGTGCAGATACGCTTCCACCCAGCCTTCCTCAAGCTGTCAACTCACTGTTGCTCTAAAAGTGAAGGGACCTGTAGGTCTGAGCAGKGTTTTATGTGTTTTGACAGTCAGGTTCTATATAAGAGTTTGGGCTTGGGCTGAGGGCGTCTCATGGGTCTACCAATGTCCTAGAGTGTGAGTGAGGGGGACCATTGAAAAGCTAGAGAATTTCACAGAAGCTGGCGGTATAATTGGAGCCTTGCARCAGTTACAGTGCATGTGAGATGCTGAGTGTGGGCCTGAGGTGAGTGCTAACTGAGGGAAAAGAGGTTTTAGGAGAGCAGCAGAAAAGATATCTTGTAATATCTTTATGTAATGGGGAAGGTGGGCAAGGTCGGAAGAACCCTAATGGACTAAGGAAGTTACGTTATGAGGAGCAGGCCAAGAGGAAAAGGGACCTGCTGTGTTCACTGTACACTCCTTGTCAGGTTAAGATGTAGCAATGAGATTCTTGTTCTTAAATTTTTGTAAGACCTGACACACACACATTTAAGCCTACATTTGTTAGATGGGCTGAAGAATTAAAAGACAAAGGATGACTGCAGTTTAAACTGCTGCTACTCTTTTCAGTGGTAGTGTAGTTCAGTGCTGTCAGTCACAAAAGCTAGTGCAGAACTTATGATTATGATGCTTCATGTGAGGCCACATTGTTTATTGGAACATGAAATGTGTATGTGCAACATGAAACAGCTCTAGGTGCCTGGTAGGAAGGCCTGGTTGCTCTTACCAGGCTGATGCTCAGCCCTGAACGTGACCGCAAAGAACTGGGTACCAGAAGGAGTCAGTGCCACCTGCTAGGGCTGCAGAAGTGCACCTTGGCAGCCATGTGCAAGGGCTAAGGAATACCCTGGGTTGTATGTCATTAGTGCTGGTGGGTGTGGTTGTCTGCTCAGATCTGGTAGAAGATGACAAAGCTCACTTGACACACTTGCCTCACACTCATACTTGCTTGTCTCATTTKCCAGGGAGACAGCAGCTGGTAGCACTTTCTCTGCCCTTATAATCTGCTCTGAATTTGGACTAGTGACCTAGAAGAGTTGGTCTGTGATGCTCTGCCTGGTTGTCTGTGGTCTCCCAGGCTAGCCAAGCAGCTGCCCCTCTGCTGCTGTGAAGAAAGTCTTGTATATTGTAATTGAGAGAGATTACACTGACTTGACTATGAATCATGATGCAGTATAGCAGTTTTAAGAGCTTGTTAGGTTGTGTGCAGATTTGGAGGCTTTGGAGGCATCCCATTTGTGTCCATGTCACTCTACTTTTCTTTTTACAGGGTARTTTGCAGTACATACGCAAGCTTTTTTGAAAGTCTGAATATGTGAAGTGTGCTGGGGGGCTTCTAACCAAAACTCCTTGGTAGGAGTCATCTTTACAGACTGCTTTCACCCTTCCCTTTTCCCTCACCTTTACTCAGTGACTTAGAACAGTGTTGGTAGGTTTGGGAAAGGCCAGGCAAGTGCTAAGTTCTCCTTGTGGAACAACTTGCTACTTGTGACATGAACCTGGAGGTGGCTGCCACACTCCTGCTGCTGCAGAGCCACAGTAATATTTTGGTCTGATTTTTGTACTGTGGCAGGCCTTGGTTACTTAGCAGCTTGATGCTTGGAAATCTTGGAGGGAAAGAGGGCAGAGGCCAAGTCAAGACAAATGCTGTGATAATAAATTTAAGGTAAAACTGGTAACATACAGGGATTGAAATTAGTATTGTGATCCAGTTTAATCTCTTGCAGAACTTGTCCTCAGTGAGTTACTCATAAGGTGATAAAAAATTGAGGTTTTTGTTAAATGCATATTTATAGGAGAGCCAAGGAATAAACTAACTTCGGGCACATTTCCTGTTTTCAATTCCGTGGCAGTAACTTCCACTCAGTAATTGACAAGTATGTAGAGTAAGATATAAACCAGCTTTGTCTAGAGATCTTATTTATCAAGCTAGGTCTGTATGTGGCTAACATAAGAAATAACTAACACTTAAGATAAAAATAGTTACTATAGAGTAACTAACTGGCAGTTTTTCTTAGTGTGTGGTTACTGCTCAGTAAGAAGTTTGCATTTCCATTTTTCCAAATACAGATTTCTTTTCTGGCGGTAAAAAGGTCTGGTGAGGTCTCTCATAGTCCACACTTCGGCAAAGTGGCAATGCTCTCTACTAAAATAGTTCAGTTTAAATATGATTCTCTAAAGTTTTACTTTAGAATAAACTTTAGCAGTGGGTGCACACAATATGTGAATATTTCTTAGSATAAATTTGGCCAGCTCAAAGCATTTATCTTGTGTTCTGACACAAATGTTCCTGTTCCTGCTTCCTTCTTCCCGATTTATACTAACAACGCCCACAAGATGGCAATGTCCCACAGCAGAATTTTTGCAGGAAGACAAGGCAAAACCGGCATGAATAGGGTCTGATAGGAAGGCGTTTCCGTATGGTGTGGTCACAACAGTGACTTGAGCTTCCTTTCACGGAGCTATCTTGACAGTGCTGCTTGAGCCAGAAGTGCCTGCTACCAAGAGCTCTCCACTGCTCTATATTATTGTTGCTTCATATGATTTACAAACTTTCCGTGATATTAGTAATTATTTTCCTTCCAACTTTGTACTTGGGGATCCTAAGGTTTTCTGTTACATCTGCTGCGATGCCATTTTCTTGTTACTGTTTATTGTCTGCCTTCACCTGATAACCTCCTGTTCTACCCACAAGGTAGATGCATGGTATTGGTACAGTTGGGCCAATTGGCATATCYACTAATTAGTCAATATGCTTTGCAAACATTCGCCTCACATTGTGGTCCTTCTCTACCTCCAGAGCATGATATAAAACTGTACAGATGTGGCTCTTGCCTTGAAAGACATTTCACTGTGCTATGAAATGGCAGGTGAGCTGTGTTGTTCCCCTTATTCATTGAATGAAAATGCAGCATGAGGACATGCCTGGCAGTGTAGTAAGCTTGTTTTGCCTGATGCAGAGCCTGGCATTAACTCTTTCTGCTCTCAGAGGTACATCTGTAAAAACACTTTTATGCCCTGGAATCTGTTTAAACAGGTACGTGTCAAAATTTTACTTGAAATACAGTCACTGGAGGTAAGTAGAAGAATAACTTAGTTGACCAGATAACTGGAGGAACTGTGTCCAAAAATACTTTTTAGCTTTAAAAGCAGTGWATGATAAAGTGCAACTTGAGCCATTCTATACAATCCCTTAATACTATAGGTTCCCRCCAGCCATTCTTTTATTAATTGGTGAAGTACTGAAATTGTGTGTTCCCATAAGCACATCTTGAGCTGTTTAGTATGTTGGGTGGTCAAGGGAGGTCTTCATATTCCTCTTGTACTGGAATGCAGAGACCCCCTTCATGGCTGAATATCCCTTAAAGCTTCTATTTTTATCTCCTTGTGCAGTAACAGTGTTGCTTATGAGACAAGAACTAGTCCACAATGAGTTTGTGTCTGTGAGCATTTATATGCCTCGACACTTTATGTATGCTGCTTAACGGGCTTGGAAAATCAGCAAATGTTTCCTTGGGCTTCATCCATCTCAGGGTGGAAAAAAAATATATGGAAGTCAATTAGGAAAGCAGAGCTGAAGCTGTAGCCCAAGAGCTATGCAGACAGAAGAGCATGAACTTGTGGTCAGCATAGCCTAGCTTGGGAATGGGACAGCTATTTCAGTTGCTTTCCGCTTGAAACTTGGTTAGCGGCCAGTGGGTTTGGGCAGGGATTCCCCAAGGGTGCTAGACATGAGGAAACATCAGCCAAGTGTTCCTTGGGAAAMGGGCAGTTGGTATATGCATATTTAGATAGATATTCAGTGGAGATGGAGCTGATGTTGGGCACATGGTCAGCCCAAGGCTTGTCTAAATGAGGTCCTGTTCCAAGATTTTTGTTCCTAAAGATTCCCACAGCAGTCATGCCAGCTACTTGGAGGGAAATGAAGGTTCTCAGTAGCAAGGCAGTAGGGTCAGTGGTGGTTTTCCATACCTTGTGCTTTGGGCTCAGCCTTGGCTTTGCACTTCTACAGTCAAACTTGCAATGTTGCTTAGTCCTTATCTTCCAGGTGCTCCAACTTATTTCCCTCTCTCCATCATAGAAATACTTCAGTGGACTTTATGGGTCTCAACTAAGCAAAATGTAGAAAGCTGCACTGAAAAAGTATGTTCACATGCAGTGCATTTTCTAGTTATGCTTAGTGTTTCATGAAGTGGCCAGTTTCTCATACAGCCTGCCTTGCTGGAACCAGTTTAGAGCTGTACTCATGGCAGTTGTCACTGGAGGGAAAAAGTCTCATCCAATTATCTATTTAATAGATATCATAGTGTTAAAAATGCTTATCTTGTATTTTTGCTACTATATTTTTTTTGTTACCCATATAGAGAATGCACAAAGCAGGCATTATAAATWCAGCAGGGCTGAAGGATGAGACCTGTAGCAGGCCTTGCTTGGTCAGGAGACAGCTGAGGTGACAGGGCTATTGGGTGGGTTTTATATAGGAATTGTAGCTACTTTTAAGTAGTAGTACTTTAAGTAAGAGAGCTACAGGGAATTTTGATCTTTCTATCTCTTAGGTGGAAAGSGGGGGTTAAAAATGGATCATGAAAATAGCCATGGAAAACAGTACCTATTTTCTAGTAGCTGTTCTGCTGACATAATTAGAGAGATGAGCAAGGACCCTGACGAATCCTGCAGAATGGCTGTGTTTGCCCACGTAAGGTAGAAAGTACTGGAGAGGTTTGGAGCAGGCTCCCAGGTAAGCACTGCAATATAGTGTCATGTTGTCTCCTGCTGACAACAGAGATGGAGATGGGAAGGAAAGAGGATGACACAAGACGGGGGACAGGTTTCTTCTCCCTGCATGAAGGCTGGCAGGTGGACAGTGATGCTGCAACTCTCAGTTTAGAGGGGTTTGCCAGAAGGTCTGGACACCTTTGGCAGTAATTAATCTTGACAGCACCAGCTGTCAGTCTGAAAAAGATGTCCTGATGCTGTTGTGCTGCCACTTTGTTTTCCTGGGCTGACGACTGAGGTTAATGCCAGATGATGGGGTGCCTGGTGGCAGAAGATTGGTTGTGGAATATTTTCTTTGCTTGTTATAGTCTAATTTTTCAAGAGTAGTTAGGGTCAAAAAAAGGAGGACATGCAAGGTGGGAAAGCAAGTCAGATGTCTCTTTTAGACTGTTTTTTTATGGGGAATAAAACGAAGTGGGCTGTCTTTATTTTCCACAATAGTTCCCATTGAATTTCTTCTGCGGATTCAGTTCCCACAGCCATGTTTTTGCTGCTAGTGTTTCCTGTGGAAGTAGTTACCTTTCTCATAGGACAAAATGTCTGATATTTTATATACCCCTGACTAGGTCAAATGATGCATTTATCTGGATTTGGGACCTACTTTTCAGAGCTGCAATCCTGACTCTCCTTGAAATGACTGGCAGTCCTGTCATTACTTAATACTGMTACTGCTGATGTTTAGACAAGGGTTAGGTGTTACCAGAAGAGCTGAACAATGTGTGTATTTATATCCCTTTTGGCTGCCTTTGACTGTTAAAGATTGTCTTAAATCAGTAGTGATGAGGTAAGTACAATAGTACTTGAAATCAGAACTCCATAGCAAGTTTGCACTTGGAATCCCTTTGGACTGGCAAATGATTAAACTATGTGACTACTCACTGGCCAATCCCTTGATGTGAGGGATGTTTGGCTTCTGCAGGTTCACCTGTAATTTCCTTCTAAACCTCAGGCAGAAGGGTGGTGTTCCTGTGTCAGAAAAGGCTTTGGAGACTTCTTTGAAGGACCTATGATTGATTTCCCTCACCTCCTTTCCTTCTATTCCAATGTAAGGAATACCTGGGAAGAGACTATATAGTATCCTGCTTGCATTAAACCTCCACAGCAGTGGCCATGTGGGCCTTTTACTGTGACAGTTCCTTTTGGTCATGTCTGCCCATTCTTCAGTGTGGCAGAGACCCTGCATTAGAGTTGGGTCATGTTGAATGTGATCTGACTGKCTGAGAAGCAGACTAGAAAAACATGTTTTGTGAGCAGCACTGAAAGTGCTGTTTTGCTTAATTCCTCTAGTTGTTTTGTGGTGAATAAGCTGAATGTCTCCTTTAGGCTGAAATAAGCCCATATGCAGTGTTTCCCACATGAGCATAGAAGAGCAATGTGTTATGATGAACAACCTGTCAGAAATGGTAACCTTGAAAGAAATCCTGGTGGGGGAGAGTTACCAGCTGTAGTGAAAGGCACATCCATATCTCGAAGTACTTTATTAAACTAAAGAGTTCTGTAAAACTAAAGAGTTCTGTAAAATACCTGGCTCATGGGAAGCAATTTCCACTGACCTTTTTCCTGAGGAGCATGAGCTACTTCTGTGTAATTTAGAGCTAGCCTTAATAGGGCAAATGACATAACTATGTATAAACCTGTGTCAAAGATGTTTACATAGGAGTGTATCATGTTCTATACAAGCATGTTTAGACTGTAATATGTGAAGGTTAAAGACAAACTGTATTCTGGCTTACGTCAACCACATGTTAGCTTTCCTATCCTCAAGCAGAACTGTTCTTCYTCCCAGATTGGTGTTGTCTGCACATTTGCTGAAGGGGACTCAATCCCCTCATCCAGATCCTCAATATAGAGATTAAGAGGACCAACTCCAWTACTGATCCTGGGAAATACCACTTGTGACTGGTTTCCAGCTGGATTTAACTCCATTTATCATGCTTCTTTGGGCCTGGCCATCCAGTCAGGTCTTCACTAGGTGAAGAGTCTGCCTGGCTAAGCCATGAGCTACCAACTTCTCCAGGAAAAGGCAGTGGGAGGCTGTCAAAGGCCTTTACTGAAGTTGAAGCAGACACTTTCTACAGCCTCTTCCTCATCTACTAGACAGTCATCTGGTCATAGGAGATCAGATTGGTTTGGCAGGAGTCATGAACCCATGTTGGCTGGGCCTGATCGCTGGTTGTCACACACATGCTGTGATTGCCCTCAAGCTGATCTGCTCCATAACTTTTCCTGATAATGAGGCTGYGCTAACCGGCCTGTAGTTCTCAGAATCCTCCAGTGGATCCTTGTAGATGGGGATAATGTTGGCCAATCTCCAGTTTTCTGGGACCTCCACTGTTGAACCAGCATGGGTGATAGATAGTGGAGGRTGGCTTGGCCAGCATTTCTGCCAGTTTCTTCAGCACTTTTGGGTGGATCTTATCTGGCCCTATAACTTGAGGGTGTCCAAGCAGAGTAGTGCTCTTCTGCTCTCTGCAGGTGTCTGCCAGGTTGGGGGACAAGTACTTTGAGGATAACTGATATCTGTGTTAAAAACTGAGTCAAAGAAGGAGTTAAAGTCTTCAATTTTATCCTCATCTGTGGATACTGTGTGACAATGTTCCTTGCTGTATTCAATAAAAGATGAAGATTCTCCTTGGCCCCCGCTTCTTGTTAATATGTTTGTAGAAGCATCTTTTGTTGCTGTGTTCATTTTCTTTGACTGTTTTTTCATTCTGTCTTCTATCCTTCAGCACATAAATATCTTAGAAAACCTCATCTTAAACCCTTGCTCAGGCTAACCCAGGACCTGCTGTATTATATTTACTGCTGTAACTTTCCAAGTTGTTTTCCTTGAACTGTTGCCTGGTCTCCCTGAGCCCCTACTGTGACACAGACATCAGGCTGCCTTGATCTTGCACTTGTGATTTCTTCTTTTCCTGATCCTGGCCAAAAGACCGTGTTGTGTCTAAATGGAAAATAAATAACTTAAACAGGCATGAGCTCAATCAATCATACTGCAGCATGACTGGCCATCCAGGGAAAAGACCCCCTGCAACAAGCAGCTAAGGGGCTGGTAGCAGCCTCAGGCTGTTCATTAATTGCTAATCTCTCTCCTTGYTGCCTGAGGGGTAGATGGCTGGAGGAGTGATTGTCTCTCCAGTTAACACCCTCTCCCTCAAGCTATGGCAGCACTGACTTCCTCCTGCCATTCCCTCCAAGCAAATCATTTGCCAGTGGAATTGACAGAGTTTTTTGTATTCCAGACATAGAGAAGGCTCTTTTTTTTTTTCTTCTCCTTGAGTTTTAAATTGTTTGTACTCAAGCAGTTGTGCCATGGACAAAGCATAAAAGGACTCAAGTAATTAAGATATTTCTTGTAGGTGCATACCTATATTGCTGGTGGTAAAACTGTCTCACTGTTTAGGATAACTGCTGGCATCAAAAGAAGAACACTCTTCTCTAAATCTGTAGTACATCTATTTGTGACTTTTCTAAAAATGTGCTAAGCAAGTGAATACAGAGAGCATTTGTTTGTCAAGAAGACTGACACTGCTSTTATGATTTCAATTATTGCCTTTGTCGCTTGTATTATTAAAGAAAACTGATGAGTCCMAGTATGAAGTTCAGTTTTTCAGGTCTGTTTTTCATGGGTGTGTTGAGGTCTGTTATCCTTGGCCTGTTGAAAAATTCTTCAGAAGGGAAAGCCTAAGTGAATGCTCCTATCAGTCAGGTGCAAATGCTTTAGGCTACCTTGTTGCTGTGGAAGTGTTCTGCACTGTGCATCATACTCCAAGCAAGCTTGCTGGCAAGCCACATTTGCAGCTTGAGTCACTCGCCTCTGCTAATTGCAGGGTAACACAAAGCAAAATGTGGRGGTGATGCATTCRGGTCCCTGGATGGGTTTTAGTGCCKTGTCCTGTGGTAGAGAGATTTTCTCAAAGATGATTCYAGACTTCAAAGCTGAAGTTGGCTTGGCAATTTCTTAAATACTTAGGGTAAGYACTGAATCAATTTAGGTTGTTAGAACGTTTATTTTACTGCAATGCATGGACTTTCATTATTCAACTAAGCCTAATTTGATTTACTGMCTCCTTGCAATTTGCTGTGCTTGCACCCTTGAATAAGTTCTTTACAATTCTTTGCTCGTGCTGGGATGTGCAAGCTGGGAGAACAAATGMATCTCTTGAGGAACAGCCTCCAGTGTTGTAGCTGTCCAGCTGCACTGACTTTGTAGGAAGTCCTTCAGCTCTGTCTAGTTGGTGCATGGCTTAATTGACAGTTTAACCACATGAGTAAAAAGAAATTCCTCTGACAGAGGCCAGTGTGGCTTCTTGGTATGGTGCTGCCATGCAGCAAAGCAGGATGTTGAAGAGTGGAGAGGCTGACAGCCAGGTGGGCAATGGAAAAGGGTGACACAAGATCACGTCAACCATTAAGAGACAAGGTGACCCGTGAGTGGCGCAGACCAATGGGCACAGATGAACAGCCCTGAGCACAGCAGCACCTCCTGTGAGGTATTTGACTTCTTCTGGAGACAACCTAATCTGGAAGCTAGATGCCCCTCCTGGGTCACGTAGGGTTTTTTATCCAGTGTTTGACTGAAAGAGTATGTGATGCCAAGTCACCTGTCTTCCTGGGCTGACAAAAGCAGAAGGAGGAAGGGAAAACTGAGTGTTAGCTCTGGAACTTGGAGCTTCAGTAGAGGGAAAAATTTTTAGAGAGAAAGAACCATAGCATAAGCCTGAGACTAAGGGGAAATACCTAGCTAGGAAAGATAGAGGAGTCTGGACTGGCAAATAATGAAGTAAGCAATTAAACTTTGGGACTTTGGGTAGAAATACAGGATGGCATGCAGCAAAAATAGAGAAGAAATTCCAAGGCTTGGAATCATGTCACTAGAGGTGGGTTTTTTTATTATTTTTTAATTTTTTTTTTTATTTTGACTGTTAACGAGGCAGCCCTGGAAGACAGGGAATGACCTGCAGCAAGTCCATTCATCTATCTAGATTCATCATTGTGCTGTGGTAGAATGCATTTGTGTCTGGAACATGGAAGGGAAAATAGATATCTAGGCTCTATTTCTGTTACTGCTTTATATGCACAGAATGATTTAGCTCTCTACAATGCTGCCTGTCTTCTGTGTATAAAAGTGAGCTGAGAGGATAGTGCTTCCTTAGTTTGTAAGGTAAGACCTAGCACAAGCTCTCAGTCTTTCTCATTATGTTGCCTGTCATTTTTCAAGCGCTGATACAGGAGGCTTTGGAAGTTACTCCGACCTTCTAATTTACTTTTTAGAATCATAGAATCATAGAATGGCTAGGGTTGGAAGGGCCCTGTAGAGGTCATCTAGTCCAACACCCTGTGCACACATGCAGGGTCCCCTAGAGCATGTGGCACAGGGTGATGTCCAGGCGGGTTTTGAAGATCTCCAGAGAAGGAGACTCCATCGCCTATCTGGGCAGCCTGTTCCAGGGCTCTGTCACCCTCACTGTTAAGAAATTMTTTTGCAATTTCCTGTGAAACTTTTGGTGTGTCAATTTGCGGCCATTTCTTCTAGTTCTGTTGCTGGCCACCACTGAGAAGAGGCCGGCCCCMTCCTCCTCGCTCCCTCCCTTGAGGTACTTATACACACTGATGAGGTCCCCTCTCAACCTTCTCTTCTCCAGGCTGAAGAGGCCCAGCTCTCTCAGCCTTTCCTCATAGGGCAGATGTTCCAGGCCCTTAATCATCTTTGTAGCCCTGCACTGGACTCTCTCCAGCAGCTCCACRTCCCTCCTGCACTGGGGAGCCCAGAACTGCACACAGKACTCAAGGTGCGGCCTCACCAGGGCTGAGTAGAGGGGCAGAATCACCTCCCTCGACCTGCTGGAGATGCTCTGCTTAATGCACCCCAGGATCCCATTGGCCTTCTTGGCCAYGAGGGCAYACTGCTGCCTCATGGTCAACCTGTCGTCCACCATGACRCCCAGGTCCCTCTCTCCAGGAGGTCGGTCCCCAGCCTGTAGGCATGTCTGGGGTTATTCCTCCCCAGGTGCAGGACCCTACACTTGCCCTTGTTGAACTTCATGAGATTTCTCATTGCCCAGTTGTCCAGTCTATCCAGGTCCCTCTGGATGGCAGTGCAGCCCTCAGGGCTATGAGYTACTCCTCCTGGTTTGGTATAATCAGCAAACTTTCTGAGCGAGCACTCCAGCTCCAGAACAAGTTGAACAGGACCGGACTGAGGACTGAGCCCTGGGGGACACCGCTAACCACAGGCCTCCAGCTGGACTCAGCACCACTGATCACCACCCTCTGAGCACTGTCATTCACACAATTCCTAATCCACCTCACTGTCCACTCATCTARTCCACACTTTAGGAGCTCGCCCAGGAGGATGCTGTGAGGGACGGTGTCAAAAGTCCTGCTAAAGTCCAGACAGATGATATCCACCGCTCTGCCCTCATCTATCCATCTAGTCACCCCATCGTAGAAGGTTATCAGGTTAGTCAAGCATGATTTCCCCTTGGTGAACCCATGCTGGCTACTCCTGAGCAYCTTCTTCTCCTCCATGTGCCTGGAGACAGCAGCCAGGTTGAGCTGCTCCGTCACTTTTCCAGGGACGGAGGTCAGGCTCACTGGCCTGCAGTTGCCCGGGTYCTCCTTCTTGCCTTTTTTGAAGACCGGAGTGACATTGGCTTTCCTCCAGTCCTCCGGCACCTCTCCCATTCTCCAGGACCTTTCCAAGATGATGGAGAGCGGCTTGGCTACAACATCTGCCAGGCGCTCATGCAGCACTCTGGGGTGCATCCCATTGGGGCCCATGGATTTGTGGGTGTTGAGTTTCCTCAGGYGCTCTGACCCAATCCTCCTCTACCCAGAGCAAGTCTTCCTCTCTCCAGTCCCTTCTTGTTTTCCTAGGKTCTGGGATACTAAAGGGCTGCTCTTGAGAGTTGTCAGCCCTATCTGGGCTCTGTAGTTCCTGGGGACCAGCGTTAGCAGAGAAGACTGAGGCAAAGAAGGCATTCAGTAAGTCTACTTTCTCCACATCCTCCGTCACCAAGGCACCCTCCCCATTCATCAGYGGACTGACATTTTCTCTACTCTTCCTCTTGCTGTTGATGTATTTGTAGAAACCCTTCCTGTTACCCTTGACATCTTTTCACTAGTTCCAAGCAGGCCTTGGCCTTCCTCGTCACATCCCTGCATTCCCTGACAATGTTCCTATATTGTTCCCACGTGGCCTTTTAATCTTGAGGTCAGGCCTTAGTTGACCCTCATGGATTTAACTGYTCTCCTGGCTGATCAGGAAAATGGAAGTGGCTGTTTTAGATCAATTTAGAAGTGTTTACACAGGTTTTGGCCCTGGCTGAACTGAAATTTTCTTTGAAACTGCATTTAATTAAATGGAGGCAACTTGAGAGAGCAGCCTTGGAAATGCAAGATGCAGATCTGAAGGGAAAAAGCCGGAAAAGCAGGGCCTTGTCTCATGGATAGGCACTCTCTCCTAATGTCGACACTTTGACATATCCAATGCTATTAAATCAAYCCAATTTAACATGACTTTTTCCTACCTGTATGGCTGGGAAAAATGCACACTTCATTTTAGCCGACAGTGCTTATGCTGCTTGCTTGGACAGCCTACTGAAACATCAAACATGACGATTCAAGATTAAGCCCAAAGCTGCTGTTAGCACTTTATTATAATCTACCTTATCCCAAATGGCTGTATAGTAAAAGATGTTTTATTCTCTTGTTGATGAACAGCTTGTGGGCTTCTGATGCATGGTCCATGAAAACAACAGAGAAAACCCTGCCTATATCCCACATAAAATGCACTCTTTAAAGATGTCAGTGGAAGATTTTGAAGGGAGTTTGGAAACTGAGGAAAGGTTGAATAAAGTAACTCGCCGGAGATGCTGTGAGGCTTGGTCTTGGTCTAGGGTCGGGCACCAACGGAGATCTTGCTGCACCAAATGCAGGAAATACTAGCAGGGTAGGACTTGGCTGTGGCCAAATGGATTATGGAAGGAGCTCTGTGCTGGCTTGCAAGAAGCTGCTATGCAGGAARGCAGTCACCTGCTCACAACACTTTTGGTACTTACCAGACAACTGCTTCCTTCAGGCCATTGCTTGCAGATGTAGTTTCTTTATCTAGCTCAGAGGTCAGAGGTTATTCAATAACTTCAGTAGAAAAGGTAGGATACAGCTACTTGAAAGCTGTATGTTTTTCTGTGTAACAACTGCATGTGTATCCTTCAAACAAGCTTCAATGCTGTTAGTGTTTTGAAATACTGTCTGTATGCACATGTATGTATAGAAGGGGAAGAGAAAAGAGCACTGCCTTGCAACTGTAACCTTGCTTGCAACCAGTGAAGTTTAATCTCAGTCTCGGGCTCCATCTGTTATCCCTCTCCTCCCCCATGATTCTCACACCACGGCCATTCTTGTCACAATCTGCTCTTTCTAGAGCAAGGAGCCAGGGATGCTGTCCAGGGATGCTGTCCAGCTTATTTATAGACAGCTGCGGCAAGGGGCCCCAGTGCATTTTTTTGGCTCTTAAGTTCACATACATTTATTTATTTATTTATTTATTTATTTATTTATTTATTTATTTATTTATTTATGTTGAGTGGACAGTGACACTGTAACAATTTGATGTTGAGCATCTGTCACCTTAGCTGAGTCTGTTGTGTTCAAGGAGCAATCAGGGATTATTTCTCTGAATTTCCTTATAAGAAGATCAAGTAGGGGGGGCTGAACTGACTGCTTATACTTTCATCAGAAAACTAGAAATATTMTTTATATTCTTTTGGTTATCAGTTTATGCCAGGGCAGTGTGTGTTATATGCAGGGAGCCAGCAGTGGTTCAAAAACTTGACAGCAAGGAAACTGTTAAAGTGCCACAGCTGCTCTTGTAAAGCCCAAAACACAAAGAAAGGAAAACCTAGGGGTTGAGTGTTTTCATCACTCAGTGGCAGCCCTGGAGGACTGGTGAGGAATGAGCCAGATAACATTTAGCTGAAAGCAGTCAAACTTCCACTTGCATTAAAATTCTTGTCAGCATGCAAATGACAGCCTGCCCCTTGAAATCTTTTTGCTATCCTCAGGTCATAAGATAAATTATTCAAGAGCCTTCTTCTCTCACATTCATTCAATACTCTTAACTTGCTTGTAAATAAATGACATCTTCCTTTCTGCCCGAGTGACTCGATAGGAATGGAAGAAATAAGGGGAACGGGCGGTAAAATTGGAATTCACTGATTGAGTTTCTTTTGCAAGTCAGAAGCTGCAGTAGGCTTTGCTTCCCTGCAGTAAGCCTGGATAGTGGGGGTATGGAGGCAGAGCTGGTGGCTGGCATGGAAATGCCCTGGTAATTCCTGCCTCTCTCCATCCATTTGGCGAGGGGCACTGCTGCCACCTCTCACCGCAGGGGCACAGTGGTGCCTGCTGCTGCTGCCTGTCTCTGCTGGAGGGCTTGCTTGGAAAAACACACTTGACCCTGTCGGAAGGCTTTGCTTCACAGCTCTCGTGACCCTGGGCTGGAGATGAGAGTTGTGGTGTGACAGAAATGCGAGAGGAGGAAGGACTCTGCCAAGCTGCTGGAGCGCTGTGCTGTTCCATCCCATGTCCTGCAGCACATGTGTGGGGAAGGGATGAGTCTCRGCAGGATCCGAGCTGAGCAGCCCAACCTACGTCGCCAGGGTGTTGCTGTTTAGCCCAGGGTTACGCTCTTGCGTGGAGGGCAGCCGGGACCCTGCGGCGCCAGCCTGAGAGCCTTGAGCCTCCAGCGACATCTGCTCCCTTGATGGCTTCCCAAGGCAGACGCTTCTGCGGAGGGGCTGTAGATGCCTCGGGCTCTGTCATGTGGTTAGGTTGCTGATGGCTTCCTCTGCTCCGTGGCTCCTGCTGGCGAGGAATTGATGCCTTCTTCCGCTTGGGAAGAATCGATTTGCAAGGAAATGCACCAAGTTGCTCTTAAGTGTTCTTCATAAGAGAGCAATGAGGAYCTCTCTGTAAATTATTTCAGTAGTGCCTTGTAATTCTTCTTGGGCTGTGCTTTGCAGGAAAGCTGTTTTAAGGTTAAAAGCAAAAGAGTGAAAGCAATGAGTGCTGTACTTGCTGTGCTTCAACAGTTCCAGGGCTTAAAGCTCCCTTCACCAGGAAATTATGTAAACCTATGGGGCAAGTTGGACTGCCTGTACATCCAGCTCCTGAACTGGTTCTACCAGTTTCAATGCAAAAATAAAATAGTCTTGGCTGATGAATGTCTCTGAAGTACACAGGATACCTGCAAGCCTTAAAAATCACACAGAAAAATCAAGCTAAGGACAGGAAGGAAGTTTTCTTCAAAGAAAATACTCAACTTCAAAGAAATACTGTTTTCTTCAAAGAAAACACACTCCTGCAGGGCAGGATGTTTTAAGTTATTGGGTCACTTGGACAAAAAGACCAAAAACCTGAAAGGTAGGGAGGGACTGTGCTTGACAAGATTTTTATCATGAAGCCAAAGGMTTTTGCTCCCTTGCAGAGTTAACTTAGGGGCATGAAAGACTAAAGGCCTTCTATTCCTAGGAAATTATCACCAGCTGAGGGTAGACCCCACTCTACTATAACCATGCGTCGGCTGGGAGCTTGTCAGAAATATTCTTGACATAACGATGGAAGCTGTTCTGTGCAGAAGGCTGAGCTCAAGCTGGGTGAATGCAGGAAACAAACATCATCCTTCCAGTATTGTAATGTAAATGGAGATTGGTCCAGTGCCTCTATAAAGAGTTTTTGACTCTAGGCAATTATTTCTTATTTTTTCTATATGTCTCCACGAGTTTCAAGGGGACTTGAAGAAGTTTAGGTGTGAAACCTCCTCTTACAGTAGGGGGAGTAAATTGTCAATGCAAAACTTGTTGTTTTGAGTGAGGTCAGCAGTCTAATATTAGTAAGYGAGTAACAGTGACGCTTAAGGATGTGCATTTATTTTGATGAATCCTGGTTATTTGATTAAACAGAGATGAGAGATGATRCTGTTGGAAAAGGAGGAAATGATGGCCATCTGACCTGGAATTCAGAAATGAGTCCCTGATGCTGGACCACTGTAAATCAGCTGGTAATATGAGTGCAGATTTTTTTGCTCTCTTCATCTTTATTCTTTTGTTATACAGGACCATGTATGCAATCAAAATTGCACTGATATGATCACAATTCTCAGCAGTCACTGTTGTTCTATTAATGTTATTTTATATTTCGTACTGCAATAAATGAGTACTAATCCTGGCTGACATCAGGCATGTTTTCCAAACATACAATGGAAAAGGAGGCTTTGGTCTCCATAAGGATGGTAGCAGAGGCTTGCTTTTAGTTGCATTTAGCTTGGCCAACTTAGTTTAAGGCAGAAATTTTCCACATTAGGTGTCCAAATTGTCTTAATCTCTGCATTTTCTAACTCTGACTATTTAACTTTACATCTTTATATGTTAGATTTCAAGAGTGTCTTCTGTGTAGCCCATGAGTGGCACTTTTGTGCCTATATCAGATGCTCTCTCACACCTTATAGACTTAAACACCTGCTGTAGTTTAATAGTCACAGAGACATTGCCTGAGAATTATCAGGGAAATGAAGAGGGATTTATAGCAAGAGGACTTATGTAGCTCACTAAGCTGAGCGATACAAGCAGATCACAATTCTTAAACCATCTTTTAATGGTTTAAAATCAATACACTAATGAAACACGTGCTGTGTCTAGGCCCTAAAATCTTAAGAGATGAAGATGAAAATCTTAGAAATCTAGGGTTGGATTTGCCATGCAGCCTTTCACTGAGCTTTTTGTTCTGAAAATGCACAGACGAGCTAATTAAGATAGCTGGAAATTGAATTGCTTCTCTTCCTCTTGATGCAAACCAGTTTAATAAAGTATGTGCTAATGAATAAATGAATCAACAGTGAAGACAYTGGAGAGACATTTCAGGGGTTTCTCCCAAGGCTAGTAGACAGCAGCACGCCCCTAACTAGCTCTTGAGGGCTAGTGTTTCACCTAACAGAACTGTTGGAACTAAGCAGTTAATGCATCAAGGTATGTTTCTAGGTATAGGCAAGATGACTCTATGCAAGATGAATCTATGCAAAGTATCGTATCCTGTGAAGAGCTGGGTGGAGGGACTATTTTGCTTAGCTTGTTCCAGAAATATCAGATATTTCTCCAGTCAATAGGTGTTATCCAAATCAGACTATGTATTACTGTTGTAAAAACTGCATTTTTTCATGTGGTTATTTCAGCTTGTTTGACAATCCTAGAGGGCCAAAAGTAAGAAGAGTAGAATAGGGATCGTGTACTCTAGAAAACTTTACAAATCCCTGCCTTTTTAATGATCATTGTACAGATTTTGTGGGGAGCTAAACTCCTAGGATTGGTGAGCTCAGCATTAGAAATCCTGTTTTAATGAGATCCTTTTTTAGTATGTACTATTGATCTAGATGATAGAAACTGCCAAGGTAAGTGGATAATGTGCTRTGCCAGGAAACAGTCATCTCTTAGGTCATGTGCTAATGCTTCTCTGAAAAGCATTAAAAAACATTAGTAACTGGCTTGACGTCGCTATCTGGTTGTGAAGGGAGTTTGCTGCTGCTGGCACTGGGGTGTTGGCTTCCTACTTTATCCTCTAAGGAAATGAGACTGCTTTTTAGATGTCAGAATATCAAATAAACAAAARGAAAGATGATGTGAAATAGCCCAAGACATGGGAAAGCCCTGGACAAGTCACGAACTTGGCTGTTTTGGGGGCAAGCCTGTATCTGCTGTCTGGCAGCAGCTCAGGAGGAAGGGTTTGAGAAATGGGGAAGCTTGTAAGATCATATGACGCTCAGGACTGAGCTTGAGGCTCTCATTTCTGTCTCTCTCGTGATCAAAAGTGTTTTGGATGCTTTGCCCCTGTTCAGGCGAGTGCTGACGTTGCGGACTACCTTTCCTTAGTAGTCTCGGCACACTATTGATGTGGCTTAAGCCTGAGCTTCTTGGACCACAGGCTTTATGACAGGAAGTGAGCATGTAACTCAAGCCTTAACACACAGATGATGGCCCAGATCTTGACGAACAAACTCCTCTGTAAGCCTTATAGGGAGCTTCTGTTTTGAGACGCGATGCCTCTGCACCTGCTTTCCTGCCCAGTTCCCCATCACCTGCGTTTGTCCCTGGAAAAATAACACCCCAACACTTGCTGCTCCTTTCTGTTGGTCTTGATGATTCCAAGGGTCCTTTGCAGTATGGGATACAGAGGAGAAGACTCTTTTTCTCTTGCCAGCAATGGCACAGCAAGGTGATAGACCTCTCAGACATATCTCCTGTGAAACCGAGAGCAGACTTCACTGGCTGTGTTGCCAGTTGGTTGTGGGTATATTGAGAGGGGGTTTATCAGTTACTAGAGTTTCAACAGGATGCAACCTGTTGTGCAGCAATAATGGAGAGGTTAAGCAGTTAACAGCCCATCTGACTTGAGCAGGTGCAAATGTATTTAGACTATGCGTAATGTGCAGAASAGATTGCTGGTAAAGGCCCAGCAATTCAGTGGCCAGGACAACTGCAGAAAGAGCATAGGCTTGTACAGGAATAGGAAAATGCTGTCYCGTTCTGCCCTTTCCAGATGTACTAGGAAAATAAGGAAAGGAAAATGCTTGCAGTTTTGTACTCTTACATWTTCCAGCAGCCCAGCTCTTGTCTTTCTAGTTGATGAGAAATGATTGCTGCTCTATTTCTGAAACCACCACATCTACGTGTCCAAATGCTGATCTGCATTTGATGCTGTCAGGGTGGAAAAAATAAATAGAAGGGGGAAAGTGTAGCTGAGAATTTGATACAGGAGAGCCAGGGAAAGGCGTTGGACCAAAACTAGTAAAATAACCCAAGTGCGACAGTTCAGTTCGATCTGCTGCCCTCAAGAGTAGGGCAAAACTGGGTGAAATTACTGCATTGCTACATACCAAGAAATGACTGGATGGAATGGAAGTGACTTCAGTGAAAGGAAAGCACTATCTGGAGGCAGAGAGGGAAKGGCACTGTATGGTAATACATCCATTATCCATTATATTGACTTTGGGATGAAGTTTGGTTTGGACCATGAGCAGCTTAATTCACTGTYGGAGGGCACTATACCCCTGTATAAGTGGGGTATATGTGGTACAGCAGTGGCAAATTGACTGCTGTACTTTTTCAGATTGTTTGAGTTGGAAAWCAGCCCATTTTCAAGCTCTCTACTCATATATCTACTTTATTYAGAAAGCCTAACTTAGAGTGTGTGCTTTGACCACAGTTTAACCGTTGTGGAAGTTATCTGATTTTTCCAGATACAATCTTTTGAAAAGCATATATTTCCAAGCAGAAGTCCTGATTTTGCATGGCCCTTTTGTTGACTTTGTTTGGAAACTACCTAGGATGAAGCATCTGCCTACCCTGAGTGAATCACTCCCTCAAGGAGACTGGAAAAGCTCACCAGAAAGATGCACTGAGTATTCCTGAATACACAGAAGTTGTCCCCTGCCAAACTCATCAGATTCAAAAAAGCTCTTAAATATAACTGAGGATGTATGCAGAGGAACTCAGGCATGTGGTAAGAGATTTTTGGCCCTTGCTGCTAACCTTATGGAGAAGGAGATGAATAAGACACTTGTAAAGAGCTCAACTGATGGGGAGAAAGTAAAACTGACCTAAAGATGGGTAGGGGGCCATGCAGAATAGCTTTGGAAATGGACAGGATCTGCCAGGAGTTGAGCTGGTGGATATTGTAAGAAGCATTAAAATCATCCAGATGAAACTAAGCAAGGAAAGACATGCCCGTAGCAGGATCAAAACCTCTAACAGGGAGAAAACTACCATTGTGGGACAAATCCCCAGGGAAAATAGCGGCCGCCTCCATGTTCTGAGTCATTTAAACCTGGACTGGACCAAGGACTCCAGAACATAGTGTAATAACAGGCCTGTGCAGCAGAGGAGGGGATGTTCCCACAGCCTGCTGCTGTCACTTTTCTGGCAAAAGCTGCTTTTTTCTTTTTCTTTTTTTTCTTTTTTTTTTTTTTCCCCCCCAGGAAGCATTGACTCTAAACTTCCTGAAATGGAAAGCGAGGGACTGCATCTTCCTGGGAGAGAAGGGGGTTTTCCATCTTTGTCTGGAGCSTTCCCCAGCTCATACTGGCAGCTGAGCCTCAGCGCAGTTAGTCAGCTTGCAAGTTCAGTCACAGTAATTAAGGTACCAGAGCCTGCTTTCATTAACAGGATGAAAAATGTCACAGGAATCGTTTTTCCGCTTTCTGGAGGAAACAAAACATTGAATCTGGAGGCTCTATAAACCTCCCTCATTTACTCTCATTAATTTCTTAGCAAACAGGAGTTCTGATATTTTGCTTTCAAATGAAGAAAATCAAGAAAGAGGCCTCTTGCAGATGGCTAAGAGGAGATGAGTTCTCTATTCATCTGCACTTTGGGTAGCTCAGTTAGGTCTTGTTAAATTAGTCTCATGAACCAAGTTTATTATGATAAGATCTTTTAAAGCTGAATTAATTCCTGTAATTCCTTGTGGAAAGGGGAATCTTATGTTAAATTGCCAAACCTGCCCTTTTTTTTTTTTTTTTTTTTTTACAAAATGCTTAGGAAAATACTGCAATCTAACAATCTCAATCAAAATATGGTTAACTTGCATTTTAAATCAGTACAAGGAACTTTTTGAATCTGTTTGGGTTTCAATGCAAGTGTGATTTGTTTTCAGGGTTCTCAGCTCCCAGTCCAAGCAGATGAAAAATATTCAAAACTTGTTTCAAGAGAAAATCCTACCTARCTTCACTGGTAGAATCCATGTCCTGTGGTGCAATGCATGGAGGAGATGGATACCCAGTGCTAGTGCAGTGAGTACCGAACTTCAGTAGGAAACTCGGATGCAGGCTGCAGTTTCCAGGTTTTCAAGGTTTTAGTTTAGAGCACAGCATCCATGGGCACAAATTATCCTCTCAGTAGTTTTAAACTATCGCTTTCCTTTCCAACAACCTTTCTGTCTGTCGCTGGAAGAGATATATTAAAACTACAACACCTCTTGGTGCAGGACTCCTCGATAGTACAGAGGCTCACTGTGGTCAGGGAACAAATCGGGATCTCCAAGTTATCAATGCTGCTGCTCACCACCAGGTCCAAGAGCACCGGTAATTACATAGCAGCCTGAAATAAACATCCTGGGTTCCTCTAAGACATGCAGATTTTAAATATTCTGCCATTTCACAGCAAGGAAGATGAGATGGAAAGAACCTCTACCTAGTCAGGAAAATGTTCTAAGTGGGAGGCAAGGCTAAAAATGCAGCTGTGGGACACGTAAACCAATACTTGCCCTCTGTGGAGGCACTTTAATAGTTGTGCAGCTGGTTCCTGGATTAGCCTCAGCTCCCTGGACTGCTCAAAGGGTGTGGGTGGGAGGGACATGAGTCTGCCAGAGGTCATCAGTGTTTTGACTTCATTTCCAAGCACAACACAAGGAATGTGATGCTTGTGAAAATGTGACTCACTGGAAAAGTTTCTTGGCTGTGATGTGCTTGGAAGGACGGTGACAGAAAAAATCTGCTTTCTGCTGTCTGTTAGCAGGGTGCTAACAGAGGAGTGATACGTTTGTTTGACTTGTACTGCAGTCGTTCACAGGATGAGCATTTACATGATTTAAAAACTTATTTCAAATGCTTGGGKTTTTTTTGCTCTAACAGTGGAGAAATATTGCTTGTTTCAAGCTCTTGAACATACTAGTGTACGATAGGTTTATTCTGAACTAGCAAGGGTGGTGTGCTGTTGCCAAATAAAAGCCTGTGGGTGGGTTCTCAAGTTGGGGGGGAAGTAGTGCAATTATCAGTGCTTGTGTGTACTATATATAAACACACTATTGCTCATAGGATTTGTTTAGTCACATCTTCTATATCCTGTGTAGCAGAGAAATCCACTCAACGGCAGAAGTATGGGGTGGGGCTTGTGAAAGCTTTAGAATGAAGGCTTGAAAAAAAAAATCAAGACCCTCATCTTACTGACTGCACAGCAAATAGAGATTGCAGCAGCTTTGGTTATAGTGCTTGGATTTGAATGGGTTGAGGCTATGGCAAATGCTACTGTCCAAGTTGCTGGGTTTAGTTTTCTTTCCCAGATTAAGGAGCTGAGCTGGTGAGGATTCATCAGTGATGCATCAGTGTCATTTCTGGATAAATTCCATCAGGTTTCCGAAACCAATACAGACAAAATGGAGACGTACTCTGCAAAAGCATGGGTAGAAAGACAGCGAGCATTTTTAGGTACCTTTTAAGCAAATGGGCAAGAAAGACTATTTAAAAGTAAAATGTATCATGAGAAAAATGTAATGGCAATGGTGTTCTGTGGAAACATGCATAACATTTAGTGAACTGATAACACTGGAGTGGATGGAAAAGGAAGATATTTTGCTGAAGTGTAGTAGCTAATTTGGAAGACACAAGGTATAAGGAAGGCATACAGCTGGATAAGGAAACCACAAAGGAACCATAATACACCGTGTTCCTATGTATGTGTTTTCTGTGATTTTTCCGGATTTCACTTAGGAAGTCTGGAGCACTTCCTATGGGAATCATACGAGATCCCTTGCTCAGATTTGAAAAAGTTTATATCAGATGAAAAAGACTCATTTTGAGCTCTTTACAAAAGCATAAGATAACTAAAGAATAGCGTTAGTGTTATACGTAAAGAATAGTGGTATAGCTACTTGAAAATCACTTTCTTGACTTGCATATCTTCGGGCAAGAGCAAATTGCCTTTTTTGGAATGACAGAGAAGACTTGAGACTGGTTATTGTTTTCCTGCCTCTAAGTAATGCCTTTTCACACGTCTGGTTTGCCTTTCTGTGTATCTTGCATTTCCTGTCCCTCTGCTCTGYGCAAATTCAAACCCCCTTTTCTTTAACATAGACATTGCCAGCAGGGCCAGAGGCTGAACAGCTTTTTCTTGTGCCAGTGAATTAACAGACAGAGGGGTTCAACTGCAAGGGTGCAAGGTTTGGAAGCAGCATCCAGGTTAGTTAGAGAGGCATTTGCAGTGCTTTGGCAGGACCTCACAGAGCTGTGAAGTTCTGAAGAGTCATAGCAGGAGAGACGAAATGCAAACCAGCGCCGCAGAGCGCGTTCTGGAAATCAGAATTTGAAAACTGATGCGGTCTGTTTATTGTGAGCAGCAAGAAGAAGAGCAAGGTTTTAATGTTGACAGTTCAAAGAAAACACATGTGCACTGCATAGTAGGAGTTAAAGGGCTGCATACTTATGCAGTTAAGCAGACCCTCCCAAGTGCAAATGAACTAGATGGCATGCAAATAGAGAAGGCTGCAGCCATCACTTCCGGGAATGCAGGTGTGGATTCTCATCTTGGACAGGTTATTTCTCTGAAGCACTGGTTAAAGGGGATGGGGTGATCAGATGAGGAGAATCATCAGCCTGATGTAAAGCTGACAAATCCTGTATCATCCCCAACAGCCTAATGCGCTACCCTCAGTGGACGTGACAATGTCCTAAGCTGGTGCAAGAACAATTTAAGTTTCGAAGTACAGAGGGTCAAGAGTGAATTATCAAAATGTTTCTTCAGAGCAACAAGAGGTCAACAGGCTGAGATCTGAACATGGCTGAGCTAAAGGAAAAGGAGGAAAAAAATGCTATATTTGTAGCTGTTTTATTTTGACTGTCCTTGCTAGTATTGATAATATAATCCCATCCATGTATTATGTCCTTGGGTGATTTGAAGACAGACTTAATTTTGTTTTATCTTTTGGTATATGGTGTTGCGTATCGGGTTTCATTGGGTCTTGGACCTGGTTTTGCAGGAACAACATGAATAATTTCAGTAGCGAGTGACATGATTCTACTGCCAGTACCAGAACACTTCCAAATAAACACTTCCAAATAAAGCTGTGTGTAGGCAACTCATCTAGGTTAGTGTCTGACCTGCAGTCTTGCTCCACTGGTTGGTAAGTCCAAGCTACTTCAGTGGCAGATGAGCTCTCATCTTGTACAGAACGGATAGACAGGACAGATAGCTGTGACACTCCACGTGTGCCTTGCTAATATGCTTATTTTGGGAGCAAAATAACAGCTGTCCTCATGGAGCTGCTGAAGCCTGCTCAGCAGGGAGTTCATCCGCAGTGAAAACTGCCTGTCAGAGTAGTATCTCTGCTCCCAGGAAAGTAGGAAAATGTGCACTGAAGTTGGCCTCTATGTTTGAAGAGCATGTTCCCCAGCAACATGGCAAAGCGCTGCCTTTCAAGTCACCATGGGTCGGTGTGATACGACGGCAAGTCTTGCCACAGAGCAAGTCTGTTGCCGTTTATAAATCTCCTCTGGCTGTCAGCAAGTGTTGGCAAGAATGGTATGGCCAGGAAATAGCCGTTGGGACAAGCAGAATACTATAGGCGTGGATTGTAGGCCAAAGCCAAACACGTGTCTTTTTGAGGTGATCTTCCTCCACACAGGGATGTTAGTCTGTTGCTCAGGCAGCAAGTCTGTCACCTGCTACTCTTTGTGSTGCTGCGCCTCCTTTTAACCTCAGCAATTCCTGAGAAATGGCTAGTGTTTTACCTTTTACATTCAGTAGTCCTGTCATGTGACTTCCTGCCAAAMATCTCACCAAGGAACTGGATTTCTGGAGTGAGCATTTTGAAGAAAGTAGGTCACTTGGGAAGAGCGCCCGAGGTCAACAGAGCAGGGATTTACTTTTGGCAAGTGGCAAGAATTTTGGCAAGAACTGGCAGCTTTCATGTGCATCAAAGGAAACTTCCTGGTGCTCAGATGTCCTCAGTTAAGAGGCTGTGTAAATACTGGTCTTCGCAGGAGAGCCACTTTGGAACATGTGTCAAATGCCTAAATCTTGCGGTTGCCAGAAACTACCAATGCTACTAAGCCTTRTATTTGCTGTTTTATTTTCTGTGAGGCTTTTGTCTGTTTTTAAAAACAACTGCCTATGCCTTGACTTTCACCTGAATATCTAAAGATTTAAGAACAACAAAAAAAAAAAAGTAGAAAACTGGAAAACAAACATGGGTAAGTGGATTTCCTTTGGGATACTCAGTATGCAGAATGAAAGAACAGTTTGGGAAGGGTCTGTTTTCCWTGGGTTTTCCCACAGAAGTTGGACATGGAGACTTGAGGCAGCAATCAAGGTTCAAAGTCACGTAAACCTTATGCCATGTGCCTGTGTCTTGCAGTGGTTCCTGCTGAGAGAAAAAAAGCAAAACTGTTCTTGGGCACCCCATCTAATTCCAGAAGGAACAGAAGCAGGAGCTTGTTAGCATTGGGCCCTGAGCAGTTTTTCTTATTTTTGTCCAGCAAATCTGGTTTTTTTTCCTCCTCAGTGTGATTTCCTAAGCTCTTTCTCTAAGCAGCCTCACACCTGTGCTCTGTCTTCCTTTTTGTTTTAGCCCTGTTGGGTTCTTCAGCAGTTTTAGGAAGGACATGACCAAAAAAAYCTCACCTCCCACTCTGTTGCTGCGTGCCAGTCTCCTGAGTAGGTGCTGCCAACAGTCTTGCACATGTAAGTGGTGTATACAGGAGTAACCACGCGTTGCCACACACGACTTGAGTGTTTTATTGAGAGGCAGGGAGGAGGCGCACATTTTGTGACACATCCAGCATTCCTGCTGCTGCTCTGCCAATTATTCTCGATGTATCATGGATTAAAAGCAAAACTGCGGAAGGAGAACGTTCAAGCCACATGAGTATACCTCTGAGTTCCTGCGTGATCCGAGTTTAAAAGCTTTTTATATTTTTTTTTCCATGTGAGCTCAATTTATTGACAGAATAGTATGCCCGCTTATGAAACTACTGCTTAAACTAGGTCTTTAACCGATTGTTTCCAAGTGTGTCAGAGACCAGGTGCTGGGATCACAACAGGAAGGAGGCAGTGATTGAAAGGCTGCTATATTTTAATTTCCTTGGTTGAGTCTGAGCCTTACTGCCCAATTCGAGCCCCACCATCCTCTGTGGATGCACATAGGAACTTCTGTGGGGTGTTCTGAAGGATGCCTTCAGGCTTCATGTACATTTTGGAGATCTTTGACTAGGATAAATCTGCTTAAATCTACTAGGTGAGAACCTTGCACTGATGTTCATGTCTTATTACCTCAGTGGCAACTTCAAGTACAAGAATTGATGAAAGTATCTCTCATTAGAGGATTTTTGTTTTTTACTTGGAGTTTATTTGCATCTACCTAAGCTTAGCAAAATATTAATCATGGTTATCCCCAGAAGTTTATTTGGCAATAGTTTCAGTTATACCATATTGGCACAGGCCATAGGCATGTCAATTCTGGTGTAGGCCATGCTAAGGCAATACAAATCTTAATTTTAAAGTTCAGCTGTCATAACTAAACCGGTCCATCTCAAGCCCATTTTAGTTAGGTTTAGTGTGCAGAACTCAGTTTTGTGGTATCTTTTTAATAGAGGAAATTAGCAACGTTATAATTGCTGTTGCAATAGAGGCATATGATGTAAATTCAAATGTAAAACATAAGTGTGTTTGTACATAGRGTAGTCACTGTGCATACTTAAAGGTATCTCCTTCAACCCAGGAGTTCAGGGGCTGTGAACTGTTCTGTAATATTTTGTCCCACAGTAAAGCTGAGGCAGAAGCTTTCCCTGATACTTGAACTCCCCTGGGTGCCCACCACATCTCAAGGAGGTCTGTAGGCCATGGCTTCATGGGGCTTGTCTTCCTGTCAGGCCCAGGGGTTAGAGGGCAGGTGCAGCCCCACCTTCCTGGCTCTGCTCTTCCAATGTTGTTTTGGCCTCTCCGCTTTAAAGGGTAGTGTTTAATCTGCGAACCCACTCAGGCAGTTAATTGGCACTGTAATGGATATACTGCTGCTTGGATGTGAGGGAGTAGGAGAGGATGGAGTGGGTCATCTGGAGACAGGCTCATGTTGCCTCTGTCACACTTGACTGCTGCTCAAGCTTTTATTTTCCTCACTTCCCCAAGGCTTTCGCATAAACTAACCTGTAGTTCCCAGATTGCCGGGCTGTGGGGCACATGGCAGTGTGGGTGTCACACACTCAGAAGGGCTTGGCAGGGGATGTGTGTAACGACAAGGTCTGGGAGAGCTTAATCAGGGTGGGARTGGGAGCTTGATGCTGCTGGCACGGCCCGCCTTGGGCAGCCTTGACCTCTCTCTGGGTATGGGGACAACTGTGATGTAGATCCCAGCTAGCAGTTTAAGGCTCCCCTCATCCTTAGCTGAGTATCAGGCACAACTCAGAGGGGAAATACTTAGTTGATTACCTTGTGATTTTGTATATTAAAAACAGATTTTCATATTACTATATTTTAATGCACTGCAGTGTTACCTAAGTGCAATTTTGCAGTAGCTCTAAGGATTCTGCCCTCTGTGTATGTCGCACTTCATAGTCATCACTATATTCTTCCTCCCACCCTTGACACATGCAACACATGCTAATGGCAAAGTGCAAATGCTGACAAAGCATGTCCCTAATCTTTAGGTGACAAATGACTTCTGCCAGACAGCACAACAATTGTGATTTCTGTAAGAATAGAAGCAAGTCTCTGTTACTTAGTGTGAGTTGGTTTCCTTCATTGTCCATGTTCGAGAGGGCTCTTTCTGGTCATCCAGCAGTCAATGGAAAGTTTCCTGTTGACTACTAGAGACCAGTAAGCTGAAGGCAAATGGTTATATCTTAGACCAAGGCGTTAATTAAGTCCACTTGGTGGAGTTTTAACATGATAATTAAGCTCCAGTATTCATCAAGGCTCTGAAAGATGGTGATGAACATCCATTAGTGATCCATCTATGTGTGACTGCTCTGCTACAAACCCAGGGCCCGTTTCCTTCAGCTTGAGATCTGTCTCATGGGGGCAGAAACACTTCACTTGTGACTTGTGAAAACTTTACATGTGACTAACATGTGAGATTTAATCTCTGTTCTTCCTGTTTTAGCTTAAGAAAAGCAGTAGCTTCACAGAATACCACAGCCTGAATTAATTTAGCTGATTAAAAAGGACTTAGTATGCTCAGTCTATAGGGTAACAGCTACCGCTTTCTTGAGGGATACTCCRTAGGTCAGCTGGGACAACTGTGGAGTTGCAGGCACTCCATGCAGGGAACAGGCTCCACAGGAGATACAGTGAGCTTAAGGGGCCAAAACTACARATCCCATGGAGGAAGTGGTTGACTTGGGTAGGCACAAGCCGCAGTGCTGATCCATGTCCTATAAAAGAAATGGTTGACTTGAGTAGGCGCAAGCCCCGGTGCTGATCCCTGCCAGAAGAAAAACCTGTTTAATTTTCCATATGATCAGGTGTGCTTAAATAGATGGTTTTCCTTAGAGAAGCCACTTCTTGCAGAATTCTCTTTTCCAGCAGGAAAAGCTTGTATCAATGCTTGTATTAGTATCTCCATGCTTATCCTTCAGAAAAGAACTGCTGCTATGAAAGGTAGAAAGTTCCTGTGCTAATGAGGATCTCAAAATAGAGTTTAGCTCAGAGCAAAATCCTGAGAGTCGACAAAATCCTAATCCTGTGTTCAACCCAGCAGAAGGTGCTCAGCAGGTCTTAGTGCCTGGCCTTTAATGAACAGTGGGAGCCAGGTTGGAGTGACATACGGAGGGCTGAGTGTGGCTTGAAGGGCTTTGCAGGCTGCTTTATGAGCTTGCAAAGCTCTTGGGTAGGTCACAGGCAGTGCTGTTGGGAGAAATGATTCCTGCAAGCAAAGTGCAGCAGAGCTTTCTGAGTATTCAAAGGTAATGATTCAGCAGTTAGAAAAAAGGGACTTTGCTGTGACCACTGCCCCAGAAAAACATGGATTGGTGCTTTCTGTGTAATTAAAGAGCGAGCTACCTTCTGCTTTAAGCATGCAGTCAGCATCCTAATGCAGACTTCACACTTGCAGGTCAGTTCAAATTCTGCAGAAGGCTTACAAAGCAATATTTTCCTCATGACATGCATGCTCCTTTCCCCCCTAGACAAGAAAACAAAATGTCTTGAGACAGATGCTCACATGATGACAGCCCATCAGTGTCCTTTCAAGTCGGTGCAATTGTACTTGGCAGTGGCTGAGGATTTGCCGTAGTAAAATTGAATTAACAATAAAATGTAATGGATCCTGGTGCTGCTAAGCTTAAAAGAAGCGTTTATGGAGTGATTTGGCCAATGTTTTTTTTTTACTGGTTAAGATTTTTTTAGCTTAGGTTTCTCCTAATATGTGGCCCAGCTCCTGGAAGAATAAGCAACAACTGTTTCCAGAGGGACAGCTGCAACACTACAGACCTGCTTTAATGTCAGAATGACTGAAAGAAACTCAGTACTGAAAGAAAATTGACACTTGCAACTCATAAGCATCTCCATTTACTTATCAATTTGCTTATATTCCATGTTCTAGCTAAAATATTATGTTTAATCCACAAATCTTGATTCAGGGCTTTAACACAACCATCCTAAATTTTTTTTTTTTTTTTTTTGGCGGGAGGGCGGTATACTCTTTAGCTTAGTGCATTTACTCACGTTGACCCATCAGATCTTATCTGTCTGGATAAAATTGCAGGGAGTATGTGCTGTATTATTGCTTCCTCTGCCTGTAATTGCTTTTTCCTGTGGTTACACCCATACTCTGCAGCATTTGCATCAGAAACTCCCCGTGATGTTCACAGAATATTGAATCTCTTTTGAAGAGTATGTGATGATGCAAGGGCTTAATCGTGCCCCTACAAATGGCTTGGGGTACTAATCTTTTAGGAGATRGATGTTACCCACAGCACTTCCTAATCTTGAAGGACTTTTCCCAACTGCCTGACTTAAGTCCTTCTAGTGTTCTCTGAATGATCCTGTCATTATGGTTATCTTCTTACAGGGGGCTGTGTTGATGTGTTTTCTGCAAGGAAAAGCATTTGTGTGTGTGATTTTTTTTTTTTTTTTTTTTTTCAAAAAAATTAAAGGACTCTGCAATATGTGTAATATGGATTGATCTATATAAGGTGGGCGATAATACTAAACACACTAAATGAAGGTATGAAGCAGCAGTACTGGCAATGGCTGCTCTTGGTCCATTTCCCAAAGAAAATTAGCTTTACTGCTCTCTCCAAGTGTTTTGGAAAGGTTGCATGCCATCTCCTGGCATTAGACATCTAAGAATCTACACAGGAACACAGCCTCTTGAAAGAAATTCACAGAACATCACACGTTTGCTGCTTAGGGAGTTATTTGTTTGTGATGTTACTTCATGGCAAGGCAGCCTGTTTGATGGAATAGTTTAGTCCTGCGAAGTTGCAACTCAGCAAATGAGCAGCTTGAGCCACTCGATGAATCCCTGTGATGCTTAGGATATTTTTCACCCCAAAGCCACGGAAAAGGTTGTGCCCGTTGTTTCCTTAGCCTCCTGAAGTTTTCAGTTGCCTTCAGTGAGGGCTGAGTGAAGAGTCTATGGTGGGATGTAATTGAGCAAGTCACTAGCTAGGTAGCCCAGCCAGATGAATTAAGATGCTTGTTTCCCAGCACACACAATTATCAGCCAGGTTTTGGATTCTAAAATTGCAGCAGTGTGAATGAAGAAGCCTCTTTGCTCCTTCTGATTGGAACTTGGAACTTTAGCTAGTTTTTCTTAATGACATGGAGCATTTGACAGGACCAACTTGAGCCAAGTCAGGTGCGGATTCTGCCCCAGAGAAAGGAAAGCAGCACCTTGGAGGCAGGTTTGATTATTGCTCGCCCATGTAATCCTGTCTACACTGCAAAACATCCTTAAAATAAAAGCGAGGCTGAAAAATCCAGTCTGGTTTAATAAGCTCAGGAAAATAGAGAGGAAGTCGAAGCAATGACAGCAGGGTGAGGAAGTGGAGAGACTAAAGGATTTCTTTTTGTATTATGGCACAGCTGCAGAACTCAGTAGGTTTCCTTAAGAAATGTTATTGAGAAGCTGGATGTAATTTATTTGGGTCCCCAGCACTGTTGGACCTAGAAATATTATTGATTGCTTTTGAGGTTGACTGTTGTAAGGAAGTTATTTTTACCTCCCTGCAAGTGCTGCAGAAAACAGACTGAAGAATAATAACAAATAATGAAATCCAGGATGTGAAACACTGAACCAATTACAGATTAGCCAAAAAAGCCAACGGGAGAACTAGAGGAGTGTGTTTAGATAGGGCCGCGGTGTCATGGACCGTCACATGCGTGTCCTGCCTGCTCGGGACTTTGGGACTTGGAGGACCATGGTTCGGGGTTAAGAATTAAGGAACTTGGTCTTGACTGTAGCTCCGGGTTAGGAATTCAAACCTGGYTGAGTGTTGCTTTGTCAGGGATTTTTCTTGGAATTATTTTGCTCAGCTCCAATGTCAACAAACAAGCCTGGCTCTGAGGAGGATTCCTTTTGACTCATAAATATTTGGTTTGCTACTGACTTCAAAGCTTAGTGTGAGTTTTAGCTCTGAGTAGGCAAGTTAGAGCCTTAGCTGTCTGAAAGCTGCTCGGCTTTGTTACTAGCCGTTGGTGAGCATGTTTTCCTCTTGTGAGAGATCCCTCCATATTTCTTCAGGTCACCTAGCACGTGCCTCATCATTAGCCCCGACAGCCTGTGGACTTCACTTTGTTTTGTTTTTCAAAAAGGATAATTTCTAAGGAACTGGTGTGCATGAATGTCCCTGTAACACAGGGTACGCCTGAGGTTGTGTTTCAAGCAGCTGTATAGAGATACTCTCTTTCTCCATTTATAGAAATGAGTATGGCTTCCTACTAAGTTTATGGCTTTGATTTATTTATGTTTTTAATCCATGCCAGAGTGGTGTTGTGGCTTCTTCCCAGAAACAGCTAGAGTCGCTTCTATTTCCTTTAGAGCTCTAGCAGGGCACTGACATTGCTGCTCTTGCTCTGCTTCATCCTAAATGAATAACTTGAACTTCTAGGGTTTTGCAGGCTATTTGGAGGCCAGCTATGTCTGTCAGGGGCAATAATTTCTTGGTGTTGCTGCATGCTTAAAATGCTTGCAAAGTTTTTGGAAAGGGCAAAGGTTTTCCTGTTTGGAAGAGCAGCTCAGAAGGCTGTGTCGATGCTCTCAGCGTGACTCTCTGGCTCTCGTTAYCCACTTGCTGCAGGAACTAATTCGTTCCCTGAGTGTAAACAGTTTGGAACAAATAAACATTCTTAAATGGATGTTTTATCTAGCCTTAAATTACCAGCAACTTCAAGCACGATGATTATTTTAAAACAAACTCACAGTAATCCATCAGCCTGTAAAAAGATACTGTTTAATGAAAAGCCCAGAAGAAGTTTGTTTACCCTTCTTCCATGGCTAGGGATCTGCTTTTCCCATTTTTATCCTAGCTGCAAGGGACTGGAGTATGGAGGTACATCCTGGCCTGCAGCAATGAGTTTCTAATGCCTTTCATGACTTTGTTTTCTTTGTGACAGGAGGGAAGGAGAAGACAAGAGAAATCTTTTCTCTCCAAAGATTAAACAAACAGATGTGGCTTACAGGTTTATTTTAGGACTCATTCAAGGAAGATTCAGCTTCTTTCTGAAAACAAGGTGAAAGAGTCAGGTACATCTGCGCTRTGGCTCCCTTGAAGCAAAGCACGGTCCCTGTCACGTTCTTGCGGTTTCTCAGGAGGATGAAGGTGGTCGGCATTAGCTCACTGCTCTGAGTCAAAGGTTCAAGAGGGTCTGAAGCTGTTGCTTGTTGTGATGGTGCTGGCAGCCACCTAACTCTAAAGTTGGGGCAATATAGCTTAGACCCTAGACCACGTAATTTTATGAGACTGTAGCTAAAAGAACACTRTTTGCTGCATCAGAACTCAAAGGGATGAATGTCTGTATCTTTAGAAAGCCCAAAGCTGGTAGGACACTGGATTTGAATCCAAACAAGCCAATGAAAATGTTTATTTGCCATTTGCTCCTGTGAGCAACAGAAAATACTCCAAAGTAGGCAGAGAGCTTTGCTAGCCAGCAGCTCCCCCGCTGCAGCTCCCACATCTGAGGAGGAGGAGGAATCCACGTGCTTTAAGGGTGTACATTTTTTTCTTGTGTTTGTTCAAGCTGTCGTGGTTATTCCCTTTGAGAGTCTAGCTTATGACCAAGGATGAAAATGTGATTCTGCACGTCTGGAAGTCACTGAAGGGCGCAGATCCAAAGCTGCATACGTTTCCTGAGCACCCCTCTCCAGGCTTGCACGTTCTGAGCATTCCCTGGCATGTATTGCTCAGTATGGTGGAAATGTAGAACTCTCTCARATGTATTTGGAGGTTTGTATAAATTTTTACTGAAATTACCCAAAACAATAGATTTGGGCATTTGTCTGCTGCAGGGGCCAAGTTTGCCGCTTACAAGGACTTTGTGGCCTTTGAAAAGCTTTGTACCCGTTGATGTTTTCATTCAGTACATGAATAAGCCTGCGTTTCCCTSTGTGTGTGTGCACAGGTGCGTGTCCATGCCAGCAGGAAACCTCAGGGTTGCGGCAGTGGCCATTTCCCATGCGGAYGGGTGAGTTTGCCTGCACTTCCCAGCATTTACAAGGAGCCCTGTTGAAAAACAGATCATCTGGAGTTGATACAAATCAGAGGCTGAGCCCTTGCAAGGGCACAAAATGTGCTGGCAAGCGCTGCTGCAAGAATAACTTTCCCCATGTCTGGTTCTGTTTACACAAGGAATCTAAATATATCTTTCATCTCCTGGTGATAATTAAGCATAAGCATATTCCTGCCTTACAGGGCTAGAAGGCAAYGGGCTCCTGAAACCTGTTTTTCTTCGAATACGCTGGGTGCAGGGGCACTGTCTGAATGCACTTACTGGTTCAAGGAAGACGGTTGCTATCACTAGTCACATGAAGATGACGTGTGTTATATTCCTTGCTAGAATTGTCCCCTCATGCCAAACTCCATACTTACCCTCCTGGGGGGGGGATGTGGGATATAGATACTTTGATTTGGTTATAACGATTTCTGTCCATTTGGTCTTGTGTGGCTGAAATTGAGCAGCCTTGCAAATAGTGGTCCTGATAGGGGAATGAGTTAATATTTTTTCCTGTCTGATTTTACTGAAAATTTTGCTTGGAAATAGAGAAGGGCATAAAAAGCTCTGGTTTCTGCAGCTACCAAAAAGAAAGCTAGAGCCAACACTCCTATAACCGATGACTTTGTTAGCAAAGTTTTCCTGTGACTCTTCATTTATGCTCCAGGAAGCCAAACTGCTCCCGTGGGTGTTGGTCTCGAGCATCCCTGCTGCAGCTGCCTGCTGAATGGCAAATGCCATGGGGATATGAACTGGGTGGCAAAACAGCACCTGATCAAAGCCACGGCAGGCAGAGGCCSACTAGCTGCCCTGGATTCGCTGTAGGTACCTTTGGGAGAGGGGTCTTCTCTGTAAGTACTGGTGCCTGCTCCTCCTGCAACACTGCAGCTGTTTTGGTCTCCCTCATGGAAGGAATTAGTATCAGAAATGCAGCTTTAGGAACTCAGTAGGAAGGCCCTTTCCTCTTGTGTTTGATCTAAATGGCCTAAGTGTCAGAGATGAAGTTTTCAAAGCAGCGTCAAGGAGCCAAATACACTCCTCCATTAATGGGCACAAAAAGTGAGACCATTGGTCAAGAAGCTCTGCAACTAAGAGACCTCTGTCACGGGTGTCCGAGTTGTCTGGGATGGCTTGGCAAATCTGAAAGCCAACAGCTGGGACAGCCCCACTATTAATTTCTGAGGAGAGTCCTCCTTTAAAATATAAAACCCTGGCTTACGCTATTGGCATGTAGATTTGCCTTAAATGGACATATATTGGGAATACAACTCAGTAAATGCTTTCTTCAGGAAATAAACTTTGGCTTGTTACACTGATGCTAATAATCATCAGAGCACACTGTTCTGATGGGAAATCTCTTGTGTTTTCAACACGATAWTTTAGGGGTCAAATATAAGCTGAAGCTGGTCGCTGTTTTCTTTAGTGCCATGGTAGAAGGTGAACATAGTCTATGTTGGCATGAGCTCCAAGGAAACCGAGGTCTAATAGGGGTGGTGCTGTCAGTCAGCTTGTGGAGGCTCCCTCTTTGTGATTCAGGGACCTACTTCTCCTCTTGCTTTGGCTGGGGCGGATGTTTTCTCTAGGCAAAATGCATCCATTTGCATAGCACTTTGCAGCCTCTTTGCTTGGGTGTAAACAGCTGTACTGAGACTGAAATGAGAAGAATCTATCTTTGAAGATCCTTCCGAAAACTGCTTTGAAACTCAAAAACCTTGAAGACAGTAAAAGGACAGACTTAAATTTAAATGTCCAGGATATTTAGAAGTGATCTGGTCTTTTCCTTGCTTCAAGTGTAGGGTACTCACCATGAAACATCAAGGGGAGAGGATAGGTTTAAAGAGGCAACAGAACCACAGAATCACAGAACGGTTAAGGTTGGAAGAGACCTCTAGAGATATCTACAACAACACAAGGAGTTGTGACCATCRTTTTGAAGATGAGACATGGTGAATATGAAAAACTTAAGGACACAAGACCATCAGTTATGTTAGAAAATCTTGGCCAATCATGCTGCTAATGGGCTGGACAGAATGAATTCCCTACTCCAGGTCCCTTCATGTATCCAGAGGAATTTGAGTGGAAAAGAAGATGGAGGTGGAATATTGTGCGTGGTAGTGAAATATGAGAAGCTATTTTGTACTGTTTTCAAGTCATCTTAATTGTTGTGTTTTGTCATTTAGCTCTCTTGTGCCCTACCATGTGCAGTGAAAGAGTAGTTTACTAGCAGAACAAATGTTTTGAGCATAATAATACTTCAGCTGAGTGGAAGTATGTTTGCTTTTTATATGGTTTTTACTTCATTTTTACATGATCCTCCTTCACATGGTGCTCTTATAATTATCACAAGAACGGGTGACGTGTGTAGATGGATTGGACTTAGTCTTGTGTTTGGAAAGAGGCATTTGCTTATGTAATGAGTTGTACTGGCTGTTTTGGACCAAACTACAACTGAAATCTCAGAAGATGCCGAGGTGGCTGTTGTGGGGAGGCCAGAAATTATTCACATCCTTACCAATTTTCCTCTGGGGTTTTAAATTGWAGCAGCCTGGTCTTCTGCAGGATGTCATGTGAATATAATGTGCATTTTATCTGCTGCTCTTTCTGCATGCAATGCAGCCCAGTTATTAGGACTCTTTTTAGACCTAACTATCCAAGCACTGTCTAATCCATTAAGTAGTTTTGTAGAGTACGAGCAATATTAGCTACTTGTCCAAATGGCAGTGCTTGGTTATGGTCAATATTCTCCATTCTTTTTCTTTTTTTCTTTTTCTTTTCTTTTCGCTGTAGTCACTAAATTACCGCTTTATATTGAGGATGCTCTTCCAGATACCTCGTGTTGCAAAAGCAAGCTGAGGCACACAACGTGAGTATCAATTCAGTGCTGTCGTTTGTGTATTCGCCCTGCGCACGGGTTCCCACTGTGTTGCCGACTTGCATCGGCAAGCCTCGCTCGGTTGCCGGACTGGGCTGAGGYTACCCCCGCCTCAGGGCCATTGCGTACAGACACCAATATGAGGATGCAGCAAATGGTGTCTATTGCTTAACTTAGCTTGTATATATACTCAGGCTGAATGCRGAAGCTTGCTTCTGACTGGAGATTGGTTACATACTACTGTTCACGTGTGCACTAACATAATGATTGGCTAAAGGCACGCATCCTCATGATTAGGCTACAGGTGGTCCGGCTCTTATCTTGTTGAGCTCCCTCAGCCCCACGTTTGAAGTTGGTTCCCACTCCCCCGCTCGCTCCACAGTTCTATTTCTTTACTTCTCTGCTCTGAGTGTCCTTGCAGCCTCAGCACTCCCAGYTCCTGGCTGCTCCATTCCCAGCRTCTTTATCTCTTTATTCTCAGAGTCCTCGTAGCGCAGCGGAATCAGCACGGCCTGCAGTCATGTCAAGACAGCCTGCAGTTATGCTAAGAGAAGAGTGAGTTTTGATAGGCCATAAATCCATATTCTTCTAAAACCATTACTACAGTTCTTTTACTTATTGCCTARTATGTCCTCTTCARTCATTCCTAGCTACACTCCTCCTTCCTGTCTTTCCGTGACATTGCAACATCTTCCAAGCACCATGCCCTATGCTATGCTATATCATCTACTTATGCTAAGTCTAAGTTATACTAAGCTCCCTACCTTATTAAGCTCCAAACATTTCCCACACCACTGTTTTTTTTAATGGGCAGCGAGGAGCAACTGTTCAGGAGAGGGAGAAAAGTTGTGTGTGTCACAGCTAGAACCACAGGCTGTGGGCAAACAAAAAAGCCTGAGAAGTTACAAGACTCTAGCTCTCATGGCTCATGTGTCAAATTTTGGACATGGATAAGCTGGTGCAAAATGGGACAATCCTTTTGGGGAACAGCTGACAGTTTCTGCATCATCCAGTGGTGAAGCTGTACCTAAATTCCTATGGATTCTGGATAATGGGAATGCATCACTGGTTTATTCCCTTCTCTTCAGAGATGCAAGCATTGTGCTTGTGAGGTGAAGCTAAAAGAGCTTTTTTATTCTTCTAAATGAGTGCCTCACTATCCACACAATGTTGTTTTATCATATGGAGTAGAGGTATATAAATACAGTATGTATTATTACCACAGTATGTATTTAAGCTCTGTTCAGCATAGCTCTCCCGTGTTTTAACTTAGCCATAGAAGGGAATTTTAACAACTCATGCCTATACAGCTGCAGTACATCTGCTGGAAAAGAAAATGCATTTATTGATCCGGTTTCACAACGGAGGCTGCTGAGCAGTTCAAGTCGCTGCCCCTGCAAGTTTGCATGATGGACACAGGAAAGACAGCCTGTATTTCTCACTTGATGCTTTGGCCTCCTTGCTTCCTCRACAGCACAGTTGTAGATCTGTGGTGTCTTTGCAGCCTTGATCTCCTGGGAGGGCTGAGCAGGAGCTGTCCTCTCTGAATCACAGCCAGCAGAGCTGCTTTTTCCRGATGGAATCTGAAATGGTGACAGAAGAACGGGAGGGTGGGCTCAGTTAGGAGTTTTTCTGGATATTCCTGGTCAGTTGTGAAGCTTTCAGCAGTAAACTCTCAATATGCACTCATTCCTTTTAAATCTCATCTGTCTTAGGAGAATTCTGTTCAAAAAAAAMCCCCAAATTTGATGATAGTTGAGTGTATGGAATGGCTTCAATCTAGTCACATACATAACCAAAACATATCTCGTGGTACTTCTGTGGGGCTTTTTCTTTTGTTTTGCCTAGATATAATCTAGATATAAGATTAAAAAAACAGTGAGTAGCACTGCCAGGTTGGCAGAAAGCCATTGCCCAAGGTATATTAGCAAGAGGAAGAGCATGGTGGAGTGAAGCGCCTCCTATGTTTCCTAGATAAAAAAAAGGAAAAAAAAAAGGAGGAGAGGAGAGAAGTATGCCTTTTGTTTGATGGCAAATTCATATTAGGAGCAAAAATCAGCTTGGCTGTTTCCCTACAGCTCCCAGCTGCAAAAATGGWTTGGCCCCTGGCTGTGCAGACTGGAAGACGAGAGCAGAATGACGCAGCAAGTCACAGCGAGTGGGTGTTAAAACTCTGGCAGCAGGAAAGCAGAGGCTTAGCTAAAAGTTCACCTGTTGCCAACCTAATGCTGTGAGTCAGAGCAGATGGTTTGGCTCTGGGCCTCGTTCCACTGATTCCAGCTTGGCAGTCAGAGGCCTGAGGTAGGAACTGATTTTTCTGGGAAGTTCACTGATGAGTTCCTGTGGAACAGGAACAGTTGTCAAATAGTCGCTTTGGAATAGGTGATTGCAAAACTCCCCTTAAAGTCAGGAGGATTCTGTTCCCTTCTCAGATCATCTTGGCTCCCTGTGTGCAAAAAGTTTTGCATAGTCTTGAAAAAACAGAACAAGCTGCAAAGAGCTATTCTTGTGAAGTTCCCTCTTCATCCCTGATGACTAACCTGTCATGCTGGTTCAGAGAAGACATGGATCTGCCCTCTTATTATTACAGCTGCAGGTTTTGCTTTCCTCTCCTTCTTTCTCTATCCAAGTTCTTGGCAGGCAAATGCTCTCACCCTGTTTGACAACACAACAACTCTGGAAATCCAAAGTGAAAAAGCTAGTAAGAAACTACTGCAGGGAAAAAGAGGTAGCATGTGCTAGGTACAGAACTGGGCAGGTGGCAATTCATTKTGTAGTGATAAAAAGTAAGTTTCTTTCCTAAAGAGATGACGTGTCCTTTGGGAAGGAGATGGCTYACCAAGGTTTGAGTCATCACTGCTCAACGAAAACAAGTGGCAGGGGATATGGAATCCCATTTTCCCTCTGGGTTTCCCTCGCTGCCTGGTGGGATGAGGGCTGGATGGCTGGTAAAAACGACGTTACATAGCACAGATTTTCAAGGCCGCTCTCCAGTCAGGTCTGCGTAACTRCTGTATGATTGACTGACACTTAGGCAAAGGTGCAGAGCAGAGGAAATAATTTCATAGCTTTGACAACATCTTATGTCTAGGTGGAAGKGGCATCAGATCAGAAGGGGAATGGAGGGGAGACTTTCATTCTTAGTCCTGTGGGATCCCATCACGAGCTTGTCATGCACTGTCCACAAGTGAAAAAGCACTGCTTTTCTGACCTAGCTGTTCCCACCAGGATACATCGATGAGAAGTCTGTGTTAAGGCCATTTGGCAGAGGAGCAGCAGCCTTCCTAGGGAGAAGGGTGCCTGGTTATGAAACCATAAGCACATTTGTTTCCCTCATGACTTCTCCAAGGCTTAATTACTTCTGTGATTACTCCTTCTTGCTGCCATTTCCCTACACCTTTGACCGTGGGTTTACATATGAAGATATATGTTTTAAATGGACAAAAGTTTATTGACCTAAAATCAAAGCAAAAAATTACATGTTTTAACTGGGTTCATGTGACCAAGTTTTAGTGCTTTATCTTCGGTTATTTATGTGGTTAAGCTACATCTAGTTTAAGCTACCCAAAAWTTGCATGTTGTCCTATCATTTAGGATATGAAACAACTTAGTTGTGACAAATAGCACAACCATAGCATCCTTCTGGGCTAAGGTCGGGTTTTGTAGAGGTGATGCTTTCAGGGGAAMATGGTGCTGCCCGGAAGTGGGAAGCAGTTGAAGGCAGAAAGAAATGAAGACAGCCAAGTCAATCTGTGCACAAGTCTCCAGACTGACACTGAGAGGGAGGAAGGCTCTAAAAGCCATGCTGTGTCTCAGCAGTTCTACTTCAGGGAAAATGTCTAGGCAAATCCTTCAGAAATTGGTAATAAAACTCTACCTGATGCCAGTGGGGCCATCTTCACCTCTATTTTGGCGGCAACGTGAAGAATTGTGGAGAGAAGGAGGGAATTTAATCTCGGCTGTGTAGCATCTTGTACCAAATGTGTCAACTTGTTTGTCCCAAAAACATGTTGCCTTGTGCTGCAAGGCAGGTTCCTTAACCTGATGGCTCTGCAGCCTGAAAAATGGAGCAAGCCCTGGAGTGAACTGATGCATGGAGTTAGGGAGTGTGTGAGAGCTCACATAACAGATTCATCACAGTTTATTGTAATAGGAAAAGACATGGGAAAAGAAGAGTTTAGGCATGCGAATCAGAAACTTCCACTGTGCATGAGAGGGATTCTAACTGGCCTAAAGGAACTGTTGGGCCTGCATGGAAAGGAACAGGAAAGATRGATTTTGTTCAGCCTGACAGGCTGTATTTTACCCATCAGATCAGAAGTGATGCTGTTAACATTCTTACATATAAAAAAAGCTGTTCAGAAAAGACAGGGTCATGGAACCTGCCCTCAGTGGACTAGATGCTTTCAAGAAACAACAGGCACCTGAGGTGTTGTATCCTTAGAGATGTTTTTTTAGTGATATACCCATGAACTCCTTTAGCAGTCATATGGAAAAAAAGCCATTTGTCCCTTTGGAAGGGCAAAAGCAGCTGGACTTGATTGCAYCAGGACTGTCAATAGAGAGGAGCTGGCAGTTACCCAAGAACTGGCAGATCTTGTTCTCTGCCAAGCCCTGCGCTAACTGGAAAAGAGTTTGGGGCTGATCTTCAGTAATTAAGTAACCTTGTCCTTTGGAGCATTGGCAAACACCATGGTTTAGTAAAACAAGAGAAGATGATTTGGGACCRATGCTGGGTGAGCTAGCCAGGCAGGTTCTGGGGTTGCTTGCCTTGTTCTTAGCACATGTGTGTGGTTTTAGATGTACCTAGGATGGTATCAAACTTCTCGCACCAGGATTATGAAGGCCTCACAAAACACCAGACACAAAGGGTTTAGTTTTGAGTTGGTATTTAGTGCGGGTGGAGAGGGGACAGATACGCTGATGTGCTCTTTGGTATTTCCAGAGTGAAGTAAACATTTGCAAAACAGTCTGATAAAAAAAGGGGGGGTTAAGTTACCATGAACCCAGAGGCCGTGGCACAAGGCTGCAGTGAAGCGTGTGTGAATCGGACAAACTTTTGGATTCTCATTTTGTTCATTTGTGGGCTTTTCTGCAGGCAGTCAGTTTACTGCCTCCCTGTCTCTGCGGAAATCCCCCTCCCTTAATTTCTCTGAGCCTATTCCTGTGGTTGTGAGRGAATTTCCAAAGAAGGCACTCTCAGCTGCTGCTGAAGGCAATGGCAGAGCCCCAGGCTGAGACAGAGTCCCCAGCTTCTTCGGAAACGCTGGCTCAAAAACATCACTCTGGGCATTGCTTCTACATTCCTCTTTAGGTTTTAGAGATGAATGACCTTTAATGCAGTGTGACATCTTAGCATGATGACAGCTCTGCTGTCACTAGGCCAATGCCAAGCAGTTCTGCAGACACTAGCCGGAACCACTGGGAGAAACTATGGGCGCAGGTGACTTAGCTCTTGAGTGTGATACAGCTCCTGCCATGCATTTATTAACATTATTTATAAGGAGTTTCCATTAAGGAGAGCTGGTTTACAGTAAATACAACAAAATGACCAGAATTGCTCTGAAGAAAAACTCTGGAGGACTGAGCTTACCAAACTCTTTGCTAGTTCCAGAAATGAYGGGATATAACAACACTGAAGGAGTTTTAAAATATCCTGAGAGTTTTAAAAATTATTAAATGTCAGGGTAGGCCTTTAACTCCTCACGTTTTGGTAGAACCATTTAAATTGTCTTCTAGCATATGTCATTCTGTCTGAAAGATCTCTGCAAATTCTGATTTGAGCATGTGAAGCCTAATGGGGTTTTAAATAATTCCGTATGGAATAAAAAGAGCTGAGGTCTTTCTGACAAGCTGCATTTGTGATATCCCCAGTGAGTGCTGGGGGAAAGACGCTGCGTGGCAGCAAGCGAGTCAAAAGCCGTCAGGACTGGCACGGCCGATGTGAGTTGTGTTTTTCCACAATGTCGAGTTGTTCCAGCCTCTTGTCAGTAAACTTCAGGGTACGGTCTGTATCAGTCAGCTTTATTATTAGCCAGGGGTTACTGCTGGCCATCGAATGCTTATAGAGACAAGTAAACACATTGCAAAAGAAGACATCAGGGCATAACGTTTAATTGGTATACAATTGAAATGGGCTTTTTTTTTTTTTCTTTTCCCATGGAAATAGGAGTTTTTGAACATACTGCACCCAGTATGTTAAAGTGTCTGGAGAAGGTTGATACCTCATCCCTTGAGCTACAGGGTTTTAATAGATAATGAAATGGAGTTCAAGTTTGCTGCATTATAGAAGCTGCGCCCAGGGCATCTCTGCTGTCCGCAGGGATTCTGCGGGATCTTCCAGGAGTCTGCAGGYGTGTTTGGGTGTGGAATTCCTAATCTGGGCTCTGCTATAGGTAGGAATATCACCTGGTGTTTTGCAATTTGAAATCCTGCAAACGGGCAACAGCCCAGCTTGTACTGAATCACAACCAGAGAGATGTTCAGCCTCAGAGATGCTCTTCATGTATGTTCCTTGGTGTCTCAGGGATTTAAGCAAAAGACGTTATTTCAGGGCCAGAAACCTTGCTTGCTTGTTTTCTGGAAGGCACTTYTTTAGCTTGTCCCTGGCATTACTGGCTAGCCACCAGATCTGTACTGTTGTCACGACACCAGATGCAGTGAATTGCTTCACTGAGGACCTGTCCCACCAGCTGAACCCTCAGCGTGGTTCAAGGCCTTACCGCTCTGGCCTTGCAATGGATCTTATCTCAAACCAGATTAAAGTAAAAATACAAATAAAGGTGCTTATTTTAAGAATATATGGGTCATTGGAATAAAAAAAAAAATCTTTTTTTTTTTCCTCTGCTTATACCAGCATCACAACTTAGTCTCTCTGCTGTATTCATCTGGCTTCTGTAGATGCTTTCAGGATCCCATTCCTGGAGTCTAATGACCTCTCTGAAGTTGGTAGATATTTAAGAGAAAACCTTTTACTGGTGCAGGGTATTTACTTTACAGCCCTTTGTTTTTTGGAGATTTTCCAGGGCTTCCATTCACATTCCCTCTTTTTCCACTAGACCACTGATAGGYTGCATGATGATACTGCTTAGTCAGTACAGATATTGTAGTGGAAAATCATATGCTGTGATTCCATATGTAGGTAGTTTAAGGACTTTCTGGCTAAACAAAGGGATCTCCTCTCCCATCTTTCACCCCACACCTTAACTCTTGAGTGTTTGCAGACAGCATGTTATGTCTCTTGAATTGACCTGTATGAATTTGGTATTCAGTTTTCAACTTATATCTGTCCAAAATATTTGTCCAAGGTTTGCCTGAAATAAGCATTTGAAAAAACAACACTTCTTTTAAGGATAAAAAAGTCAACAAGCCAAAAGAAGAAAGTCACAAACCAATAACTGTCCAATGTCAACTCTCAGCAGAGCTAACATTGGAGTTTTTAGATGATTTTTAAGTATAAATGTAGGAAAAGAGGCATGAAAAAGTGCCCACGAAAGTGCAGGTTGCACTTGTGAAAACTTAAAGGGGAAGTATGAGCACTGTAGGAAACAGGAATTTCATTTCTCAGGGACTTTTGTGTAGGTTTTGTTTCWGGCTTTAAGTTTAAATGAAACCAAAACCCTTCATGCAAAGCTCAGCTAAAACCGCTCAATTTCATCTTGTGGTCTGGTCATAGGAAGTTAGCATATTTCTCATCATTTCTAGCCAAAATGAAAATCTAAGGTTCCTTTGAAATTYGATGAACATTCACTTGGAATTAGGTTCTGGTTTTGAGGTGATTTMATGAAATCTAGCCCAAATTTCATGTTTATAACTGAACTATAGCAAGTAGTRGAACATACCTGATGGGTAAAGCTTTATAGGCTAAACCTTTCCGACRTGCAGCAGAGCTGCCTGGAGAGAAGACGTGGAATTCCTTCAACACGAACTGCTCATGGGAAAAGCTGCCTCAACTCACCCCTGCAGCCTGGTGGGAAAGGACTCAGCAGTCTCTCCTGCCACAGCCCTGCAAAGAAAATGCTGTTCTTGGAGTTATGGACCGTGTCCGCAGTGAGAGCTTAATGAAAGAGCTACTGTGAGGAGACCAGTGTGCTCACAGAAGCCCCTAAGTGCTTTGAACCGTTGCCACTCACTCCAGCTAGGCTAGGCTGATYGAAATCGTCCTCTGCCAGTGTCCTTCTACTTGAAACAGAGATGTCTGCCGAAGTGGCTGTTTCAGTGGGGGAAAGTAGGGATGTCACCATGCCACATCCTCTGTAATGGGGCTGTCCTGGAAGATGTATGTAGAACCAGGCGCCTGCCAGCTGTTACTGAAATGGCAGTGACACTTTGCAGCGTACTGCATCTGAGCAGTTCATGGTCAGAGCAGGTCACCCCCATATCTCTGCTGCCTCCATCACTGAGGACCTGTTTTCATATTATGTTGAATCTAGGTGWACACAGTTACCAAAAGGAGCAGTCCTACCCCTCCTGCCCTGCAGTCGTGGTCCTGCCTAGTCACTGCTGCTCCTGGATGGCTCTAGCAGCTCTAAGTGCCTTTGGGCCACTTAGARTGCAGTGCAGCTGTCCCCTTGAGAGCAACAGCCATGACTGCCCTTGGCTTCCTTTGCAGTGCAGGTTCTGTGCTGAAGCAGGCCCCTCATAGCTGCTTCACATGCCCAAATATAAGGCTGCTTGTTAGGTTGCCTGCAGCAATTTGGGGCCAACRTACTAACGCTGTCCTCAGTGGGTTTAGCTCAGATTTGCTTCGTCGCGAGCTCATGCGTGATCAAACAGTGTTGCTAAATGGGATCCTGACTTTCAGGAAGACGTAGTTTTCATAGGAGGTGAAAGATCTCTTGCTAGTGATAAGGCCTAATCACTGGCTGGCATTTTGCATGCATCACTGTCAAACGCTGTCATGGCTTTAGGCTGAAGGTATTCTGATGGTTACAAGCTGCTGCTGGTTAAAAATAGTACGGTTGCACTAAAGAGATGGCATTGGTTAGATGCCCAGAGACACCTTTCAGGAGAAATGGATCTCAATTTCATGTGAAACGGAAATCAACTTAAGTTGCCACAAAAGGTTGCGTAGTCTGAGCCCCTTACTATTTTTTCTGACTGTCTGTTTGTGTCTCCTGTATATTGTTGAAGAAAATCCTTATTTTGCAATTCAGCATTTAAAAGAAAAATACTATGCCTGCCAAGAAGCAAGACTGTTTTTATTAGTGAAATTAACAGGATAAAGATACAGAGCAGAGATGTACATTCTTCCACTCTAAAATTAAAGATGTATTGTTTATATGTTGTTTTTCTGGACAAAAGCAGAAAAAATGCAGAGCTTGTCTCCAATGGCCACGTATCCTTGCTTAAAATTGCCAAGTTAGTAGAGTCTGCATTGATTGAGACTAAGGCCCCATGGCGAGCCTGTTAACTCTAAACATTGAGATTTCCCTTYGCCCAGCTGAAGGCAAGAATCTACTTGGGCAGTAACTGAGGGGACAAGGGAGATAAAACAGTTTGAGCCTTGAGGATTCTATGTAAAAGGCAGCTCCTRCATGGGCTTCCTTGCCCCTAATATTAAGATAATGTTATCTGTGGTGATTCCAGCTTGAATTTCCTGATAGTTTGTTTCTCTTGCAGTGCTAGAGCCTTGGATCATAAATCCACATGAGAAATTCAGCTTACATTTTATTTGTCCTGGTTCTCTGAAGCAACAAAGGCGTCAAGACTGCTAGCTCTAAAGCATCAAAACCAGGAAAGGGACTAGATAAATCAAAATGGACTAGTTAAGATAGTTGGGTTTGTTTTCTACTAGGCTTTTGCTGCCTTGGRGGCTTCCTTGTGGTTTTTGACGTATTGATGGCTGTTTCTGGCTCGCTTTCCTTTCTGCTTGATTATCAGCACCATGAGTAATAGGGTCCTTCATTCCAAGACTCTGTCAGAGCAGGTCTTCTGTGTCCTGGCCAAGTTCTTCTATGTGCTCAAATCCCATCGGCTAAATATTTTATAAAAAAAATGGATGTGCAATGAGTATTTACAGTTTGCTAGCAAACCTAGACTGTTGCATTATCTCCCCTYAGTCTTGGGAGTCTTTTTCAGAAAATTCCATCAGCACATGTATTTCATCCAGCTCTCTGAGCCTCAGTATTGCCATTCATATCATTTGGCTAGAATAGTAAAATAAGTGGGGKTTTTTTTCCCGTAGATGTTCTATTCCGATTAATATTTTTCCTTGCTGACCCAGTTTGTCTAAGATGTCAGTTTTCAAAATAAAAAAGTTATCTTTTGGAGAAGCCAAAATTTCTTCCTTTTTAAAGCTGTATTTTAATTTCAGTTAGAGGGAAAATAGGCTCAGCAGATGCCATTCTAATTTTTAACTCTTGGCCACTGCAGGTGTTGTCCTTTTGATAGGTGGCAACATGGTCCTTCAYTTGCCTGCACTTTGGCCAGGACAATTCTCCCCAGCTTTATGGTGGTCTGATCAATAATCCAATGATTTAATGACTTAATTTATGTGTCTGCAACTAAAGTACATACACATCCAAATGGGTGTGTGCATCTCAACTCTTCCACCACAGTAGTTCTGACTTACACTGTGAATGAGCTTGTGTGGGCCTGTGCAGGTACCAAGGTGGTGGGTGCTATCATACAATCATAGAATGGCTAGGGTTGGAAGGGACCTGTAGAGGTCATCTAGTCCAACCCCCCTGCACACGCAGGGTCCCCTAGAGCATGTGGCACAGGGTGATRTCCAGGCGGGTTTTGAAGATCTCCAGAGAAGGAGACTCCACCACCTCTCTGGGCAGCCTGTTCCAGKGCTCTGTCACCCTCACTGTTARGAARTTCTTYCTCAAGTTCCTGTGGAACTTYTGGTGCCTCAATTTGTGGCCATTTCCTCTAGTTCTATCACTGGCCACCACTGAGAAGAGGCCAGCCCCMTCCTYCTCACTCCCTTTCTTGAGATATTTATATACATTAATCAGGTCCCCTCTCAGTCTTCTACTGTCCTTGCAGATCTTCATGCCAGGTGCTGCCTCTTCTCCTGGCACCCCTGGGAAGCTGGCTGAATTTCACATCTGCTCTCCCACTGTGACACCAAAGGGGCAGGAACTTTGCAGGGAAAAGCTGTCTGCGCTTCCACCCTCAGCCACTCTGCAACCAAGATGGGATCTCCTGTCGTTTGGGTCAAGGTTGTGTTGCATCCCACTGAAGAGATTTCTCATCCCTGAGAAATTCTCTATTTTATTTGTCAAAGTATATTTCTCCCTTTGTATGAGATACCTCTGATATTCAGGCTCACTGCAGATGAATTTCGAGCATACCTGTACAAATGGATTGCTTTCAGGAATTTGATTCTGAAGGAAGTGTAAAGAAAAAGAAGGATCTCTTGGATTTAGGATATGTGTAGTGAGACCTACTTATGGGTTGTCTATGTACATGGTTTCACTTTTGATAGTCCCAGAAGTTTACAAACCTCTCCCTTTTTTAAAGACTGCATACTTCTAGGTTTAGCTATTGAATTTAAGTTCTGGCCTCAAAAATGTCCCAAACTTGGAGGTTCCTGGGAGCTTCTCAACACTTTATGTCCAACTGTACAGTATGTATGTACTGTATGTACAAATGGGGAACTTGCTGGTATACCTGCATTCTGCATAGACAGGTACACAGACTGCAAGGTTGTTGCTCTGTGCAACCGGAGAATTAGTTGACAGCATGCTTTAGTTTGTTGGAATACATCTCCAGGTCACATCAAATTTAAAACATACTTGCACCTTCTGGTAAGTACTTAGCTTTTTTTTGAAATGCAAGGGGGAAAGTTTGTATCATGGCCTCATTCCCTAAGAACTAGCAACAGTACCTTTATGCAGACACACTGATAGTTTTGCAGTAGTCTCCCTAATTTCAACTGCTGCCAAAATGCCTGCCAGCTTCAGATATGTTTGGAGAGGGCTGTTAATAAAATCTCATTAAGGACGATTAGTAATGGATATTCTGATAGTTCATGTGGAGAATTAAAAACGAGACAGCACTCTGAAATGCRGAGGCTATCATATTAAAATAGCTGGCTGGCTTCTGCTTGCCTTTCCAAGTGTCCGAGTTCGTAATAATTGAGAAGGTATTTCCAGTTTGTGATGCAAAAGTAATGTTGGCTCCGGAGCGATAACCCAGGTCAGTGGTTATGAAATAAGGTGAGTTAGGAGCCAAGYCTGAGCACCAGACTGGCACAGAACAAGAATATCTATCTTCCRTGTGCCAGTCTTTCAGTGACTTCTTGCAACCAAACTCTCCAGCCTCTCTGATGCCCACAGAATACTTGATAGATTGATTGATTTCTTGTTTATGTAGAAGGATCACAAAAGGAAAAAAAGCTTTCAGGTGTTGCCATCGCAAATTTGTATTATCTATGCTATCTTTCACTGCCAGAACTGAAAACAGAGTTTGAGTGACATGAGTTCTTTTTTATTTATGTTTATCTCTGCATATCTATTTACAGTGGCAGTAAGAGTAACCTTTTCTCCTCCTTGCATGTGTTCAGGTCATTGCTGTGATTCAGAGCAGGGCAGCTAAGTGGGCTGGGGTTGGAAGAAGTCAAGGACGCTGTGAAATTACTGAGAAACCTTGTCTTTTAGTGCAGTGTTAGCTTGAGTGCAGCCTCAAATTCAAYTCTTTCCATGAGGAAAAGCCCCAAAAAAGATCTATTAGACTTCCTGATGGCTTAAGTTTGAGGCTGGTCATTGGTGTCTCTTGGGTTATTCATGCATGGGGAATGTAGTCGCTCAGTGCAGCTCAGTAGCAGTGAACACCCTGCCAACAGGGCTAACACTTGAGAGGCTAATGTGTGTGAGCATCTTGGACTCACATGGGATGGAGGAAATGCCTTTGAGGACATACAGATACCTCAGAGTTGCAAGTTTCTTTTCTTTGAAGAGCGCCTTGCACACAAACATTAGGAGTGTGGCATTAACTGACACATTATTTTCTTGCCTCTGAGACATGTCTGGTGAATCCTGATAACCTGTCACTTGACACAGCCTTTTAATTATAGCTCCTTGGTGTTGTTGGTTGGGCTTTATGAACTTTCACATTCTGGGACAGTGAGACCTGATCTTTCTTCAATGAACCAGGTCTACCTTTTCTCTCAGACTTCAACCTCTCCTTGCTGATGTACATGGGTCCTAGCTGTCCAAAGCATGCCCCAGCATAACGCACAAGTAAATAAAAGCCATAGCCACCATTTGAAGAAGAAATATTGTGGAAGGAACAGTGCACACCTAGCCAGTTTGTTTGGAATCTCTTGTCCTGAAAGTCATCTGGGTATAATCAGTCATGCCTTCCATTTGCTTACCCTAATGAGTTAGTGTTTTTTCTCCAGGTCGTAACTGGTGACATGAGCTACAGACATGCAAAGGTGTTTTGGTGCTCTCTTGAGTCCATATTCTAAGTCTCTTCTATAATAGGTCTTTTCACATACTCTCATTGACGTGAAATGAAGACGTTTCCTGGTGAGGATTCCTTTCCTAGACTCTTGCACCTGGAACTTGCTCCAGTAAACCTGATGATCCCTAGAAGTAACCTGAGGAGGAAAATAGGCACAGCACATGGCTGTGTAGATAGAAACCCTCTGTGACAGCGCTACTGCAGTGAATGTCAGAGGGTAAATGATGGGAARAAGACAAAAATGCCCCTGTGGTAAGGCCTATGTGATTTTTGGAGTTATATAACTCAGTTTGCTTTGGACTTCATAACAGTTTTTATTTAGTTTAATTTTTTAATATGCTTTGCATTATTTACACTCCGTTCAGTAGCCTGTGCTTAGAAGAAAGAAAAACATCTCTTCTCTGGGAAAAGAGATGATACTTGCCCTTGGATTAATATGTGGACCAAAAAACTGTCTGCCCTGCAGATCTGCTGGGAAACCACAAAGCCCGGCAGGAATGAGAGCTAAGAATATATTTTCTAGACTGGGTTAATTGGATTTGATCATTAAATTTGTATTCCTGTAAGCCAGCTGGGCCTGGCAGAGTCAGACAGTCTGGAGGCCTAAGTCTTGTTGCCCAGGATGCATTTACCTCAGGTTTGACTCGATCTTTGCAAGGTGAGGATCTGCGATGTGACTGTTCTCAGCTCATATGTCCCTGCCAAGGTTTCTTGAGCCTCCTTGGGCACTAGCGTGTGCTTTCACTAGATCTCGGATAAAGCTGAGCTCTGACAAATGAAGTGAGGATTAAAGAGGGTGAGAACAGGCTGTTAGACTTTAATCCTGAGCAGCACTGAGTTTGGGATCTAAGCAAAGCAGTTAACTCCTGAATTCACCCTTTGCATTTCTGGAAGTCTTATCACACCTTAGAGTCCTAGAGGTTCGTAAGTGTCCTGAGAAAGAGGCAGCTGCAGTCAGGACTTGAAGGCTTCACAACCCAAAGGGAACTTGTGGCCTGACACAGACGCGCTTCCCCATGTCTACCCAGCCCTGGTGACGGGAGTGAGGTCTGCAGAGCCCGCTGAGTTTTCTTTGAAGCCCATGTGTTACTTGTGGAGAAGCAGCCCCTGCTCTGGCTGGAAGAGACCTTCCTAAAATGTGTGCCGGAAGACAAGAGGCTTCCTAGAGTGCCACGTATCTGCCACAGCARCGGCCTTCCTAATGCCAGGAGGAACGCGATGGTCTTTTTCCTTGCCTGGCAGAATTTTGCATATTGCTTATGCCCTGTCTAGCAGTTTTTCCCTTGGCTGTCTATATCACAGATGTATTTGTGACCAGTGGGTTATTTCACCACTTCCCCTTTCTGCTTTGAATAGCAGTGACAGTTACTTGTGGTGAAGGCAGCTGGCGTGGCTGCCAAGCTTATGTGGAGACAGTTATCGCCTGAAGACTCGCGAGAAGCTGAGCTCGTAGCACAGAGAGGGCCCATACATGGAGGTATAGACCTATGTATGTTGCCATTAGCAAAGCAGCTTGCCAGCTTCTACCCCCAGCAGGGCTGGAAGGTATTGAGACTGTTTTTGGCAGCTATTGCTACAAAAGCAGGTTCACGTTCATCTCCCAGGTTTAGTTCTGTCTCTGTGTTGGCCAGCCGTTTCACACACTTCACAGCCTTCGGGCTTTGTGCTGAGGTTGTGCATAGGGGTTGCATGTAAAGGCTGCAGTTGCGTCAAGTATGAAGGACAGGACCTACAGTCTTTGTGCCCACCATGTCCTGCACCCAGGGAGCCCAGCTTGCCGACAGCACAGCGTCACAGTGGCAAAGGGAGTGGGCTGTGAAGTCTGGATTTTGGTTGCAGGAATGAAACTTTCCCTTTGTGCCCAGGATGCAGACAGTTCAGGGTGTTACTTAATTGAAAGAATTTCAGGATGGAGAGGGGGAGGGAGGCTTTGAAAGGAAGCGTGTGGTTGGGTGGTAAAACTCGAGCAAAGGAAGTATGTGATATCCAGAAGGGATCAGGGCGCTGATTGTATCCACATGTCACAACAGAGCATAAAGAGAGGCAGAACTAACTCAACATGAACAGATTCAGCTGTTGCTTTGGGAGACTCCCAGGATGTCTCTCACTAAGATCCTCATCCCTCAGAAGTGAGACTTGAACTGCATTTCTCTAAGAACTAACTCTGCGTGTTCTGAAGCCTTCATACAACCCCTTAGCCAGAAGCCTTTGCCAAGGTGTTCTGCAGACTGCAGGTCATTTCAGTGGAGGAGAGACAGTCAGTTGTTTGTGGCAGATTTTAATTCATCTTTCAGCTCCTTATTGTTGTTTTTCCTCCTTTTCATCTCTCATTATGTCTGTGGGGCTAAACGTCCTCTTAGGAAATGGCTCGAGAGGGTTATCCCATCAGAAACAGAGAAACCAGCCTTCCTGTTCAGTGGTAGATCTTGAGCCAGGAGCTCCACATCAGACAATCAAACATGAAGGGCCCAGGATTACACTGCAGCCTACACTCTAGTTCTATAATGCAATATAAATTTCTGTTGTAACCTCTGCTGAACTCGCATTCCCTCGTTCTTATGCTCAATGAATAAATGGGAAGGCAGTAAGGGCTTTGTAAGACTTGCAGCAGGAAAGGGTCAAGACGGGGCTTTTGCCGTGGAGCTTTCTCAAGCAAATTCTGGCAAAATCACTTTGTTGAAACTTAGTGAATTGTCAGCCAAATTTTATTTTTAACATATGTTAATGAAAAACAACCCAAAGAATGCTGGATTTTGAGCCCCGACCTTGCCCTGGTATAATTGCAAGTGTCAGAAAGTAGCTGTTGCCTTCATTTCGAGCTAGTTAAATATAGCATGTAAGAAGCAACTTAAAAGCTGTAATCTCTTCCATTTCATTAGAACAGTTTGAATAGTCTTTTTATCATTTTCTGCATGATACTTAAACTCTAAAGCATCAATATAACTTTCAAATTTTTTTTATTTTCACCAAAAATAAACAAAAAAGGGAAATATATATAAGTATCATTACTTAAAGAAAGCTTTGTAAAATACCAGCAAGATTACTTTTTAAAATTATTTTCGAACAAGCTGTTGTGTTTCAAACAAGCTGTTGTGTTTCAAAGAAGTGCATTAGGAAGCCCACTACATGTATTTGTATGTATGTTTTCTGGAGAGTAAAAAGATCACCCATGTTTGTGAACTGGTAGCTGTCATCTACATACATCTGAGGCATCTATCATTGATGTAGCTCTTCTAGACATAAGTGATAGAATGCTTTTAAGCTATTTTTTCGGTCGTCCTTCCCAACACAATCCAGAACTAGCAGGAAAGCAGTTTTCCGCAGCATGCTGGTAGCTAATGCACACACATGCGCTGAAGACAAGTGATGATGAGAGAAGGAGGGACAGGGAGTTGTGGGAAGAGAATCCTCTTCTCTACTTCAGAGCACTAAACTCAAACCTTGCTTACAAGCTCGAACTGGCAATGTCAGATGATTTCACAGACGTGCATGTGAAGTATAGAAACCTACTTGCAACTTGGCTTTCTGGGGCAAATAATGCACTCTAGGTTAGCTGACGACTTGGTAAATCGAAGTATTATTTATCATTGACAAAGAGAAATGGAGAGGTGGGCTGGTTAATGTTGTGCTAGGTCTGGGCCCAGTTGAATTTAACCTTAGTATCTAGTAACCATTGTCTGAACATGGCAGCTTGGGAAGTACCATCCCTTTGCTTCGTGCTGGCCTCCAGTGGGGGAGGAAAATACCTATTTGTCAACTTCATAGAGGCTTTATCAGAGGAAACGTTTGTGAGGCCTTGAAGAGGAAGGAAACATTTATGTATTGGCATGTGATAGTCTTTTTATTTTCCGTGGTGGACACTTGTGCTTCAGTAAAGATACTGAAAAAATTCAGTAGTTGTACCTGTGCCCACTTGGAGGATCTTGTTGCTTTTGATGAATGAAACAAACCCCAGAAGCCTTCGGGGTGCTTGTGCTGACTCTGGTATCATTTAAAGCCCTGATCCTAAGATGAGTAGGGCAGACAGGAATTTTGTTCTGAGCCAAAGGGGACAGAAAAGCCACCTCTACAGTGAGTGGGGATTGGAGCCTGGCCTGGTCGGTTGAGTTACATTGAGTGCTGATCTTCTGGATCATGGTTTTGGGTTTCCTGCTTACAGCAGAACACACAAGAAGTTTCCTGGTAACTAGGACCAGCTGTTGGAGTCATGAATTTGTCTGAAGGGCTTTCTGGCAGCCACATTACTCTCTTCATTCACATATCAGCTCTCTGAAGTAATTTTTCTATCACCAACTCTGTGGATGGGTGATATGTTGCAGCATTGGCCCCCATTCAAAGCTGTGTTTGTTCCTTGCTGTAATTTCCAGGTGATGCCACAGAGATGTGACCTATTCCTTCATTACGAAGAATTGTTTACATGCCAAAAGTGCTGGCAAGTCCTGGACAGCTGGGATACCAGAAAGGCAGTTCAGGGGCCCTGGTGAAAGCTGGAGCCTTTGCTTGGGCTGAGAACTTGCAGTTTCTTCAGAAAGCCTTCTGGAAAGTTTCTGTTCTCCACACGGGGTGGTGGTTCGTCAAATATTACGGTTTTTAGTTTTTAAAGCTTTGCAGAAGCAGTGCTTTCAACCAACAGTGAATCAGATCAGATCAGGTGCTAGAATCAGATGAGGAGCAAGTGAGTTTCACTGGCCGACTCCTTGAGACTAAGCAGAGTTGAGCCATCAAAAGCTTCAGGACCTTGACTGAACAAGTTTTGAAGACTGAACATCGTCTCCGGATGATGCCTCAGATATATTACTCAGCTGGTAAGACTCGCATGAGTTTTATCAAGCACTGACACATTTTTGCTCAACTGGAAATCAACAGAATAAATAAAAATGTTCTAGTTATTTGTAAGTTGAGGAAACCACATCAGAGTTGCATAGAAGTCAATAGGCAAAGATATGTTACCTTTTTAAGCCCTGCACAGGGGAGTAAAACACCCACAGCCCTTGAGTATTGGGTGCAAGAGGAGGCAATGAGAAAATGATGGACATTTGCAGTCTGGTAAGGTGCTGCCCAGGGCAGTGCCTCAGCTGCTCTTGGGAGCTTAGTCAGGGTGACATTACTTAGCTGTATGTTTGTCCAAAGATTTCAGTAGCTGCTGTCCAGGAAAATGAAATATTCCCTTGTATTCAAATTTGTCACTCTGGCTTTCTAGGCTACATGTTTAAGCTCACTCTGGATGCCCACAGCCATGGGCCTGTTCTTCCACTGTCCAAGCATACAAGCACCCGAGCTTTCCTTTCTGCACTGAAGAGCTTATCCTCCTGATGAAGAAATAAAGGGAAGCAGAGGCACAGACGGGAAATCAAGCACGTACAGCCACAGGAAAAGGCAGACATTGGCACACATTGCTCCTTACTTTTGGTTCTTCAGAGCTACCACTATCCACTGGTAGCCGTGACTTTGAGGTTTCACTGAACACTTTCTCCTTTTTTAACATGTTGCCAGGTGGACACATGTCCATCAACTCTGTGTTCCAGTAGCTCTGACATCCCACTTTGAGGGTCCGAGAGGGGCCTGTGAGGTTTCTAAAAGTGGAAAACTTGTTTTTTAACATAGATTATCCTCAGCAATCTGTACTTCAGGAGTCAAACTCTCCCCTGTGCTGGAGAGTGAACTGCACAAGCCAGACTTGGAGTGAACACAGTAACTTGTGCTAAATTCTCTGAAATACTTAGAGCTCTGCTGAGTTATGCCAACTGCCTATTTGATTAATGGGTAAAAAATGTTTTATTGAAATTCTCGAGTGATGTAAAAATATCTTGGGACAGAGCTTTATTCACAATGAAAATTGAAATAGAAATCCTTGTTGTAATTTTCATAATATTCTTTTCCTGCCTGATCCAAGGGAAAAGAGAGTAAATGTGCCCTGTATTTGTCACCTCTGCTTTCCTATGTCTGAAAGCCAGGACTCTGTAAGCTGTGAGACATATGGGTGAGCCACAGATAATGTGCCCGGTGTCCCTCTTTGCCCGTTCTTTCTCCTGAACAGTTGTTGAGTGAGTAGGTGAAAAATTTTAATATAAGACCTTCGTATAAAAATGGAGTTTGCTTTTATTTGTGTTCTACTTTTTCTAGCCTTAGCCTTGGGTCATATATACAAGCTGCTCTCTGTTGCCATTAAACTGCTGTAAAACCAAATAAAGAAAAGGAAAACTAAGATTATTTCAGCTAATAAAATTTATTTTGATGTGAGGGAGGAAAATATCACTAAGATTTGTGATAAAATCTTACGAGTTGGCCAATCAAACTGAAAAATGACAGGCTAATTCTGTTCTTTTGCTGCACTATGAAAGGTGAGTACAAGCCCTCCTCCAGTAAACCACAAAACTGGAAATAGTGGACACTTCTAGCAACTTGTTTTCAGCTCCTGTTATCATCAGTTCTGCTCTGAACTTACTGTGGTGTTTTTGCATTCTGGTACTGCCTGTGCCATTGCTTAGGCACAAGGAAGAGGCAGGAGAGTTCATTAAAACAACAAATTAGAATGTTAACCTGCATTTATCTATATTCTTTTAGTTGGTCTCCTAACTGCCTCTCACAGTGATATTCATCCCAACGTTAAAGGTGCTGAGAAACATCTTACATGGTTGCGGTCGTGCTCTCATAGAATAGTACAGCTGTCTTAAATAAATGGCAGCCACAAGGCACTAATATATGGATAGTCTTGTAAATAAAGGGAGAAATTAGACCCTTCAAGTGTAACGCTCCTTCCTTTAGGCCTCTTGCCCATGTACCTGCACCCACTCTGAGGCATGTAAGTGTTACTCCTCTGACTTGGGTCAGCCCCTGTTCATGTCAAGTGTGCGCACAACAGTTTGCAGAAGCTGAAGCTGTCTCTGGCAGAGTGCCTTTTGGATATATTAAACTGCAAGAGGCAAAAATAAATTAAAAAAAAAAGCAGAAGAAAGAATGCCACTGAAAGCTAGTGAACTGACACGGCAGGCAAGAGTTGTAGCCTCTCAGGAGAGTAAATATGTCTGTAAAACCATATTTAGACAAGTATTTAACCTCAGACTATTTATTCCATTAGGAGACTGGCTGTTTTGAAGGGATTTCTGTTGGGTAAAGTAACCTTTAGAACAGTTTTTAAACAAGTCTGACTTGCTTTAGGGAATGAAACCATGAAAAGACAAATACTGTCAGTGTGAGCTACTCAGCCAAGTGTGATGCTGTTGGATTCATTTTCTGCCCATTAAAAGTACTGAATACACGGCAAGCCTTTGCAGATGCCGAGAAACAGGGGAAAAGACAGCCGAATCAGTGACTATTCCTTCTACCCTACAGATTTTCCAGGAAAGGGAAGGATTGGCTAGCAGATTTGGGCAAGAGGAAATGCCTCCATGCGCTGCCAGGGCTGGGACCTAGAGATGGAGAACACTTAGGCTTGGTATGGCTTCTTTTGAAGCCTTGAAGCCAGCTGCTGTTCTTGCTTTGGGTGTAGAGGTGGCTACGTTTTGCGGGGGGATGCACGGTGGGGGTGCCGGGAAGCTTTGCTGTGACGCTGCTCTGCACTGGAAGGGGACAGCTGGCTCCTCAGCAGGAAGCCTCTCAATTAAGCGGAGGGGGAGGAAATTCTCCTGTGATGTTTTATTCCCTCTTGACCTAGCAAGCTGGCAAGAGAAAAAAAAATGGAAAAAAGAAAAAAAAAAAAGGCACTTGTTTTCAGAAGCAATCTAAAAATCTCCCAGGGGAAAACAAATTCAGTTTTCCATCAGAAACACGTCTGGGATGTCTGATGATGAACATGGATTGGGGGTGGGGGGCTGATTTTGGGTTTTGGACTTGGCACTGTGGTTTGGGGCGGGCTTGCGGTGTTTCTGCAAGTAAAAGCCTTGCAGAAGAGGAGGGCTGATCCCCATGTGGCTGGTGATGACAGTTTTGAAATTGTGGCTCCCTTCCTCAGAACTAGAGAGAAGTCTCAAATTCCTTTGCTATTCAGCCCTAAAAAATCTTCCTAGTTCCACGCTGGGGTGCAATTAAGTCATCACCTGAAATGCACCTTAAGCTTGTTTTAGGTTTCAAGGCTTCTCTTCGCTCACACTGTCTGTTTTGCTGAAGTCTTTTGCAGCATGTAACAGGAGGAAAATATCCCATCCGCCTTCACAGGACCTAGCCTGGAGAAATCCACATGCACGTCCTATCTGCACTTGAAAACAAAAGTTGTGGTTTATGAAGCCTTTGAACCCTTTGTGTGCTGGTTGTGGGCCAAGATGATTGAACCCAGTCCAAGGACTTCGACGGGGCACGGTGATGTGTCAAACATCTGGGTGGCACAGCAGGTTTCCTGCAAGTCATCTGGCGCAGGCGCCTCTTGGCTAACTGTTGCTTCGAGGTTTTGTCTAGGAGCTGTCGCTGCTGCAGGTTAAAGGGATGAATTTCCTGTGTGAAAACATCAGAGTTGGCATGCTTGGAAGCAAAGGAAGGGAATGTCTTTTAAGCTAACATGTAATTTATCCTGTCAGCATCCCAGAGTGGCTTCATATTAAGCACACACATGAAAGAAATAGGCTGTGTCTTCATATAAGCTGTGACTTGAATCATGGATAACCAGATGACTTTCTGGTTTTGATAGGCTATTAAAATTGAGAATATTTTGTCCTCATGATCCTGTAGTGGAATAAAGCTCCAGGTCAGCAGTTTGGGAAGAGTTTATGGATATTATCTAACAGAGAAAAGGCGTTGGTTATGGCTTTGGGAGGAGAAGGCTCATTTGGTTTTTGTTTGTTCCTTTTCAGAAAACTTCCTTTGTTTCTGTCTGCTCTTCCCTGCAATTTCCAAACCCTGCGAGTCTGTTTTTCATCGCCTGCATCCCAGGCCTATTGCAGCAAACGGGCAGACATTCAGGGCCTCCCTGGTTATGGATGAGGCCTCACTGTCTGGAATGACAAAAGAGGGGGCAGCTCCCCAAGCAGATCATCTGCTGCTGCCCTCACCAAGGATGGCAAAGCTTAGGGAACCAGGGGCTTTTTAGCTGCCTCTGTACAGGCGTGCGACTGCAGTGGGTCCTGCAGCACATTGATATTCAACCCCTTAAACCTGTGCCAGACTGTTAATGTCTTAATGCTTATTCAAGTGTCAGGGAGTGCTGGCAGATGCCAGAGTAAATGGGAGGCTGTCTACGAGGAAATGGCTTCCCATTCAGAGGGTGATTGCCCAGGCTGCGAGATAGCTCTCGGAGGTCGCAGACCCAAGGGAGGAGGGGGGAAGAGACGGTGGGGTTTTAAATGATGCTGGATGCCGGGGTTGGGGAGAGCCTCCAGCGATAGCAACCTTAAATTGGGAATTAAACGGAAATAGAGAGCCCCAAATCCCATTTTTCGAATGCTACTAGAGGAGGGGACTGGTGGGGGGTTAAAGCTCAAGGCCACAGTTGGAGCCATCGGGAGTTACCCAGCAGCAGCCCAAGGCGGCTCACACTGGGCAGTATTCCAGTTACTTGATCATTGTAGCCAGCTTTGCCGTTAGGAACAACTCTGAGGAGAACTGTTCCTGGCAGCCAAAGGTGACTGGTGGATCAGGATTCACTCCTCTTGGTGCTGGATGTTTGGTTATACATATGGCATCTCTGAAAATGTCTTTTTTTTTCATCTTGAAGACAAGGCTGAATGTGCCAAAATTGCAGGCAGTTGTAAGACTTCATTAATCAGACACTCTGGGGGCATTTTATATAGATAGGAAATCTAATTATCCTACTCTCTAGTGTTTATTCWTTTGGGTTCAGTCAAGTAGAGGCCATCAAGAATGGAAGTGTCTGTAGTGAGTAAAGAGCTTTTCCTCTTAGAGATAAAAACTGTGATTAAGCCCTACTGAACTGATACTACCTTTACTCACTTCATCTGCCCGTGTGTAAGGGTCATCAGAAACAAGTGAAAATCATACCATAAGCTATACTTGCTTGCAGTATTTTGAGCGTTGGAAAGAATCTCAAACAGTTCTGTCAGTTACGTTCACATGGAAGTGCACAGAGGGACCATTTGCTTGTTGCATATATCTTTGCATAAATAATCTATAGTATATTCACAGATATGTTAATGTAGGCAAACTCCTGACGTTGATCACAGCGAGTGCTCCCACACTGCATTCACATACAAGAATTCAGTAAGACTTTCAAGAAACAGTTTCTAAACTGCCCGAAAGGAACGTGTTGCTGCTTGTGCTTGAGAGCTGACATTTCTTCTCCCACATAATTTCACTCTTATCTGCTTTTAGTCACAGATACCTCACTCTGGCGCTGGTCAGGACCGGGGAAAGGTCAGGAAGATCAGCAATGAGATAGGGCGAAAGAGAGCGCAGAGCTCGTTGGTCCTTCACCTCAGGCCGGAGTTGTGTTGTTAAAGGCATTCGGTGTTGTCATCTTCCCTGTTTGGCTCATGCAGAGGTTTCACAGGAAAGAGCAGGTCTGAGTGATGCCTCACACGAGAAAGCCTCGGGATACATGACCCACAGCTCAGATATGTTTTCTCTGTCATTTTGGAGAGAAAATGACCATTATTCAAGGATCTTTTTCCCTCTGGTCCCCACTCAGGGCAACAGTGAGGCTCAAAGCTGAATGGTTTTCAAGAATTGGGCTTCCACGTTAGGCAGAGGTTGTGACCAAGTTGAATGACAGAAGTACCATGCAAGGCTCTGAGGTTGGGAAAAAAAAAAAAAAAAGCTTTGGATCCCTCTTTATTCCCATTGCTTTGCAGCATCTGGAGTATCTTGGAGTATCTGGAGTATTTACATACTCTGCAGTATCAGTGTACAGGCTCTCCAAGGCTCTCTGACAGATTATCTTCCTTCAAAAGATAACTATAACAACCACCACAACAACAAAAAAGCCCTGAACAACAAAAAAGGCAGTAATAAACACAGAAGCAAAATGATGGATTTTTATCTGCCACCATTTCAGGAGAAGATAACACGTTTGAGCTGAAATTTGCATTCAGCATGTGAATGGGCATCTGCCATGGACAATTTTAGCTCAAATTGTTCCTATTTTGACAAGCTGTTAACAGCAAAACCCCTAAGACCTACCAGAAAAAAAAAAAAAAAAAAAAAAAACCCTGCATCTTAGTTATGGGCACTGCTGTTTCTGCCCATCACTTGAGCTGTGTGCTCAAGTGTTCTGAGTGCTGCCCTCCTCTCAATCCCCCACCCACGCACACTTGCAGTGCCCTCTCTTTGCCTCTTTCCGAGCGTGCTTGAATCCTCCTTTGTCAAATCACTGAAGCATCTGCTTAATTTCAATGCCGCCAAGGCCGCATTTGTGATGAGCTGAGTAGAGGCCCCTAATCTAATGGCTTGCTTGGTGAATTGGATCTGAAGCAATTTCTTGAAAAGTCAAAGAAACTGCAGGTTGTGGTATCTAGTTTGGCAAATGCTGCCACTTCTGCAGGTGTCCCAGTGACTGCAGCAAGGGCTCTGTGTACGAAATAAAACAGGTGTGCTGATATTGCCAGCCTAATGCCTGTGGTTTGAATTGATGACATATTTGACCTCAAGCTCGAAATCCTTTCATCTGCCTGTATCAAGAATACCCTTTGCATGTGGGATTTTTTTGTGAGCACTTTCTGAAACACCATATATATTATGCACTCTCTATTTAAAATATCTCCTCTACGGTGAGTTAAGTGCTACTTTTCATTTACTTTGACCTTCCCCCTGTTTAAAACCACAGGTTAGTTTTGGCAAGCCTTAATAGCTCTTAAATGATTTGTAATCTGTTTGTAATATGGTCCTAGTTAAGACTCCATATGAATAAACATAGGACTTAAATGAAACCTGATGTCTTCCTGCTTTATGCAGTCAAGTGCTACAAACCATGGGGTAAGGGTTTATATATTTACCCCATCAGCAAATATTAAAATAAAAAACTGCTCCTGGTCATTTCCTCTTGATTTTCCTTCTTTGATGGATCCTATGGAGTTTGAGCAGCTACAGTCAAGCTAGCTAAGCTGATGGTTTCCCATTGCTCTAGTAGAGAACTGTCCAAACAGTCGCTTGCTGAAAGAAAATAGAATATTCTCATGCTGACCATTCAACGCCCTTTACCTGTTTTACCAGCACCGCCTCTGTGCTCCAACCAGTGTGACGTTCCTGGGAAACTGAGGCAAGTGATTTCTAGTTTACTAACTTGGAAAACAGAATTTGCCTGGGGCACGTGGCACAAGCAATGCTAGATGGGTCAGGATAAACCCAGTATGTAACTGCATAATAGTCAATGCGAGCGCAGTGTCATACCTATACTCACCTGCACTGTGAATTATCAGATTATCATCCATGGGTAGTATGGCACCAGTAGATGTTTTTTGTCATAGATAAAATGTCTTTTCAAATATAGAGTGGCAGTGAAATCATGAGATTGGTCCATATTCTCAGTTCCACATGGATAATACAGAAATGGTTTAAATTTTTAAACAGGGAAAGAAATGGGTTGTATTAGCTGCAGAGGGATTTTCAACCAGAGAATTTCATTTATTGTCAATGTTCCCAAGTCTAGTGACTCTTCTAAAGCTTCATTCCCTCAAGTGATTTGATGACATGAGGTACTAAGCTTGCTTTCATTCTCTATAACTTCTAATCCCTGCATTTTAGAGAATGACTGGACAGTATGAATATACTAATACAAAGCTTACAAGTTCAGCTACTCATCATCAAAAAAGTAACCCAAATTACCTTGAAAAATACCTTCCCATTCTCTTTCAATACTGAAATTTAGGGAGTTAGTTGTCATCTTCAGCAACTGGCATTTGCATTTCAACCTGCTTTTTCTGGAATTGCTGTGAAAGCCCAGGAGCCTTGTGACAATTAGCTTGAGCTAACTGAGTAATTTTGTCTATATGTGTAGGCTTCTGGTGACTGCTACATACAGGAATGTTTTCTCTCCAGAAGCGCAGTTGGTTGGGAAGTAAAGCGTTCACCTGAACGTGAAAAAAAGGGAAATACATTTGCAGTCCAAGGGACCAGTCTGTATCTCCACTGCAGTGGAGGGTGCTGTGTTAGAGCTCAGCCTGGATGCCAGTTTTCATGCCAGCAAACCCAGCTGTGAGACCCAGGTCTGCATTTTTGGGAAATGTTCCCTGCCTAGAACCTGTCTTTAGTGAGCATCATTCTAAGTCTAATCAGACTAATCAGTCTCCATTTTTTTTTAATCATTTTTTTTCTTTGCTTATCTCCCTTAATCAATGTTGTTACCATATCAAAATGGGAGGAATAAATAAGCAAAGCATATGACCAATGCACATTGGGCATGCCCTTCTTTAGCAATATTGACTCACAGCTATCTTGCTCCTACCTCCTTACAGTTTTGGATCTCCTCTGTACTCTTGCCAAGTTACTCATAACTGCTCGTGCTCCTCCAAACGAGTCCTGAGCCTGGCCAAGGGCAGCAGGCAAATTATTTTTCTTGCTTAACGTGATACTTGTGTCACTGCAGCGCCGTGAGTGGCAGCGCTTGCCAGGCTTGCAGTCGTGCAGCAGTGCTGATTCATAGGCAGTGTGCTGTTGACAGTGCAAGCCCGGCTCTCTCTGCCAGCAAGCCCACGTTTGGGCTCTGCCCTCATCAACCTGAACCACAATAAACCAAGATTAATGTGCAGTTACTTCAGTAATGTATTTCTACCACAAGACCATGTCTGAAAATACATAGCAATCATGTTTGTGTTCAGATATAAGGGAGGAGAGCAAAAGGAAAAGGGGAAAATTCTTGCTGTCTGGATGAAGTCTAAGTCTCATTCTATCACATTTTATATAGGTATGCCAACAAGAACTATATTGCAAAGAGAGTTGGATGCATAAAGAAAATGTAAGCAAGAAGACTGGATATGCAGTCAGTTCTTAAGTAGTTTATTGTGTTGGAAAATCTGTTAGAGCCAGGAAGCAGAGCTGGAACCATCCCTGGGCAGAGCCTGTGGAAAACACCGTCCCCTGACATAATTCACCCATGTTGGAAAAGGCCTAAGGTCCTTGTGTAAGGGTTGAGACCTGTGTGTCCCTTTGGCAATGCATCCTGTTCCTTCGGAAGCAACGTTGCAGCGTACCTTCATTATACTGTACCGTGATGCTGCACCATGAAGGGGCAGACCAGGCGCTTTTGGAAACGCAGCACCGTTTGGATGGCTTGCAAGCCGCCTCCTGACTCCTCAGCGAGCTCGCACATGCATGTATTGCAAAGGGTGTTTGCAGCGGGTGCAGTTTCCAAGTAAGTCATCTCACATGCTGAATTATTTTAAAAACAGACTGTAATGTGTTCCGTTTTGCAAACTGAACTAACTTCAAGAAACTGAAATACAGGAAGGCAGGACAGTGAGACTGCCCCAAACCCAACGCACCCAAAGCAAGGTGGGGTCCCGCACTCCTCTGAGGGCTGTGGGAGCCAAGAGTCACCAGAGGCCCCGGTCTTGCAAGCGTTGAACTATTCGGAAGCATTTTACTTCCCGAAGGAAAGCTCAGCCACACGGAGCGGTTCTCCCGTCTCCTGCCCTCGCCCCTCCCACGGGCATTCACTCAACCGCAGGGAGGCCGGGGCCAGGGCGGCCCCGCGCTCCCGCAGCCGGCGGCTCCCTCCCGCCTAACCCGTCCTTGGCGGCCGCCGGGGGCGGGCCAGGGCCGGGGCTGGGGGCGGGCTGGGGCCGGGCCCGGGGCGGAGAGCGAGCGGCGCGTCCCGGCGAGGCGGCGCCGAGGGAGCCGCGCTGCGCCGAGCGGAGCGGAGCAGAGCGGCGGGAGCAGCGGGAGCGGCGCTGCGGAGAGCGGCTGCGGCACCGCAGGTAACTCCGGGGGCCTCCATCTGCCTCCTCCCTGCGAGGGGCCGCCCCCCTCCGGCGCTTTCGTCCTCGGTTCGTCCTCGAGCTGTTCCCTTGAAGGGGAGAGGGGGGAAGAAAGCCCCCTGGCAGCGGGCGGTTGGGGGCTCCCCAGCCCCCTTCCCTGGGTTCAAACGGGAGGGGGGTCCAGCCGACGGGTGGCGCGAGCCTTCTCTAGGGGTGACAGCCCGAGGTGCTTTTGCCGTTTTCCTAAGTATTGCTCTGTTCTGCTGGTGGATGATGGCGTGGGTGCTCACGAGCTGTGTTGTCATAGGGCTGCATGGACTAGGTCCACGGGCAGGACAGGTGGCGGGTGCCTGTGGTCTTTAATTTTTCTGGATATCTAGGTACGACCAATGTAAAACTTGGCATCTGTGTCCTAAGCAAGGCAGGAACGGGGCGATGGCGAGTAGGGGGCAGAGGGAGAGCAGCAGTTGTTAAACTGACCGAGAGCGATGCGTTGCCCCTCAGGTATGTGCAGTATGCTGGGCTTGGGCCAGCCTGGAAACTCGGGCAGCCATAACAACGCGTGGTGCCTTCCTGTCTGCGGGCGCTCAGAGCTAAATATAGCACCAAGAGCCAAATATAGCGCCGAGGGGTGAGGAAAACTCTCAGGAAGAGTTCCTCAAAGAGAGAGGAGGAAGGCTGCATCCCCTCAAAGCTGGAGAACAGCCTGGGAAATCAGAATGGGGCAGTGGTCAGAATAACTCTGCACATAGAGAGCTGTCCATCCAAGCACTGATAGCTGAGATTTAGTGTGGTATCAAAGCAGGGATGGGGAAATTGCTCCATTAACCAGGCAGGACTGGAATGATCCCCTCTGGGTTTTCTTAATCTTTTGTAAAAGAGAAAAGAAAGTGGTAGTTTATTACGGGTTAATCCAGCAGCAGTACCACACGCAGATTAAAACTTTTTTTTTTTTTACATGCTACAACAAATCTCTGTTTGTTCATGGTCTTAATAGCCTTTTCCCAGTGAGCTTCTGAGGGGAAGTACAGCATGTTACTCGTGCTACAGTTCCACGGGCTTTCCAAAAGCTCTCCTGGCAAGGCAGTAAGACAGGGCACCTGTTCTGCAGATCRGTGCCTGAGATGCTCTTACACCATTGCACAATAACCAGCACAGTTGGAGGTTTGAATCCCATCAGCAAAGGAATGAAAACACAGGAGTCTGTTTGTGTATCCTGGAGCAGCTGGGAAAATGTTTTGTCTTGCATCGGACCCTGAGCACTGCCATATCGGGGCTGCGTGGTGGCCCTGAGCATGTCTGGATGTCTAGCACTAGGTGTCGCAGAGAGAGCAGCTGCAGGGAGCACGGCATGATTTGGCCTCCGCAGCTTTGCTTTCTAAATCAGAAGGCTTAGCGACTTTTCTTGCTGCCAAAGTTTGCAACCAGCTTACACTGGAAAGCTGGAACAGTGTTTGAGCTAACGCTGATTTTACCAGAGCATCGTTACACCTAGGAAACAGCTGGGAGTTGTTGTCAAATGACTTGCGAGTAGGGGAACTCGTGATGCTCCCTAACCCTTGTGCATCCTTGATGTGGACGTGTTGCTTTTTGCAGCTCTGTTCCTGTTCATTCTGTGCAGCTCCATTCACTAGCAGTAATCCGTCTCTCCTTTTCGGAGGCAAGAGTATCAAAGCTCCAGCTTGAGCAGGGTAGATGTCCCAGGAGATGTCCCAGGACAGCAGGGGCACAACAGTGCCATGCAAGGACTGATAAATGCCTTTTGCTTGGCAGGGGTTCATGGGATGGAGCTGCCTCATCTAATGAGCTCTTGGCTGGATATTAGCTTGCAAACACCAGTTCCAGAGTGCCCTTTGCACTGTTGCTACTGTTTGCTACTGTTAATTTTTCCTTTGTTATAGCTGCCGTGGGATGTAATATTAAAAAAAAAAAGGCCTAAGTTACTGCCATGAGGAACATGGAAGGGTGACTCTGTTTTTAACTAGAAAATGGGCAGGATTATGGAAGCAATACAGCTTTGTCTTTCTAGCCATGGCCCTAGAGAAGCACTGCATGACTCAGATTCACATATTCTGACTATTTTGTTTTTGATTCGTTAAACAGCATCTTCTCCCTGGACTGAAATGTTCTTACCCTGGGGTCCAGTGTTCCACTTGCATCTTGTCATTTCTGAAAACAGGGCCTGAAAAAACAGATTCTAGTAAAGAAAGAAGCCTGGGAAGCTGTGACTCTGCACTGACCAGCCTCTTGAGACATTCAGAGTTGTAATTAATAAAGGCAGGGGACGAACAAGCTTGAATCAAACTGGGGAGTGGGATATTTTCAAAGCTAATTGCTTTCCGTGGTGCAAGCTAGATGCTTTCTAAGCTGAAGCAATATGCTGAGCTGGCAGTACCTGTCTATCAGGGCTGGGAGTTGATCCTCCCCTTAAACATCCTGCAGAGATTTTGCTTGCGGTGTTTATGATGATCCTTTTACAACCCAAGCTGGAATGTGCTTGTTAAATACCCTTCTTGCTGGGTGTTTACTTAATAGGTGCAGTGGTTGGAGAGGTGAGAAGACTTTGACCGATCAATCGTGGAGCCCAAGGTCCACCATGCTGAGCGTGGGAGGTGCTGTCAAGTGTTAAACCTGGCAGATGTGTCAGTGAAAGAGGTTTCTGCTGTGGTCCTGCTTCAGCTAGGGAAAAGAATCTTTTAAGTTAGCGTAGGTACCCTGTTCTCCTTGGGCCTTTCCAGGAAGCCGGTCAAGCTCATGGGAGCCAACTTCTTTACAGGTCTGTCGTAGATCTAGCTCTAGCTCCTGTATAGAATCCTGTATAGAATCCACTAGCTGATACTCAGCCCGGGTATAGGGAGATGTTATACAAGTGCTACTGATCTGCGTAGAGAACTGTAGAGAACTGTAGAACTATTGTGTTCCATACTGCGAAAATGGGACTATCCTTATTTACCTTCAGCTTAAGCACATTAATGTATACTTTTCATATATGCTTTCTTGTTTTGCTTTATTCAGAAATATTTCTGCTGCAAAACCTAGCTATGTGAATTGCTTTCACCCAGCTGTGTGTCTGTGTCAGTAAAAATGCTGTTACATTCTGTACCATTGGTGGCAAAGTAAGTTACTCCTTAAGCCCAAAACAGAGGCTGTGCAAATCTTTTGCCCTAAGCCAGCGTTTTTCTCAGTTATCTACAYGGAGAAGAGAAGATCAAATCGGTCATGAGGTTTTAGATAGAACCAGTTAGATTAAATTGTGTGCTGTGTGTTATGCCCTGCGCTCCTGGAGGGCACCGCAGGTTTTGCCAAAGGGCAGCACATGAAGGCCGGCAAMGAGCAATGGCTTCTGGATCCATGGGGCGTCCCGCTTTGATGAGGTTGGAGAGGCAACCACGTCGAGAGAGCTGCACGCTTGCAGCTAGTGCTGTGCTTCTGGCATTGATGTACTGGCCTGCACCTTCTTTTCCCCTTTAAAAAAAAAATCTTAGAACTTAATGAAGGGAAATAACCCTACCCTAATCCGTCTTTGTACTGTCAAGGAGAGGAATGCAGTAATGAGAAACTGAGGGACTTGACCAACACTGCRTGAGAAGTTCCTTACAGAGTTGGAAGCAGAACCAAACTCTTCTAGGTGCCAGGTCTGAGCTCCAAGCTGATGCTTTTTACTGTTGACCGTGGATGCCTGTGTGAAAGGGAAGCTGCCCATCACTGTGACCTAGTTCAGAGCCACCCTTAGGCAGTGCACAAACAGATGAAGAAAATTCGTCTTTTGCCTCAAGTGCTGGAGGTAGGTAGGTAGAGTTACAGAGGTTTGTATCCCATTGACATGAAATGGGTCCCATCCCCTGGCGTTAGCAGGAGCCGATACTGTGTTGTGGGCTGTGATACTCTTGTGATGGCCCCATGAAGCAAGCCGCTCCCACCCCATTGGCCACCTGAACTTTCTGTTTCTTCAGTTGAAAACAGTATGAAAGATGGAGCAAAGGCTGAGTTTGAAGCACGTGGGAGACATGAAATGTGCTGTGGAAATGACAGCCAGGGTGCTGAATCACTAGCAAGGCTRGCATAGCATGGATGGCACTGCTGCTCCCCCTGTCCACCCCACCCCGCTCCTGGACAGCTGAGCCACCGTGAATCAGCTGCTGAATCACCCTGCCGACAGTGTCGTGTTTGGAGGGTGATCGTCCCTGCGTGGGGTTCGCCCTAAAGCTCCTGCCTGCAAACGGCAGCGCTTCAGCCGCGGGCCGCGTGGCAGCTCCTGCTCTGGAGGAGGCGGCCAGACAGTTCCCAGGCTCCACGCTGGGCTGCAGGCCGGGAGCCCTGACTGTGACAGGAGGTGGCGAGGGGGGCAGCGTGAGTGCTTCTCCCTGCACTGCCTCATGGCCCCGTGTGGGCACCTTTCCAGAGCCCCGTGTTCTCAGCAGGACAAATACCCAAATTCTTTGGTGCTTTTGTGGGTGCAGCTGGGGGAAGGCATTTTTATTCTAACACCTCTCCCTGCTTCAGGAAGTTAAACATAAGGGTTTAGCAGTGTGCGTATGTTTTCTTGGCCTTTATTATACTTGCTTTCTTATTTCAAAACTCGGAATTTTGCCATGAGTAGTTCCAGCTGATTTCTTGGTGCTTCGTGTTGGGTCAGCCAATAAACTTATGTTTTTAYCAGTAGTATTTGACTGTGAATTAAATGTAACACTGAGAAGTGAGGAGCCCATGCTCAGCTTGTGCATTTATTGTGTTTTGAATAAGGTGCTTAGAGGAAAGCCCATTTAGGAATTTTTCTAAAGGAAAATATGTCCTAGGAGATGAGAAAGAGTGACTTGCTAATACAATCCTTGTGTCAGTTGACTTCTGAACAGTCGTCCTCTGCCCTGCTTTCACTCCAGCTCTCTTCCCTTAAGTTTTGATAGGAAAGAGCAGTTTCTCTTGTCTGCTTTGGCTGGTGTGAGGCCTTTGTGCTTGTTTGTGCATTGAATCCATTCTGTCAATCACTCGAGCTTTGAGGGATTCCCTACGGAACGTGCAGTGGACTGAACTTTTCCGGCATCTTAGAGGCTTGTGCCCTACAATTACCACTGTGCTAATCCGTCATGTCACTGATAACGAATGCTTATCTTGGGTGGCTCATGTTCTAAACCTCTAAATCGGGAAAGAAATATGATGTTGGATTATCAGAGAGACTTGCAAGATAAAACAAACACATTTCTAGAAGGACAATTCTGCCTGTGATTTAAAACCGCATAACAGGTATTAGCTTGAAGGGGCCCTGTCAGGATGAAGAAAGTGTCAATAAATTAAAAATATTCTTGCAAGTGAAAATATTTGTCCCACCTTCACTCTTTATCAGTGATATCTACTCCTTGTGCCTTGTCTTTGGGGTTTATAATGCTGGCTCTATTGCTTTCCCTTTGCAGCTACGATCTCAGCTGTGTTGTGTTCATGATCTACATGGGTCCTGAGGAATCTCCTCAGTATGCGAGGAATTTAACCCGAGTCCGGAGTGAGTCAGGACCCACTTAATTCCTCAGCCACTGTTCTCTTGCCAGAGGTGGTGCCTCGCACCTTCTCCCATCTTCAGCTGTGTCTGTTTATATGAAGAATGACAAAACAGTTTCCTTCCCTGTTCAAGAGGAAAAAGCCTTTAATTGAAAAGCCGGCTTGATTTGTTCTTTGCTTACTTCACGTTTTTGTTTCCCTTTGCAGTCTATTGTTGCCTGGCTAATTTATGGAGAACTGTATAAAATTGTTCATCCTCTGCTGCTTTGGTGCAAACGAAGTGGCTGCAGACCCTGTCTGGCTTGTCCTGTGTGCCTTGGGTCTGTGCTTTTTGCGCCAGAGACGAGGAGCCACCGTTCTCTGTGGGGTGYGAGGTGTGTTTGCTGCAGCTATGTCGCTGCCTAGCAGTATTACCCACAGAGAGTTTTAGCCCTCGTGCTATTAGATATGGTGGGTTGCTTCCAAGTTATTATCTTGTCGTTGTATTCCATTTGTTATACTATCTATTAACAAACAGTGAGGGGCTCGTTGGAGATGTGAAGATGGGGGGCAGCCTCAGCTGCAGTGATCATGAATTGGTGGAGTCCAGGATCCAACGAGAAGGAGGCAGGGCTGTAAGTAGCCTTGCAACCATGGATTTTAGGAGAGTCAACTTTCGCCTCTTCAGAGATCTCCTTGGAAAGATCCCATGGGCTAGGGCTCTAGAGGGTAGAGGGGCCCAGGAGAGCTGGTTGGTTTTCAAGCAGCACTTCCTCCATGCCCAGCAACAGTGCATCCATATGTGTAAGAAGTCAGGCAGAGGGGGCAGGAGACCTGCGTGGATGAGCAAGGACCTTGTGGCAATGCTCAAGCAGAAGGCGCCGGTATAGAGAATGTGGAAAAAAGGACAGGCCCCTTGGGAGAAACACAGGAATGTCGTCAGGGATTACAGAGATGTGACCAGGAAAGCTAAGACGCATTTGGAATGTAATCTGGCGAGGGATGTTAAAAACAACAAGAAAAACTTTTTCAAATATATTAGCAACAAAAGGAAGGCCAGGGAAAACATGGGTTTGCTGGTAAACGGAGTGGGTGCCTTGGTTACAAAAAAACACAGAAAAAGCAGAGATGCTGAATGGCTTTGTTGCTTTGGTGTTTACCAAGGGCAGCCCTTTAGAACCCCAGGCTCTAGGGACAAGAGAGGAGGACTGGAGAGAGGAAGACTTGCCCYRRGTAGAGGAAGATTGAGTCAGACAACACCTGAGGAAACTCGACACCCACAAATCCATGGGCCCCAATGGGCACCCCAGAGTGCTGCCTGAGCTGGAGCATGTTGTAGCTAAGCTACTCTCCATCATCTTGGAAAGCTCCTGGAGAATGGGGGAGGTGCCAGAGGACTGGAGGAAAGCCAATGTCACCCYGGTCTCCAAAAAAGGCAAGAAGGAGCCAGGCAACTACAGGCCGGTGAGCCTGACCTCTGTCCCTGGAAAGGTGATGGAGCAGCTCATCCTGGCTGCTGTCTCCAGGCACATGGAGGAGAAGAAGGTGCTCAGGAGTAGCCAGCATGGGTTCACCAAGGRGAGATCATGCTTGACTAACCTGATAACCTTTTGTGGTGGAGTGACTGGCTGGAGAGATGAGGGGACACATCCAACAAGATGGGTAGCTAGTTTCCCACTGAGTGCTTCAGGAACAACCATGAAAGGCACCTTCACAGCCATTATCCAATTTCTTCATCTCTTCTGATATGTGAGGATTGTTCCCAGCCACACCAGGGAGCTCCTGCAGCCAGAGGAATGGTGCCCGAGTTTGTTAGGAAGCCCAAAATGCCTCTCCTCATGGAAGATGCAAACCTGAAGTCTGGGTTACTTTACCACACAAACTCAGAGCCACATTTAGGGAACAGGCATCCTCCCTGCTACGCATGCTGTAAGAGTTTAGGGAAGCTGCTGTAAATAAAACTGGAGTTTAGGAAAAACAAGACTTCTGGGGGAAACAGGGACGAGTTTTAACAGCTTGTGCCAAGTCAGGAAAGTGTGAACAAGCCCGAATGAGCCCTGGCTGTAACATATAGAAAGGAAGTTAAGAACTAGATGCTTACCAGTGTAGTCAAGCCTATCTCAAGTGTTTCTGAGGTGTTTGTGAAAAGTGTAGAGCATTTTATATGGTGATCCAGGCCACCCAGAGCAAGGCATAGGAAGCACAGAGCCCAGCCTCTGCATTCTTTCCACCTGGGAGCACTGACTTTGTTTACAAAGCCTTTGGCTTCAGTGCTGAAAGGTAAAGTGACATTTTTTGGATTTCTTATCTTCATAGCACCTTGAGCTGTAATCTCCCAAATCAGGGCTTCAGGGGTCTTAGTGCAGAAACTAAGCACCCAACCTATCACAGCTTAGGTTTTCCTCCTTGCCCTTCTCGTATGATTTAACCACACTTGCCACCTAACTTGGACAGTATGACTTTAGCACCTCATTCACAGCTTCTTCATCTACATCATCTTCTCTAGGAAACCTTCAGAAAATAATTCTTACTGCTTGTATTTTGTCAGAGGCAGAGGACTAGGAATGTTTTCTGTCATTGCACAGGAGTTGGAAAGGGAAGTGACGTGAACTTTTTCCTGGCTGAAATGGACTATAATAGAATGAATATTATTATATATATGTAACATAATATAATTACATAGAATCATAGAATCATAGAATACTTAAGGTTGGAAGGGACCTCTAGAGGTCATCTAGTCCAACCCCCCTGCACACGCAGGGTCTCCTAGAGCATGTGGYACAGGGTGGTGTCCAAGCGGATTTTGAAGATCTCCAGAGAAGGAGACTCCACCACCTCTCTAGGCCTGGCTGTTCCAGGGCTCTGTCACCCTCACTGTTAAGAAATTCTTTCTTAAGTTCATGTGGAACTTTTGGTGCCTCAGTTTGTGGCTGTTTCCTCTAGTCCTATTGCTGGCCACCACTGAGAAGAGACTGACCCCATCCTCCTTGCTCTCTTCCTTGCAGTGTTTTCAGAGTCCAATTTGCAAGTTCTAGTTTTAACTCTCAGGGTATTTTTCACCTGAATCACTTTTCCTGCCTCCTTTTTTCTACCTCCTTCTTTGAAGAAAGTTGTGTTGCTGCAGTTTTGCACTTGTTTTAGGGCCCAACATACCTCTGCTCTAGCCTTTGCAGACCAGATCCTCCTCCATGACCAGCATTTCAGCTCCACTGGAGTTATTCTGGAGGCAAGGCTTGGTGTCATGTATTTAGCTCCTGAGCTAGTTAGAACAAAGTGATACTGCGTTTTCTCTCCCCCTCCTTACGAAATGTAGCAAAAGAGTCAAAGAAAGGTGATGGATCAAAGGTGATGGAGGAACTCTGCTGGAAAAGCACGTGTTCACTGTGCTGTATTTATCTCTCTCACACTTCAGTGTCATCCCTTTTCATCGCATGGGCAGTGTGTTCTGTGTGTCTTTTACTTGTGAGTGAAGTCCCCTTTGGCTGCATGTGCAGCGTACAGAGCTTCTCTTAACCTCGTGTAGCTCCATGTCCCACTGAAGCAGAACTCACTCGTCACTGCCAAGTGATTGCCACAAGTGGACAGCTAACAAGTGAACCTGTATGTGCTTTTCAGGATCTGACTTTCAGGATTTTATTGTTTTGTTGTCAATCAGTTTATCTGTGATTGATTTCATGATTTTTCCCTCTCTTGATTCAGGCAACAAATTTAGTTCTGTTTAAAAAACTGATAGGAGGAGCTCTGGAGGTAATTTGCTCTGCTGAGAGCTAGCAGACTGTGAGACTTTCAAGAGATCTTGTTCGGTTTGGGAGTTAGTTAGTAATCAGAATTTCTGGATTCAAATCAACTCTTTTTTTTTTTTTTTTTTCAGTGCCAGACGTGATGTCAAGTGGTTCTGCAGGACCAAACTAGTCTTTTTCACCTTCCTTGTGGAGTATTACCTTGAAGGCCTCAGGGCTACAAATGTTAGGTGAGTGCCAGTATTTGCCAAGTATGCACTATTACTTGCCTTTCAGCTGAAGAAACTACACTTAGAGCAGCTGAAATGGTTTCTGAATTTTGGTAAAAATATTTTGGCATTGTTCAAGCCTATCTTGAAATTGAAACAGAGTGACCTCTAACCATATGAAAGCCCAGGAAATATTGCAGAAGTGCTTTKCCAGCTGCTTATTAATACTTGGTTTCTGAACTCTGCTAGCCTTGTGAAGAGTCTGAAGGACTTTGTCTGTCAGGAGGCATTATTGTTGTGCAGCATCGCTGTGTCTTGCCTGCCCGGCATCTCTTCTACTGTAACCCGTTCTTACTCAGTCCTGCACCTTGTGCTCATACACTGTGGCACGTGCGTGTGTTTGATTCTTCTACCCTCTCAGTTCGTTGGGCTGGAAGGAATCAAATCCCTGGTTGAACAGCTGCACAAAGTGACTAATGTGACTTTTCAGACATGGAGATTCCTCACTCTTTCCCATTTTGATGCAAATGTCTTCTGGCATCTCAAAAAGCAGATTAGTGCAGGTCATACAGCCTGGCAGGCTCTGTTCACTGTCCCTCTCCATCTTTGCAGTAGAGTTTGGCTTTCTCTTATTGTTTGCTTTCTGAATCCCTCAGTCTTGTGTTGCTTTGAATGCCTCCATTATTCAAACATGCTGCCAGAAGCAGAGAGTCTTTGGCTCTATATGAAGTGCTTTAGGTCCCCAGGAATCCAGCTAATAACTTAATAGCTTCTAGTCGCTACTGAGATCCCGGTGAAAAGTGCTTTGTTTGGAGCTGCAGAGCACACAGATGGCCGCATGCTACTTATCTGCAGGCTGTCACATTACTAGTTGTTCTCAGAATCGGGCGCCTGCACAGATGGGTGTTCACCAAGGGCTCTGGCTTTAAAGAGCCTTTTTCCAAATAGGGTTTGATACAATGGGGAGAAAAGCAACAGCATCTGCACTTACAATGATGCCTCAGAGGCATTTAAGCTTTTCCCCGGACACATGCACATGCTGTCCAAGCCAAGCATAGCAACCTGTGAAAACTGTCTTCAGAGTTTGATCTCCCTTAGCTCCTAGCTGTGGAAAGCAGTGGAAATGGGGTGTGATTCCCTTCCGATGGGTCTTTCAGCTCCCTGAATGCGACTGCATCGTTAGTTCTCATGGCAGAGTAGCTCTGGTAGTGGAGATATAAATAAGGAAATAAAAGCACATGGTCGTGGTTGAAAGTACACAGAAGCCTAACTAGCAGAAAAGTCTATAACCCTAGTTTCTTTCCCAGAAGGCAGGGGAGAGGGAAGAGGAGCAAAACTCGCCTCCTAAGCAAGCAGAGACATCATCTTTTGTCCTTTGCACATCCTGCATCTCCCAAAGAGCTCTTCAGTGGTCATTGCCCCCTCTCCATCTACTTGCTAATTTGGGGTAAAGTGCAGGCCACAGCAGTGTGGTTCATCTTCAGATTTTTCTTGGTAAAGCATTCTTACTCTACAGGCACTGAGGTGCTGATTGATGAGCAGTTACTTTTTTTTCTCTCTCTCTCTCTCTCTAATTGTAAGCACATCTGAAGCTGGAAAACACAGGGCTGGATTTCTCACCTTCTCTCCCAAAACAGAGGGAGGGTTTAGCAGACCTTCAGCCCTCCTTGCAACGCTGGTAATGAGCTGTACACTGACATCCCAGGTTTCTCTGGAGCTATTCAGAGAATCAGTGAAGACAGATGCTCTTAGGTGTGACGTTTTGGCTTGGATCCATCCTGTCCCAGTGTTATCACGAAAACCCACAGCTGATTTAACCAAGGTGCCTTTGACTGCAGTTACATGGCTCTCCTGTCATCACCATATATGACCTTTTTTACAGTTTCATTTTACCTTCTGTCCCTCCACATTTAATTAGGGCTGCATCTGCTCATAGCAACTTGAAAACACCTCTGCATCACAGTCTTGCTCTCATGTAGCTATTGTCAGGGCTTTGCCCAAACTCTTCAATTAATGCTGTGCCACCTCCCTCAAAGCTTTTAGAAAGTTTGAGTTCCAAAATGTCTGCCAGATCCTTGCACACTCCTCCTCGCTCTTTACTTCAATCCCGTACCTGTAATTTAACAGATAGCACCAAGATGCAGATGAAGGGTGCAGTAATCACAACGGATAAACAGCAATCAGTGGCCTTCCCTAAGAAGCCTGCACAGGTTGATAGATGGTGGAGCCGAGGCGTGAGGCTGAATTCCCTAGCGTGGTGCTGTGATACCAGAACTGAGTTTAGAATGCCTCCTACGTTGTGCCCTTGGATAATGTTCCTGTCTCTCTTGTGTGTGTGTGTGTTTCCTCAGGAAAGGATGCCACAGACACCTCCCTTTGCAGCTATGTTTGACAGCAGTGGATACAACAGGAACGTCTACCAGTCAAAAGAGGACAACTGTGGAGGACTCAAATACCATGACAACAACCTCTTGTCAGGGTCTCTGGAAGCTCTGATCCAGCACTTAGTACCCAATGTGGATTACTACCCCGATGTAAGTCTCTAGACCTTGCAAAATATCAGGTGTGCAGCTGAAACAGAGTGTGTCACATCTGATGGCTAGAAAAGGGCTCCAAGTGCCTGACTAGCAGTGACCCAATAGAAATAGATGTGCTCCATGTGAGCTTTAGCACTCAAGTGGCTTTAGAAGTCTAATTCTTTGTTACTGCTGCTGTTAAGTGTATAGCCTGGGTGATTCACTTATCAAATAAGTATCTAGCATGGCTTACTGCTTGATGGTTGCGCCAGTGACCATGAAAAATCAGATAAGAATGACAAGGCCTCAGGAGGCAGGCTGAGGAGAAAGGATGACCAGCATGACTTGATGGGTGTATTTAGTTTCAAGATAATTGAGTTTTAATACATTTCCTCCCACTGGCATTTCCTCAGGTCGACATGCATCTGGCAGCTAGCAACTGAAATGTTTAATTGGCACCATGGTTTTGAAAAAAATGAAAAATGGAAAGGTGTAGCAACTTAGATGCGCATTGATCAAACAGGATGATTTATTTCAAGTCACTAGAACAGTCATATTGCAGTCTTTTTTGTGGGTATTTTGGTTAGTCATCTCACAATGAGTTAAAATCCTAATTCATGGGATAAAAATGCATTTAAGGACTCTCCTCTTGTACCTCCAGAATGTGTTACTCAGTGTTAATCTATAAAATTAAACTATATTTCCCTCCCCGTCCCCTTAGGAGAGGGTCAATACTGTGAGAGATGAGCAGCAGCAGTTGGGACTGCTTGTACAAAGTACGAGATCACAGTGTGTGGTGTCCTGGAGTCAGGCCAATTCAGCACAGAAAAGATGGAGTACCTGATAAAGTCAAGAGAGTTCAATGACCTGGCAAACTGGCACTGAGGCACCTTTTTTGCTTTTGTTTTCTGAAGCAAAGTTACTGGGTCTGGTTACTTGAACCAGACATRTAGAATCAGAAAGGAGTCTAGTCTATATTGTAAGTCTATATTACGAGTAGCTTGGGCTTGCAGCATGAATTAGATTCCACTGTTGGGCTAGAAGGAGTTACATAATCTGGTAATTGCTCTTGCAGAAAGGTTTAYTACAGATCAAGGCAGGATGAGCTGAAATGGTATTCTGAGTAATTTCAGGTACTGAGCGTGTTGGAACAGTGTGTACRAAAGGAGGACTAAACCTGCCCTGCCTTGTTTTGGTTTAATCTTGCATAACTTGGCTTAAGCACAAATACATAATACTCCTCGGGAGCTCTGACAAGTTACAATTAAAAGCTTACTGCTGTGGTATTAGCACTTTGCACAGCCAAGTGAGTACACGTGTTCTGCACTGTGAAGTATTGGGAACTGACACATCAGAAATGCGTTTTGAGAGAAAATGAAGCTGGTAGTGATTTATCCCTTTCTCTGTGTTGTGCTCATTTGCAGAGGACCTATATCTTCACTTTCCTCCTCAGTTCACGGCTCTTCATGCATCCTTATGAGCTCATGGCCAAGGTTTGCCATCTGTGTACTGAGCAGCAGAGACTAAGTGAACCTAGCCTGGACAAGGTAGGACCTTGCAATGTGATGGACTCCTCCTCTCCCACTCAAATGTCTCTRCTCTGCCTAGAGCAAAATGTTTCTGCTCAAGGCAGTCTTCAGCAACAGCAGACACGCTGGAAACCTGACTAATTCTACTGATTTTTCACCGGGGGATGTCTTGAGAATATATTGGGTGAACTGAAGCTTATCACTTCCATAGCTGGTAGTTAGCCACAGGTTATGGAAATACTGGAATATCTTGCATTATCTCTCTGGATAATGAAGGGCAAAACACAGGTGTAAATCCAAGATTGTCAAATTCCCTGGGGCAGAATTTCTAGCTCATTTAAGCCAATGACAATCTTTTCATTAGCTTCAATGGCCTATAATACAGTGCAGAATTAAACTAAAATTAAAAATRCAACTGAGCTTCATATCCTTATGCTCCACAGTATCCTACTGGGTCGGAATTGCATTTCTTTGGGGTTAAATATACAATATATTACTGTTCCATGTAACGTTCCTCCTTACCCTTTTTCAAATAGAACCGGATACGAAAAATTGCACCCAAAATCCTACAGCTTTTGACCGAATGGACAGAGACTTTTCCTTACGATTTCCGAGATGAAAGAATGATGAGGAATTTAAAGGAGTTGGCGCAAAAAATAGCGAGTGGTGATGAGGTCAGTTGTCTCTGCATAATGTTGTTGGATAAAAAGTTATTACTTTAATGCTTTGATATTGCAGCCTTCTTGTTGTTAATAGTGTGGTAGGGCTGGGGGTGTTAAAACTAATTTACTAAGAAGATGCTGAGAGCAAAAAAATTCTGTCCGATACCTGGGCTTAGGAAAAAAACAAGCAGCATGAACAGAGCCTTTTGAAAGCACTAGATTTATCTTGTCCTTAAACCCATAAAATAATTACATATTGTGCAGATGAATACCACTTTGTCGATGGCTATGTTTTCCATTTTTAGTGATTTGAGAAAAATATTTTATAGGAAAACTGGACCAGGACAAATTTTCTTGAGCTTAAAGCATGCATCACGGACTCAGAGCATGGCTGTTGTGCTCCTTCCTCTGAAGGGAGCACATAAAGAATCAGTTAATCTTATTAAGTCCCACTTCTCAGATAGAAATAGTGTTTTTGTGGAGATCTTTTGAAATGTTCTAATGATTGACTGTTGCCTGCCTTGAGAATAAAGTCAAGCAAAAACTAAGGCTTATATTCACACGGTGAAGAGGCAATCAGAAGGTTTCAACAAGCAAACACACAATGTCTAACTGGCATAGGAAAACTACAAAAGATATCGGAGTGTCATTCAGAAGGACTATAAACACAAAGCAATTGCTCAGTGGCATAATGTTCGCTCAGGGCTTGGTGTTCCTTGTATAAGCTCTTAAATAACAGTGTAGATGAGGCAGCAAACAGCATGTTAACAAGCTTTGGTAGGTAAGCTTAGCTCGGAGGAGTTGATATTTGTTGCCAGGGGCCTGAAAAGCCCTTAAGAAACTTAAGTTTTCCTGTGCACTGCTCCCCCAGAGCTGCTCTATTTGAATAGGAAGATAAGGAATTAAAGTTCAGTTGATTGAGGAATAATAAGATTGAGGACGCATACCTGCTTGAAAAACTGTGCCACTTGCACAATGAAAAAGAAAAATCAAGGAGCAAAGAAGTTGTTTAGGCTGGGGAAAGTTGGGTTRGTGGAAGTAAAAGCAGAGTAAAAGGACAACCAGGAAAGATTGCCTGCAGTGGAGTTTCTGGCAGTACAGCAAATCTGCACAGTGAATCTGTCATCTATCCAGGCCAAAGGCTGGACAAACTGCTAGGCAATGAGCTGCCTGGAGCCATCTCACTCTGACAGGGAATTAGGGACTGTTCTTAGCTCTAGCTCTCATATTAGATCTTGAGATAACTTTGAAGTTTCTTTTAGGCAAACAGAGAGAAAACAAGTGCCACAGTAAAATTACTTGTGTTACTGGCTAGYGAATTGCTGGGGACAGCAAATGGCAACTTCCTTGATCTTGTTTTGCTGCAGATTGCTTGGATTTATTTGTATGAGTCATTGCCTTGAACGATACAAAAACACAGACTTTCCTGTTCTTGTCCAATGTGACCCTTTTATAAGCAGCTTATTACTACACTTTCAGAATGCTTTTGCTCCACCGCTGTTAAGAGCTATCAGTCAGAGTCCAGTGAAGACCGTTCAGCAGCTTGGCAGATCAGCTCATCAAAAACACAGTCTTTGAGCCTTGGGTCTTATTTTTCCCTCCTGTTTCTCAACTTCTTATCTTTTCGTGTTGTCCATTGCCATTTTCTGATTAGTCCCCTCTAAATATATCTCTGTCTCCTCTTCTGCAAAATAGGTGATAAGTATATATGGAGTCACACCAAAGCCACACTCTGTCATCATCCCAAATGCATCTCAACACACATCTCTCTTTTTCATTTTTGTTTTTGGCTGCGTGGGATGAATTGACTGTGGAAGCTCATTTGAAGTAGGCTGCTCAGCATCTAGCGGCAGCAATGGCTCCCAGTTGATGTCCATAGAGAACAGACACAAAGAGGTGACCGTCAGCTGAAAAGGGTCCTGCTACCAGGTCACAACGGAATCCCTGATGCAATCAGTATTTAAACGCTCATTTGGATTCCTTTTACTTTTGTTAAATGCCARTACTGCAGACTCACATACAATAAAGTGTATCTATCTCATCTTCGTATCTTACACAATGTGTAACTCATATAGTTGAGTGTTGACAACAAAGTTGTTTTAGCATCAGTCTATTTTGGGGTCATTCAGACTTTAATATGATCCTGTCATGTTTTGGGAATGTTTTCTGACTGCTTCGTGTCATGACAGATGTATTGGAAGAATGTACAACAGCTCCTCCAGAACCTGATTCGAAAACTTGCCACTGTCAGCCAGTATGAGGAAGTACTTGCAAAAATCAGTGCCACGTCCACAGATCGACTCACAGTGTTAAAGACCAAGCCCCAGTCCATACAGAGGGACATAATCACAGTCTGCAACGATCCCTACACGTTAGCTCAGCAGCTGACGCACATAGAGCTTGTAAGTTTTTAGCTTTCAACTACAATTTCTTCCTTTCTCTCCTCTTGAAATGCAGAGTAACATCGAATGTGACTTGGTTGCTTGTGTGCTTTATGCAGGAGCGACTAAATTATATTGGACCAGAAGAATTTGTCCAGGCTTTTGTACAGAAGGATCCTTTGGATAATGACAAGGTAATCGGAGTGGAGCTGGTGCAGTTCTGAAATATAGCACTTAGATGCTAGAACTAAGGGAATTGGTGAGCAGGAAATTCCAACAACAGCTGAGGACCAGTAGAAAGGAGCTCGCAAGTGTGATGTTCTAATATTCCTATTCCTCTTAAAAATTCTTTTTTTTTTTTTTTTTTTTTTTTTGTACACTCCTTCTTACTGGAGGAGAACTCCAGGAGCTCCAAAGCTGGAGCTTTGGAGATGCAGTGGCATCAAATCTACTCAGTTTAAGGCATGTCTTATTTCTTCTGATTTAAACTACAGCATAACCTAATCCTGGGTATGATTTCTCCTGCCCATCTCTGTGGCCTATAGCCTCAAAAATCGAGTTAAACTTTGAGTTTTGCATCACTCATATTCAGCATGTGTTCTTCCTTTTAGTAAACAGACTTTTTTTTGCAGCARACTGGCAAGAGAGGCAATTTGCACGTGGAGCACATGTTATAAAAACTGGGCAGTGAGCTCCAAATCCACGTGAGATAAAGGGCAAAGATGTCCTGTTTTTAACTCACTGTGTTGGAGCTGTTATCTCTTTGAGTGTTGTGGTCAAGATGACTCATGCGCTAAATTAACTGTGCCAAAATCAGGCAGTTAGCATTGGAATTACTATCCTCCCTAAAACTGGCAAACAGAACAGAGTGACTCACAGTTCTAATTTGTAGCTCAGCCAAATGGTCTCTCAGAATGGTTTTATAGGTAAAGACTATTGAAACTTCTGTCTACCCTTTTTCAGGCAGATGTAGTATAGGAGTCACTGCAAGGCACTAAAAAATAGGGCAGCAAAAGGAGCAGCAAATCAAAATGTTGATCTGACCTGCAGAAATTAGGATGCAGCATTTYAATTGAGTATGAACAACTGAACTTAAGGTACCAAAGGGATGGACTTGGTTATATTTTTGCAAAGGGTATAAAGTTGTCACTAACACTGGGGCAGAACAAGAGTCAGGACTAAGGCAGTGCTCGTATGCAAGGAAGCCCTTAAGCAGGTATTTAGGTTTGATTATTTGCATATGTCTGTCCCTGTTCCTCAAAGCATCCTAGCAGGACTTGCAGCTGGAATATGGAGCTGGAATATGGAGCTGGCGCCTTGGGAAGAGGTGGTGCATGCCTGAGCTGTCACYGTTGCTCTCCTTGTCACCTTTTTACACTTTGGGTAGTTGAGTTAACCCAGGTTAACAATGTTAATGGTGTCTGAGGATAGCAAGGTAGGAGCCAAGGATCTCTCAGGGCAMAACTGAACATTACAGTGATAGCTGCATTTTTTCCTCTGCTTGCAGAGCTGCTATGGAGATCGAAAGAAGACCCGTAACCTGGAAGCCTATGTAGAATGGTTTAACAGGCTCAGTTACTTGGTTGCAACAGAAATCTGTATGGTGAGCAAAGACTTTTTCTGCTCAAATGTCCTGCTTTGTGCCATTGGCAAAAGTGTGGAACCTCTTTAGTTTTGTTGYCCCTGAACCCTTTGACTTTTCGTTCTCTGAGCTTGGAACTCTTTCATGGTGTGTATTACAGGGACAGGACTGAAGAGCAAATAAYGTTGCCTGTTTTCCAAGTCACATTCATACCTCAGCCCTGCTCATGCGATACAGGGGTCATAGTGTGCTGCATGGCCAACCCTGGTGTGGGGATGCATCTGCCTATCCTCATCTTCTGGTGTCTGTCGTGAATGGAGACATCCTTTCCTTCTATATTGACTGCTTTTTCTGCCCTTCCTTTCCTTGTACCCTCTCCTTCTTGCCCCTTACTTGCCTCATTTGCTAGTTTGTCTTTTCTGTCCCATTATATGGTTTGATTTGTTTGTAAATCACAGTGTAAAGATGGGATAAATGTCRAGAAGAATTTGAACATTTGAAATAACCTTCCAATGGCATCTCTTGCAGCCTGTGAAGAAGAAGCACAGAGCCCGAGTGATAGAATATTTCACTGAYGTAGCCCGGGAATGTTTCAACATTGGCAACTTTAACTCCTTAATGGCTATTATTTGTAAGTATATGGCCTAAGAATTTTTGTCCCTGACTGAATCTGAGTAAAGGAAGAGCAGTGCTTTGTGTGGAAGTCTTTTTTACTGCTTAGCACATTCAGCAATGTGAAGTTAGGAGAAGAAATGGTGGATAATGCTAATTTTTTAGTATTACGTATGTAAAAAAAGATTTTCTGTTGTAGTTTAAGTTACAGTAGGAAGTAAGCTTTTATTGCAACTGTTCAGAAATCTAAATCCTCAATTTTAAAAATAAACTTTAATCCTAAATTGGAATAGAAATATTTCAAGTAATAGAGAACTGATGCATTCCATTATTTCTACTACACCATGAAGTGAWTTAAAAATCTATGCTATTTTTTATATTTAATACAAAAAAMCTGAATATCTTCTTATTGAAATAGGAAAGTTTMGTGGCCACGTTGAGCTTTCAGTTGRATCTGTAAGAGGTGTTGAKATGAATCRTTTWGGTTTTCTTACATAGAGTTTATGCTTATTAAAACCACACAAAATCATGTTATAGTGCTTTTGTTAGAGCTTTCATTCTGTAAGAAATGCTGATTTTTATGCTTTCAAATTTTCCTTTTAAAAGTGGAATTTCAAAGTCTGACTTCCGAGTAGCTCTATTCTGTTATTTTTAGTAACTCCTTTAGAAATGTTTACAAGGCTCAGTTATCATAAAGATGYTTAAGTCCTCAAACAATTTCTCTCTCTTAAATCAAGCTGGCATGAACATGAGCCCTGTCTCTCGATTAAAGAAAACTTGGGCAAAAGTGAAGACAGCCAAATTTGATATCCTTGAGGTAAGTTTGGCCAGTATGTGGATGTAGGGCTGTCAGCAGTGTGTTGCTTTTGGTTCTGAAGTACAAGTTTGGCTTCCCCGAGAYGTGTTTTGTTTAGTTTGTGTGTGCCTACTGAAAATTTCAGAAGTTCTCATGAGGATCTTTCAGCTGACTTATGATTTGTTGATTTCGAAAAAGAAAATTGAACTAATTATTTTTAATGAAAGAACAATTAAAAAAACCCTGTAAGTAGCCTCTTTAAAGGTCGATGTAGTTGGGAGAGATGGTGTGGATTGACCTAATGTCAAGGTTTGTTTTGAAAATTCCATTCAGCCCTACATCAGCTGCTTTACCTTTGTCCTGAATTAATTTACAGTTACTTTCAGGTAGTTCAAATCTTTGTCAAAGATGATGAAGATGCAGCAGCCTGTGAATTGGTGATTTACCTTACTGCTTCTTTACCAACAAATTAATTATCCTGCTTTAAATGACAGTTAATTCAGGCTATTTATGAGCAGTACAGAGATCCAGTATGCTGGTTCTGTCCCAGAGAGCTGCAGCCCCCTTACACTTTCTGCAAGTGGGGTGCAGATGGGATTAAGTTGCTTTTGTGTTGGGTTGGCTGCTCAGGGAGCAGCTCTTTTGATTACAACCTCATTTGATTCGAACTTACTATGCAGGCTGAATTTTGCTGGTTAAGGACTGGCCTCATGAGCCGGTCGGTCATCTCAGCCATGGAGTGCAGCTGTCTGTGTTGGGGCACTGGGGGAAAAAGATGGGGGGGGCACTAACAGCTTTAGCTATTTAATTTTAGCCTGCCACTGCAGATGAATCAGCTCTGAGAAATCTGCATGAGCAGGAGGAGTAGAATACTATTGATATGGTCCATTGTACATCTGAGTTCTGAGTTCTGGCTTTCAAAAAACCCCTTTTTGGTTGGGAGACAAGAAAGAAGGTCCATTATGGCGGCTTTTGCTTTCCTGCCCAGGCTTGTATTGCATTCTTGGTTGTGCTGAGTGAACATTCCTTTAAGCAAAGTTTCTCTTRTTTTTTAAAATTATTGCTCAAGTGAAGAGTGCTGTGGGTGGGTAGTGACATTATTTATATTCTTCTTGCCTGCAGCATCAGATGGACCCTTCTAGTAATTTTTATAATTACCGAACTGCTCTGCGTGGAGCCGCTCAAAGGTCCTTGACAGCTCATAGCAACAGGGAGAAGGTACGTTTACGAATCATTCGGCATGAGCAGAAATGAAATGTACTTGTTAAGCTGCATGAAAAGCCTTTGTCTCAAATTTATGGTTCTCAGGAATTATAACCAGGAACCTTTAAATAATAATCATCATCATAAACCTCAAAATTGAATCCCTCTTTTCTCAGAAGATCTAGCTCTGCCTTGTAAACTAGCAAGCAAGTAAACAGAATATTTCAGAAAGCTAGGTTGCCACTTGAAATCTAGTCCAGCCTGGTACTGACCAAAAGCTGCAAACATTAAGTGACTGCTTTGATGATTTAAATATGATACATTGCTTTAGTTCAGTTGAAAGAGAACTCTACTCCCAAACCAAAAGCGTTTGACCTCCATGTCCATAATACAAATGGAAAACCTGAGGATTGAAAAGAGGTCACTAGGGGAATTTATYACCCTTATAATTGCTACTTGTAGGCGGAAGCTGAGGAGCGCTGGTAGGACAGCTAACAAATTATTTTAGTTTATGCTACTCTGTAACTTGACATTATGTTCAGAGGAGTTCATGACTGTCATCGCACATTCACATGTTTATTGTGTATGTGACCTGCATGAAGCTTCCAGGTGACTTCCTTCCCTTCAGTACCACCTCCATTCACAGTATTAACTTCACTGAAAGATGAAGAAGAGGAGGGCACTTGGGAGAGTACTTTTGAGAGCTTTTATGCTCAAAGGAGGGGAGATCAGCTGGCCTGACTGTGGGTAGTGAAAGTTAGTTCAGAGGTGGCTAATTAGGGGAAATGGTTCAGTTCTTCAGTGGCTGAAAGTTATTTGTGAGTATTTCTGGCTCTGTGTGTTTATTTAATGGATGATATTTGCATGTGGAACTAGCAAAAGGACAGATTCTTGTCAGTATAGGCAGGATAAGGAAGAAAAATGTTGATAAGCATCCTAGAGCATATACTTAGAGCATATACTAAGTATGGAAGGAATGGTTTCAAAGGACAGTGGGCATCTCACACTTTCAAGTGCTTTGTTTCTTAAAAAGAGAAAAAATGTTTGTGATGGAAAAACTTTAAAATCCATTCAGAAAGTTAGTTCTAAAATTTGACTAAAGCCAAAGTTGCTTATCTCGAGTCTTCGACAGGCACACAGAAGCGCTGCTGCTTTTTAACTTCCTTGTCCTCCCTCTTTCAGGATGGATTTTTATGAGATTCTCTGTGGTAAAGACTGTAAAAAGGGCAGCAATTTACTGGACACCAACCATTTCAAATGAAGGAGTCTAAAGAGAAGAGCAGAGTGTAATTCTCACCTAGTCTTGGGTCAAGGATGTGCTAGTCAGAAAGTTTAATCTTTCCTTGCAGCAGTTATTTTCATCACCCCTGCCATCCCGTTCATGCTGAAATGCGTCATTCCATGAATAGCCTCACCAGGAGCAACAGAATTGCTAAGCAGGTCCTGAAGATGCAGTGGGACCCGTGTGATGGGAAAGAGGRGACCTCCTGGCAGTGTCACCACCCTCCCTAGTTCCTTGTGCTCTACAGTAGCCACTTTGCTGGTGTGGAGCTGTTGCCCAGACCAGCCGGCGTGAACAAAGCTGGACCCAAGAGGAGTCTTGGGACACARCTAGGTCTAAGTTACAGTGGCAGAACACGACCCCCTACCTTTTCCTTTTAGACTAATGCCAGGCATGGCAGTATGCAGGGAAGTGTCTTTCCTTATATTGTGCTTCTATCTACAGGGTTAAACTACAGGAAGAAGAGCAATCCCTTCTTGCTGGGAGGGGATTATTCTGTAAAGGTTCTTCCTGTTCTAGTACTGGATTCAGCTTTTGGCAAGCACAGTCATTTGTAGAGTGTCTAGAGTGGCATTTATGCTTCTTGCTATGTATTCCCTGAATACAAATCCCAGCCTAGACAGAGCTTTCCAGTTCTGTAGAGGCCCTTTCCTGTACAGTCGCTGACAGAGGAGCTTGACATATTTCTTAAGGGAAAAAGCTTCTTACTGGAAAAGGTGAGAAGAATCAGATGTTTGTGTAATACAATGTGTTAAAGACTCCTCTTGCTAATTGCAGCTCTGAGTTTTGCATCAACAGAAGGGATATCTTTATTTACCCCTTCAAAGGAAACTGGCTTTTGAGAAGTCATTTGGATTGAGTTACACATTAATGCAGAAGCTTAACTGTAGTTCTTGTGGAGAGAAGCCAAATGGCTTGTTAGCTTTAATCCACTTAGAAGCAACTGCTCATCAACTTCTTGTAATATTTGCACTTTATAGTAGGTTTAGGAAACCTGACTCCAATGCTTATAGAATCAATGAAAGGCAGGATGAGGCTAATCTGTATGCAGTGTGCTTGTTTATACTGATGCTTCTCACTGAAAGTAAAATACTGGATTTTTTCTGAGTCCTAAGGATCTGTTTGCTGATGTTGAGATGTCGAATGTTTAATTATTTTCAGAGAAAAGTGACTTTTAAAACTCCAAAATATTTCTGTATATTGAAATGGTGCAGAAAAGTATTTCATGGAAATAGCAATGCACTGATTCTTGTTAGTTTGTTTGTTTTTAATACCCAGTTGCAAAAAGGATGTGTAACAGTGAAAATTAAAAAAAAAAATCTCATTAAGAGTGTTGGTACTTCGATGTTCTCCAAATACTTCCATTTGATCAGACGTCAGGAAATGCTTTGATCTGAGTGAGCCAATGCTCAGGTTTGGTTTCTCACATGAGCTCAGGGAACTGTAGTTCAAAAGTTATTTACCGTAGTGGGCTGCTAGCCCTGGAATTGCCATGTTGTTCTTTAACATATGTCTGCTCCTGTAGCAAACAAAGCTCTGTTGGAAGGGAGATAAGTGCTCTTGGAGGCAGTCTGCACCAACCTGGGGCACTTTTGGGGAGACAGGGCAGCATCACTTCTTGTTGGATGAAAACTCTGTCTCAGATGAACTGATCCCACGTTTTCCTGTCTTCATTTGTGTATGAGTAGCCATTCCAAAAAACATTTTCCATGATCATTTATTTACTCAGCTGTTACTGAAATGAGTTAAGCCAGGAGAGTTTATGCTTATTTGGTTCAATTGCTCCTTGTGTTTTAAGGACGTTGATGCCTTGCCTCTTCACAGTGTTTCTTTGCCTGCTTTGATTACAGTGTGTTACACTTCTCTTCCTTCAACGTCCAGCTCTGGGCTGCTTGCCCTGAAGGCACATGCAGCTCAGGGAAGGGTRGAAACAAATACAGTTTGAAGGGAATGAAAGGAGTCCAGGAGGGGCCCAGCAGATGACAGGACACCATGAGCTCCTGCCTTCAGGCTTTATCTTTGGTCACAATTTCCACAGCTCCCCACAAACTCTTCGCTCAGCCATCAGCAGCTCCAGAGATGTTAGTAAAGCATGAGCAAGAAGTAGGCGCCTCCAAATCTTGCACTCTGGAATCTGCAAGGAAGTGTAGTGAAAAGCCAGAATATGTCAGGGGCATCACATAGAAATGAAACAAGTTAGTTGTTGCAAGCACACCTCATAGCCGTAACTGCCAAGCAGTGCTGTAATAACAGACATTGCATTGGTGACCCTGAAAGAGCGAGGTACCAAGAAGAGTTCAGGGTCATGGAAGCAGACTGAGACAAAACTGGCAATGAAGCTGTAGGGACCAGCTCGCCAGGTGAGGGAGGGCTTTCTTTACAGACAATATTATGCATTGTACAGATCTTAGTCCTTCATAGTGTTTTGTGTCGCTTTGTACTGTGTAACCTCCTTGTTACGTATGTTACATATGTTATATATGTTTTGGTATGGTACCAAACTGACAGTAATCTTGCTCTTTCCTTAGATTGTGATACCTTTCTTCAGCCTCTTGATCAAAGATATTTACTTCCTCAATGAGGGCTGTGCCAATCGTCTTCCAAATGGCCACATCAATTTTGAAGTAAGTAGACCGCTGTGGCACTGAGAGTGGGGCATTTTGCACATCATCACCTCCTAGAGGAGAACGCCAAAGGCAGATTGGTGACTGACTCCTGTTACCACAGGAGCTAGGAGAAAGTCAGGAAAATACAGTTTTGTTGAGCTGGAATGTTTATAGAAACTGTTTCAGCATTAGCAGGTTTTCGTGCCAAAAGTTAGAACTTCTTCACAGTGCTCACACTGATCTAAACATTTGAATTCAGATATTTTCTTAATTAAGAAAATACAAAACAATGTTTTCTATATACCAAAGTTTGTACGTACAAAACAAAATTTGGGGACTTCGCCTTGAATTTCAATGCTAAAGGTGAATTTGACCTTTGTCATAATATATGCACAGTATTTTCATGTAAGTCACAGAGTATCTCTGAGGAAATGTGTGATACAGCATCAGTGAGTCCCTTCCTCTGCTCTGATTTCCTGATAGTTACCTGACCGTATGAGGATTTATTCTCAGGTACTTTCATTTTTAAAAATGCCTGGATCACCTGCACAAAATTACAGTAATTTTTGCTTACTGTAATCAGCCTTAGTAGCCTGTTTCTCAGTTTACTTTGTGTGATGACCTGGAGTGTCCTCTTCCTCAAGGGAGCTAAGTATGTGTGAGGCACATTAAAGCTGAATTGAAAGGATTTATCTGGAAATGGTATCAGGGCAAGAAGAATGTTTATTTTTGGCATGAATTTCCATCAGGAAAACTGAGCATTTCAGATTAGCCACTAAAATGGAACATCTGAACTTAGAAATGTCAGCATTAAACATCTAGAGACTTTTGAAGTGAGAATTAAAAATCTCATTGTGCAAACCACACAAATATGAGCATCATCAATTTAGAAGTGGGGTATAGTAGTGTTATTAGCTCTTTGAAAGAAAACTTGAGTATAGATGATGATTTGCTATTTTTATTCAGAAGTAATGACAGTTTTACAAGGGTGGAGGAGTGTGAAGTCATTCCAGTTTGAAACAGAAACACAAAGTTAGAGGCAGAGTTTKGCAGTCACTCACATTCAGTTCCAGGTTAAAAACAGTAGAAGATCCAAGCCTTGGACTTGAAACCTAGACCACTCTGTTCCATCCCTGCCCATTTTCTTTTTAATGTTCTGATAGAAGGCTATCTGCTATATAACCTTTCTTTTCTGTTTTATTCTAATCTGACAGAAATTTTGGGAGTTGGCAAAACAAGTGAGTGAATTTATGACATGGAAGCAAGTGGAGTGTCCATTTGAAAGGGATCGCAAGATCCTGCAGTACTTGCTTACTGTCCCAGTCTTCAGTGATGATGGTAAGGAGCTCTAAACTTCCTGTAGGCCAGGCTAAGACCACTTGCTATTTTTCAGTCTCTATCCATGTTAAGATATTGCTTTTATAAAGGAAGTCTTTGTTTTGAGATATCTCTGTCTGAGAAACTACGAAATGCTTCTCCTTGACAAATAAGGGAGAGGAAGAAGATCTTTTTCTCAGTGTGCATGTGGTCTGTGAAAAGTGACTTTGTCCTTTATTTCTGAAATGGATGTAGTTACAATTTCTGGGTAGATACCATAAATACCATCTGAGGTATACATACATACATACATATACATACATATACATATACACACACATATGCAGAGAGAGAATGAGAGAGACCTCCGAGATTCTTTTTACACTAAAGGGTGCTGCTTGAGGGAGAAGACTGGGACTTTGCTGTTTGCTTACAAGGCATTAGGGCACCATGGCCCTGGGCTCATTTTTTTTCCTTTGAGAGGGTTTTCTTCCACTTTCAGGCTTTTTAGCTTTCCACTAGCTCTTTTTTTTCCCCCGTAGGGCAGCCTTTGTTCTCATGCACCCTTTGTTAATATTATCTGGATGTAATTATTAGCAAGGCTATACTTGATTCTGAAGCCCTAACCTGAGGGATGGAGAATACAGATCTGCTTCATTTAACTCCAGCCTGTTTCAGAGGGAGAGCAAATCCTAAAATGCCAGCAGGCCTAAACATACTGTATTTGTTTCCGATTGCAGCACTTTACTTGGCTTCCTATGAGAGTGAAAGTCCTGAGAATCACATTGAAAAGGACAGATGGAAGACTCTGAGGTTTGTGTCAAAGGTTATTTGCATCAATAAATAAAGAGAATGGGATGCAGAGCTAACAACAGACAGTTAAACCCAAATGGCAGGCTCCATGCTTCAACAGATGGGGCACTGCACCAGGGTAAATTTCCCCTCTGCTCCTAGACTCCTAGAAAAAATGAGCACAGTTGTTTCTTCTTTATCTTAAACCCTCTCAGCCCTCCTTTCCCTCAGGGGGTAGGAGATTAATTTCTTGTGTCATTCAGTATCAGGAAAACATTTTCTAAACTTCAAAGAAGTCTCCCTTTCCTCACGACTATTACAGAGCACTTGAGTTCCAGGCAGACATTTCCTCAGCTATTGCATACCTTCCAGCACGCATGAGTTTTGCCCTGAGATAACTCTAGGGCAAATCTATTCATGAAACCAGGTAACATAATTCAGAGTTCCAGCTGGCAAAAACAAATAAAAGCAAATCCCCTTCTTGGCTCTTTTTTCTACTGCAGGCTGAACGCAGCCCAGTCACCTCTTTCATTTTACTAATTACGAAAAATACATGAATAGGCAGGGCAGCACTTTAGCTGCTGCTTTGCCAATTAAATACAAAAACGTGAATTCTTGGCAGCAGCGAAAGCTGTTCAGGCACATAGATGGTGACAAAGAGATAAAGAGGTATGTGGATAGTCTGTATTTTCACCCCCAAAACGCCCTTCCACTGTATTCAAAATAGTGATATCCAGAAATAGTCAATTCTATCTGACTGGTCCCAATTCTTTTGGGGAAGGGAGAGAAAGGGAGAGCTCCTCACATCAGGATACAGCCACTTCTAACATGCAGAGGCAAGATGGACAGAGAAAGACTTCAGGCTTACAAAACTGTGGTAACACTAACCTCAGCTTCACAGGATCCTTATCTGGGGTGYTCTGAACCTATCTGGAGAGATTTACATCATTCACACCATTGTCTTTACTTATTTATTTTTCTGTCTTTCAGGTCAACGCTCCTGGGCAGGGTCTAATATATGAGATGGCTGCTGTTTCTGCCGTTGCTGCATTATGTGGATTATTAAGGGGCATGGCTTGGTTTATTTTTTCCTGTGTACCAAGTGGCATTGAGAGTAACGAGAACTGTGCATCAGTCAAGATACCGTGTCAGCAAAGATGAAACAAGTCACCAAACAGGACAAGCAGGCAGCCTCGCACAGCTGACAGCTGAGATGAAATCACAGCCCACTCGCTTTAAGTATTGATTGAAGATGGTGCTGACAGAAGGCTTTGAAGAGCTTRGATGTTGCCTATGAATCATTTCACACCTGGATGGAATATTTTCCTGTTCCTTACGTTGGAGCTTGATGCTGCTACAGCTCCAGAGCTGATACTAGGTTGCAGAGGGAAAAAAAATCGCTATTCCTCTCACTGAAACCCAAGTCTGAATTGATGAACTTCAATTCCTAATAAGCTGAATATAGCCAGGAACTTTGCCTGAATCAGGATTGCTAAGAAGGGAAAGGACTGGACACAACAAGTAGGCTGCTGGGGATTGTTTCTCCCCACCACTGTAATGGTGTCTATTTTTTTTTTTCCACTATATTTTTGAGTTGGCTGCTGGCAGGCAAACTCATTATTATTATTATTATTATTGTTATTATAAGTTATTTAAAAAAAATATATATAGTAATAAAAATGAAGACTGTGATAGAAAACACACCTGCTAGAAAAATAGATTAGCAATATAGCTTGAACTATTTTATGGCTTGTAGGGAGTTTTTTTCTTTAATTGTTTACAACTAATCACGATGTGCTACAGATGGTCTTATTTTTACTATACTGTTTTGTTACTCTAATTTTCCATAACTTTTGACTTTCTTCTTACATCAGGTTGAAAAAAGTGACTTTTCTAGAATGGYCTGTTGAGAAACTGATGAAACTATGCTCAAATATGAAAGTATGTTTTTATTAAGTCATTTTTATAATTGATTTCTTTTTGAAAGAGTGACAATGGAGAGAACACAATCCACCTTGACTGAAATTGCAAAAAAAAAGCTGAGGTTTCTTGTTTATTTTATGGATTATCATTATGACAGTGAAGTAGTTCAGTATGTTACACACCTGATAAGTTTGTAGTAGCTCTGCATCTATCCAAGGAAGAACCTGATAGAAGAGAAAAAGAAAAGAAAAAAGGGGGAAAAAAAAGAAAAGAAATGATAGCTGTAGATTATCCTGGGTACAAAATCACTACGAAAAAGCACATGGCAAATGTGTTTGCACTTGCCCTACCACTATGATTTTAAAAAGGAAGGAGCTAAGAGTAAGGGTATCAGTTGCAGCGCATCTATTGAGTTTTCACGTAGGTTGGYGTTTAAATTTATGCTCTGTCAATCCTTTTTCAGACCTGAATGTGATTTTTGAATTGTGTAAGAATGTGTGGAAGTACCCTCAGTGAACAGGGATACTGTCCTTAAGCTGTTTGCTGGTACAAGGTGTTGGAAATGATGGAATTTCATATCCCATGGACCTCAGCTGGGAAAGTGCTAGGAACCCTGAAGGAGGAGAGGATCCCTCCACTCCCTTCCCCTGCCCTCCCCTCCCATTCAGTGTTTAAAATGGAAACGTCTTCAAAGCAGGGAATCCATTATCAGAGGGTTGTGTCTGCAGTTTACGGGCTTGAACCTCCCACCTTCGTGCAGGGAGGTCTTTCCAGCCTCATGATCTTTTTAAGGCTTCTAGGCAGGACTTCCAGACAGTTGATTTAAAATGCTGGGGGAACACCCGGCTTTCCTCGTTCACTCACTCCTCTTGGGAATACGATAGTATTAACCATAAGGTACATAAATTAAGGTAATGCATAAATAAAAACAGTTTCTGTGACAAAATATATGCTATCATTACCTGCTTTTTTTTTGGTTTTGTTTTCCATTTTTATTGCTAGRGGAAGCCAGAGAGTGGAACCACGGATTAGCTACATGTGGTGGTAGTGGCTTCCCTCCCGCAGTTGGACTGCAGGCCTCAGCAGTGCGTTTGTTATTTATGGAGTTTGTGCCAGGCATTCGTAAATGAAACAAGAGGTAGCCCAGGCAGCCTCCATGCAGAGCGTGTGCTCGGTGTTGCAGGGGGAGGAGAGGCAGCAGGGAGCAGAGTGCTGCTGCAGCTGCAGGGGAGCTGCCCCCAGGGACCTGCRGCCTGAGTAGGGACCCGTGCCTCCAAGGGGAAGGTCCAGCCACGCCGGGGGCTGCCCTGGTACCTGTTTGTGTACTTGCTGTTTGGTGGCAAAGCCTCCTGGCCTGTGCCGCCCGCTGCCCCGTGTTCCAACGCGGCCGCTGCACTGGGGCTCTTAAGGTGGATCTGAACAGCCCGAGCTGCTGTTGAAGCGGTGGCTTGGAAGTCGTTGGTAGCACTTCCCCGTAGGGAGTGAGGGAGAAGATGAAGCTGCTAAAGGAAACATTACCCATGCTCCAAAAGGAAGAGTTCCACGGACTCAGTAAAGAGAAGAAGGTCAGTATTCAGCCAGGAATTAATATCCCAGCCGGGTGTGGTGGTGATAGGTACTCGGTGCTCAAAGGCGACAGCAGCAGCGCTCCGTCTGTCGTGCAGAAATGGCTGGAGCACAGCTCAGGCTTCTCTGTCTCCTGTAAGCACGGGTTAAAAAGGGATTCTTGGGAACATGTGCGAACCAACATATGTGAAGAGTCTAGATGTTGGGCTGACCTCCCAAGATGAGCCCCTGTTCGTGTCTCGCAAGCGCTTCACCTTGCACATGCAGCTTCATGGCATCATCCTGAAGGGAAAAATCGTGGTCTGCCGTAATGTGCAAGAACCTTCTGAGAACGGGCAGCTCTGAGGCAGCAAGGCAGGCAGGTGGGCAGCTCCAACACCCACCACCATGTTTTCTTTCTCACCTATTTTTTTTGGCCACTTCTGGTACGGCTTGTTCTCAACAGAGCTGCCACTGGGAACTGTGCTAGCGCTGCAAACTGCTTTATTGACTTCTTTACCTTTAACATATTAGGCAAAACGGCATTCCTTTCCCAAGTCGCCTCTGGATGCCGGGATATTTGCCCAGGCACGATCCAGGGAGCCCCCGTGCGCACTTCCTAGAGTGCTTCAACTAAAGGCGTTAGACAAACAGGGCCCTGGTAGCCCAGGAGCTGTGTTGGCCCGGGGCCCTCTCCGGCACGTCTGCAGTCAGGCAAGCGATGGTTCCGCCGCCGTTTGCTGCTRCCTTGAGTTCCTGCCCTCCTCTCCCAGTACCAGAGTTGCTTTGAAGCCTCGCAGCAGGGCTGCCGAGGATTTGCGAGGCAGCTGCTCTGTTGATTAGACCTCTTGCAAGCGGATGGTTACACTCAAAAWGGATAAAATTCAGTGGGTCTTGAAGTGAGAGCCCAGCCACACTGAAGGCAACGGGTGCTTTGTGCTGCATTAAGCTTTTCTGGAATATGTTCATTTTTTTCCCCCTTTTTTAGAATATTCTAGCTACAGTTCAGCTCAAAAGGATGTACTTTCATAAGCCAAATATCATACACTCTGCATATGTGTTTGTGTGTATGATGTTCACTTGAAAAAAATGTACAGTATTGGGTGAAGTTTGCAGCTCTCTTGTGCATTTTGATGTAGCCCATGGTAATCTGGGAGCCAGCTGGGCTGCAGAGCAGGGTGTTCTGCTCTCTGCTCGTGCTCCTCTCCCCTCTCCAGAGAAGTCCGGAGGTGGGAAAGAGAAGCTGCTCTCAGGTGCGCTTCCCTGCTGTGATAGAGAGCAGTGTCCAGAGTCGGTCACTTCCCGGGAAGGACAAAGAAAGCAAAGGCTCAGTCTCAGTGCTACYGCAGGACACTTCTGTCAGGCCCCCAACTTGATCTTGCAGTCCCAAGTTAAGATGCTGTAACTTTCCTTAGAAAGATCCAGCACGACACGCACCAGTTCCTGCAGCTTTGACAGATACTGTTAATCCCCCCAAATCCTTAGGTTCCAATTATTTTCTTTATTGTATGGTGACTTTATAGCATTTAGATTGTGGATGCTGCTTTTTAAATGTTTTTCTCTGGGAGAAAAGATTGCTTTCTCTGAGAGATCTCTGGGATGCATTTTGCTATCAAGTGATGTTTCTTCCTGCCATTGCTGCTGGAGTAATGATATACACTGATGGAAATGCATRTATATATATAGGTATATAAATATATTTTCCCTTAATTTCTCCTTGATCAAATCAGTAAGTATTTTGGTACTAACTTCTGTCTGACAGGTCAGAATGAAGCCTAGAAGAAATAACAAGCATTTGATCCCCATGTAATCCCAGCTAATCTGACAATCAACAGAGCTGATTTTCAGAGGCCAGTTGCCCCCCTATTAAAAAATATTTAGGTGACTAAGTGCACTCAAGTAACACTGCAGAGAATGGTTCTCATCTAAAATGTCTACAGTATGTGTAAACTGAAAACCAAGAACTGCTAGATATATTGAACTGTTTTCGCAAAATGCATTTGATTTCTTTTTGTAATAAATACATCTAAGAGTAATATTGAACTGCTATGTCATTCTTAGATCAGCTTTCAAGGGAAATGGAGTGATAAATTTATTAAATAATTTTTTAAGAGACAAAACTTAGAGTATTCATTACGCTCAGTATAAAATAAAGTATTTTCATGCAGAAGCTCATCCTTCCTTTCTGTAACACACAACTATGGGTCTGAGTACATTTCCGTATCATAGTGCTATTGGATACTTGTCAGTTTATAAGAAAGGGACAGTCACCGTCTTTTGAATCAAAACATACATTTATGTAGTTCCATTTATATAATATATAATTCTATTTATGTAATGGAAACATATTTTATTGTATTATTTAAGGGCTGCTTTTCTTCTCCAGGAATTAAGCTTTCTAGTTTGTATTAACTGCTTTGCAAAATCAGACTTTCAGCATAATTGCTTGCAAATAGTACCCACTGCGTATTTAGCAGTTTCTTCATTAATAATCTATGAATATGTTTGCTGGTAATGAAGTTAATATATCATGGGTTTTCTTTTTGTTATAAACAGCTGCTTAGCTTCACTTGTCTAGAGAGACCAAAAGACGGAAAGCTGATCACAGGGAAAGGAGCAAAGTAAGGTAATCTTAAAAAAATTAGAAGCACTGCAGGCCTGGCATGGTAGTTTTAAGTTGCTTGTGTAATTAGGTTATCTGGAGATGAGAATAGTGAATGAGTGTCCTCAAGTGTCACAGAAAGGCAAATGAATATTTATGCTTCTCAGAATAACCAGTTCCCTCAGGAGTTCAAGGCACTTGGGCATCTGACACAGCACAGAGCAGAAGCTTTGAAACTGCCTTGAATAAAAATTGATTTGGGGTCAATTTGGGGATTTTGCATCCAAGCAACGTGGATTAAGCAAGAAACATGGATTAAGCAAGAAACTTGGTTAAGCAATATGTGCTTAAGCTGGGAGCTGCTATGTAGTATGAATGACACAAACAAAACGCCAGAAATGTTAGTGTTTCTGCTGCTTTAACCATGTCTACACCAGCACCTTTACTGAATGCCTGTAATCTCAAGACCATCTCTACTTTGGTGCTTTTTCTGTCGAAATGGTCAAAATTTATGCAGTTAGACAATAGTGCCCTCATGTGGCGGAAAAAAAAACCAACTCGGGGATGGCATTTGTGTGGGGAAACGCACGGGGGAGCTCGGCTGAGATTGTACAAACACCCAGCAGCGCCCACTGCTTTATTTACACGCGCTGCCACCTTTACGTGCACGTTGTAACCTAGGCCGTTTCACACTGGATTTGACTAGGAAGGCAAAGGGATGAGAGGTTGGAGGAAGAGTCTTGGGGTGGCTTCCCTAAGAGTTCTCAGCTGAGCTGGGATCAGATCTCAGTCGTGTAATTTATACCCCGGGGAAAGCTCCCTCACTCTACGGACTGAAAGGGAGCTAAGTCAGTTAGTTGATGTGGCAGCTGTGGAGCAAGGAGGAAAACTGGATGCTGTAGAGTCAAAATTTGTATGAAGGAATCATTACCACTTTGTGTGTCCCCAGATGGCTGTATGAGGTGTTTGGTGATAAAATACGTAGGGTTTTTTCTGATGCACAGAGAAATAATAGAAGGAAATACCAGTAACTGCTGGGGTATAGCTAATTAGGCAAAAATGTAAATTCCACACAGGCAAACAGCACTTACCTGGAAGACAAAGGAATGCCGTAATCTATAGAGATACCTACAGACCAGTGTGAATGTAGCGGGGGCCGAACTCTGGCCCCCTGGCCACAGCTCTGATCCTCGCTGGCGGCCGTTGGGTCACACTGTGTTACTGCGTGGCCCTTCGCCGCGCTGTGGCAAAGGCTTCACTCCAGAGACCAGATTTTAGAAAGTCTGTTTGTTTAGGAATAGGAGAGGTTTGTACAGGGCTTTGGAGCCCCTTTGTCCTTGTGGTGTTAATAAAGATCTGTTGAGCTTGAACCCATTCCCTGGTGCATGGTTGTGTCCATATAACAAAGCACTGGTCAGTGGCCTTCACCTTGCTCATTAAGTGTGTTGCGGCAGACAGGACAGGGAGAGTAACTGCAGGCTTGTCTGGGGATTAGGGTAATACGGGGAGCTCAGGCCCACTGTGCTTACCCTGGGGCCTGCCTGCTCCTTCTGCAAGCCTGAGCCTTTGCCTTATGCTGGGCACGGCTCAGCTTCCACACAGTGCCCCCCTCCTGGGAAATGTGCTTCTGGTTGCCACAGAGGGTCCCTGGACCATATCAAAGCTATTATCACAGTAGAGAGCAATCGTGGAATATATTTCAAGGGATGGGAAAAAGGGGTTTTTTTATCCCCTTCATTTAGCTGTGGAGACTGAAGTGGTCAGATGAGAATTTTCTTAATTTGAGCGGAAAATTAAAAGCATCAGTAATGGCAAATGCTAAGGATAATTCTCCATGGGCGTAACTGTTCCTAAGGGCTGCTGGTTTCAGGAGTGGTCACAGCTCTCTGGTATGCCATGTCTTAGGACTGGGTCAGGAAGCAGTCCGCATTGCGGGGGCATATGAGACATTGTGATGATCGTGCTAGCAACTGGGAATCCTCTGTCTGTTTTCATACAAACACTTCTGAGGGCTCAAAGTAGGACATCTCTCAGCGAGAGACTTAATTCCAATAGCTGAATGTCCTCATTCGGCTATGACAACTATGTTGATAAGCATGTGTGGAAGCACCGAAGAGGTGTTATCTGCTGAGGAAGAGCTGCAGAGAGTAATGGAGGGGGAACTTCAAGGATGAAACATTTTTCGTTTTCTAGAGAAATGACCTGATTCATATTCAAAGCAAGAAGATGCCACAGTCTCCAGTGCTGGTGCTGGTTTACTGCTTCACTGTGGCAAGTTACTTGAATCTCGAAATGCACGTTTTGAGCCTGACCCGGCATTGTGTGTGGCTGCAGTCAGTGTGAGGCTGAAGGCTATGACCTTTTATGGCCTCTGGAGCGACCCTTCCCCATGACATCCCTGCCCTCTGTGCCACGAGGCTCTGCCAGCTCCTGGGCATAGCGTAGAATGAGTGCCCTGGTGCAGAGCAGGGTCTCTGGGGCTGCAGGAAGGGCTGTTCCCCAGCCCAGGGCCTGGCTGGGAGGCTTTGGCAGTGACCACGTAGGGCTGAGGAGTGTGTGGGGAGCGGTGCTGGCTGCCCTGCTCCAGGAAGGGTTCGTGGGTTGGATGAACCCTGCTGCTCCTGGTGTTGCGCCTGACCAGCTTGGGTATAAAGCTCCTTCTCTCCCCTGACCAGCTAACAAGGCCCTGAAACTTCTCTTTTGGTGCCCTTTGCCTGAGGGCAAGGCCCCTTCTAGGGGGTAAAAGGGCCTCAGGTGTTTTTGAGCATCAGGGAGAGATAGCAGAGGTTATTTTTCCTAACAAAGTGAATTTTATCTTGTGCCCTTCTCTACTTTTGTTCTTCTATCCCTTCTTTAATTTCTTTCCACCTGTACCTGCCACAGGCACCAAGGTATTTATGTTGCACCTTCACATGAGGACTTGATAGGGATTTCCCACACTGATGAAAAATGCTCACAGTTCAAAGCTGCAGTGCTAAAATTGATTGTTCAGACTGCATGTCTCAAGCGGCCCAGGAAAGCAGTGTAACTCACTCCATGCAACACCACCTGTGTGAAGCACCTATCTCAACTATTTCCATAGGACAAGGAAGGTAAAATAGTGATATTCAGGAGAGGATTCATTTGGGTGAAAGCTCTACTTTCTATAGGTTTTATTTTGCACCTGATTGAAATCATGCACCGAAGTCCTGCCCAGGAAATGCTAGCAAGAGCTGGCAAGGCTAAGACGGCGCCTTGCCTTCAAGCCATGAATCACTGCTGATTGCTTCTTAAATTTAGACTTGAGCATAAATCCCTGCAATCAAATAAAAATAGTAGTTAACTTCAGGATCACTGAGGTGACAGCTCTTTGGGCCTCATCCAAAGAATTAGATTCAAACACAGTGTAGTTCATGGAAGGCACCTGGGCATTGGTGGAGTATTGATTTATTGGGGTTTTTGTTGTACTCTGAGCATTCAGCACCTTTCACTGTGGTGAAATGTCCTTTGTTGGTGCAGTCTGCCAGAGTTGTTTGGTAGGATTAGGCGTGTTACAAGGTTCTGTGTTTGCTTTTTCTTTTTCACTGTGTTATTGGCATTTCCCCTCTGCTTCTTTTTGAATGGGTATAGGATGTCAGGATGTTGCCTATGTAGCAGAGCTGGGCTTCCTCATGAGGTCCTTGACTATAYATGTCTCAGTGTGCCTCCCGGAACAAGGTACTTAGAAGGACAGGAATTCCAGAGCAGCAATCTGTGCACCAGCAGTCACTGAAGATGCAGTAGAAATGATTATACTTTGGGAAGRGTGAATATCCCCTCCCTTCTTTATGATTTATCAAGAAATGAAACCTGTACTGGCAAGTGTGGAAGGTATCCAAAAGAGAAGAGGCAGACTGAGGTGGTCCTGGAGCATCGCTTCAAGAGGAAACACTGCCTGCTGTTAACTCATCCAGGCTGTCAGAGGAAGGAGTGAAATGCACTCTGCTGAACAGGACAAGATTGATTGGAGCCATTATTTGCAATACATAAAATCTATGAAGCCAATATTGCTTGGGGATGTGCTGTTTGCTATGCAGCTCAAGTCCACAGCTAAAATGGCCTCTGCWGCTGCTCTGGTCAGGCGAGGCTTTGCAGAAATCCCCCACAGTGTGATGGGGGCACAATCTGCAGGCTTCTGTAAACACTCGTCTGTGGCAGGTCCTTGAGGTGTGAGAAGGGGACAAGATGAGTGGTGAGGTGGAGGGAAAATAAACAGGAAAAGGTGTTTAATGAATTTTCCATCCAGGTCAACAGATGTTTATGATACCACAGAGGACGGAAAGCTAGGCATGATCCTGATCAAGACGAGGTTCTGCTAGATGCAAGAGCTGAGCTGGGCAAGAGCAAAGGAGGCAGACACGGTGAGTACACAGTCATGGAAAGAAGGCCGTAGAAGGAACTGCAGATGTGCAGGCAGCAAGACACAAACGTGTACATGTTTGTGTAACGGGGTATAGGCAAGTAAGATCAAAGTGTTTGTTGCTTTTTGACTTAGCCAGTTGCCAAATCTGTGCCCTGACTGAGAGTCCCATACAGGAACTTGACTTGCTGTAAAAATTAGACCTGGGTCAAAGCTAGAGAAGGTATGTGTGCAAAATGTAACAGCAAAAGCTGTTTGCCTGGGGATGTGGTAGCCAAACTGCAAGAAAATGCATGGGTGGCAACTGCTTTTAGGTTGATGCTGCTTTTCCCCTAAACATAGGCAAGGAGTGGGTGGTTTGGAAGTTTCTTGTTGTCCCCCGCCTCCCAGTACAGAATAAAGCTRATCAATCAGCAAAAACAGGAAAAAAACAACCAACAAACAAACACCCTGTGCAGCACTGCTGCAGTTCACTTGTTTCCTGCATCTTGCATCAGCCCTACTTGCAGTTGCCTTCCTACATGAGTCCAGCTGAGTGAGGGTGGTGGAACATGGGCCTTGGAGACAGAATTCTGCTGCGCAGAAATGGCACCAGGCCGCTGTTGGAGGCGCCTTTGCTGGGCTGCAATTTCCAAGTGCTGGGGTATTCTTAGCTACAGGAAGTTGTGGCCAAGTAAACTCAAKCAGTAGCTTGACCAGTAAACTGACACTAAAAAAAGACAATGTTCCAATGCTAATTGATTGTTTTGAGGAAAACTGGCACATAAATATCCCTTATTTTATGTAATGAAGTGACTGGTTTCTGCTTGGAAATTAAGAAGCAATTCCATTTCCTCTTGCACTGCCTCCCCTCTCATATGCCATCAACTTTTATTATCATATCCATAGAAACAGACTGCTCAGGATGCCCTAATGTCATTCAGTCAGTTGATGAATTACGAGGATGAGCAATAAATTGTGATGTACTTTGCCCAGTGATATTTTTAGTGAACGATTAAAATCAGAGATTGAACAAAACCAGTGGAATGAGAAGTTTCCTCTGTTACAAGACAACAGAGGAGGATTTTTTTTCYGGCAAACAGTGACAGAATGAAATGCAAGATACCTGCCTCAGTATTTGCTGCTCTCTGAGCAATTGCAAGACTGCAGACCAAACTCTTGCTGCAGAGAGGGGTAGGATGYCTCATGTGTGACAGGGGGACCATGAAGATGACGTGGCAGTGGGTGCTGCACTTGGGTTGTCRCTGACCTATTGGTAACTATGGCCAAATCACTCAGTTTTTCTGCCATTTCCTTTGTCCCCTCCTGCCTTGCTCTGTCTTGTCCACATACGCGGCAAGGTCTCTGGGGAAGAGACATCTCTCTTGAATTATTGGGATCGTTTAATCATTTCTGTCCTATCATGACTTGTCTGGGTTGCGGGAATGAAAACAACAAGAGGACTTGGTAGCAGTGGATTCCTGAGGGTTTCTTTATGTTGCCTGAGCTGGGAGCCAACTTGCCGTTTCTCAAAGTGTAAATTTAGGAATAATTAGTAAATTTAGGAATATTGTAACAGCAAGGGCTTGTGTGTTGTCACCATTGAGTGAAATAAGTATTTTTTGGAAGTCTGAGCAGTTTTTGCTTCACAAGAAAGACAAATCTAGACACTCGAAGACCATCAACTTCAGTGCTGTTTTTGCTTCTATTAAACTCAGTAAAAGTTACAGCCATATGTGTTGTAGAATTAGACCCAAGCTTAGGACAAGGGTCAGTTCAGAGGTCTGCTAATGTAGGGGATTTCTTTCTGTTATAGAAAGGTCTGGAAAGAAAATATATATTTTTTTAAATTTGAATTTAAGGCCAATTTATAAATACTGTTTAGAAGTGCACTTTGCACAGGACTATAAATGCTGCCTTTTTTTTTTTATCCTTTCAGTTCCCAGTTGTTGAAATGTCTGAAGAGGATAAAATTGCTCCTGTCAGGTTATCTCCCTTCCACTAGCTTTCTTGCTACTGTCTTTGCATCTCTCCCTTTAGGTGATTGATTTTAGTAGAGAACTTCTGGTGTAACCAACCCCTTGGGGCACAGCCTGGGCTTTGAGGAGATGGCCGCCTGGAGACTCCTTTGTATTTGGCAGGACGGGTCTTRGCACAGCCAAGATAAATCATGTTGCTGATTAGCAGGCTGTTTGTAGCSGTCTTGCTACAGAGATTAAAATAGGCCCTGAAGCCATGGATGGCTAAAGCACTGTGGCTCTGTTTGGTTGTCAGGTACCAAATATTTTATTATTTCTAATGCAGGAGGATGATTTTTCTTTATTTTTATTTTGAGGCAAAAAAAAGAGATAATAAATAGCTGTACTGTCTGTGATTCAAATCTCAAGAGTTTTAATTATACTTCTAAAGCAAGTTTTGGCAAAGAGGACATTGGAGTTAAAGCTGGCTTCTGAATGTGTTATTCCCTGTAGAAAGCAGAAGCCTTTCATTTGACTAGGTCTTTCACCTGACAAAGACTTTCTGCCCRACTAAATGAAGCAGTTAAAGTCACCTAGCGCCTGCAATCCGTGGTGATGCAGCAGGTATCAATTTGACGCTAGCACTCAGATTTTCAGCATTTTCAATACGTTTTCAGTGATGTCCATAGAGCTCAGACAATTTATATATGCTGTAGAGCTGGAGCTAAACTGATGCTTCTGCCCTAAGACTGTTGATGTCAGGAGGTTTTGAGTGAGCTTTAGGCTGAAGCTTTAGACTGAAGAGCAAGCTTTAGACAAATGCACCTTGAGTATGAAAAGCTGTGCTTTCTGTTATTCCAGTAGGTCAGTAAGAGTATGTTTTTGGTTTTGTTTTTCCCCCAGAAGTGCATCTCTTTAGGTTGCTAAGGGGTGGTAGGCATCAAGTGCAAAGCCACATTCGCTGAGAATACAAAGATATTTTCAGAAACAGGAAAGAAGTGGTGATGTTGTTGCACAATCCTCCATCTGTTTGATTCATATCTGCAAGRAAAAGAAAGTATTTTGGATAGTATCTACTTCCAAATGCAAATCCAGGAACAGCAAGRCAGAATCTAAAGCTCCAGCCTTTCAAGTTCCTATCCATTCCTACTGTGYGGATTGTAAGTCTCTGATGCATTTCTTGATAAGAGACAACACTGCAAATGGAAAGCTTAAGTATGGGGCATTTCTGTGGTGATTTGTAGGCTCAGTGATGCTCCAGAAGCTTGTGAGCTTGTGAATACAAGAGTGGGATTTATGGGCGTCTAAGGCTTATGTGGTAAGATTGAAAGTTTTTCTTTTTTTTCTGTGTGCTCATTCTAGGTGAGAATCTTTTTGAGCTGAGAATCCAGTTATAAAGTGGTTAAATAGCTCTCCTCCTGAGGAACTGATTTTGACTAAGATCATCTGCATGAGGCTCTGATTTCTGTAGCTTCACATGGTTACAGAGCATCAGGATGTCTGGAAATCCCAAGTTCCTGGACTACAGTGCAGTCACATTGACCTGCTGAAAAAAGGGATAGAAAAAGATAATAAAGAGAACTATTAAGTATAACCCAAGGCATTTGTACTAATCAATGAAGAATAAAGTTGATTTTCAGTCTAGATTAAACACTTCTTCCAAACAAATACTTAGTTAAAATCTTTTAATCATGCTGTTTCCAGATTTTTCTTACCAAAAATCATCCTGGTAGCATCCTTATTATGAGAACTGTCAACATCCTTTATAGAATCATAGAATCATAGAATACTTACTCTAGAGGTCATCTAGTCCATCCCCCCTGCACACACAGGGTCTTCTAGAGCATGTGTGTGCAGGGGGGTGTCCAAGTGGGTTTGGAAGATCTCCAGAGAAGGAGACTCCATCACCTCTCTGGCCAACCTGTTCCAGGGCTCTGTCACCCTCACTGTTAAGAAATTCTTTCGCAATTTCCTGTGGRACTTTTGGTGTGTCAATTTGAGGCCATTTCTTCTAGTCCTATTGCTGGCCACCACCAAGAAGAGGCAGCCCCCTCCTTCTCACTCCCTTTCTTGAAATATTTATATACATTAATCAGGTCCCCTCTCAGCCTTCTCTTCTCCAGGCTGAAGAAGCCCAACTCTCTCAGCCTTTGCTCATAGGGCAGATGTTCCAGGCCCTTAATCATCTTTGTGGCCCTGCACTGGACTYTCTCYAGCAGCTCCACATCCCTCTTGCACTGGGGAGCCCAGAACTGCACACAGKACTCRAGRTGCRGCCTCACCAGGGCTGAATAGAGGGCCAGAATCACCTCCCTCGACCTGCTGGAGATGCTCTTCTTAATGCACCCCAGGATCCCATTGGCTCTCCTGGCCATGAGGGCACACTGCTGCCTCATGGTCAACCTGTCGCCCACCATGACGCCCAGGTCCCTCTCTGCGGGGCTGCTCTCCAGGAGGTCGGCCCCCAGCCGGTGCGGGTGTCTGGGGTTATTCCTGCCCAGGTGCAGGACCCTGCACGTGCCCTTGTTGAACTTCATGAGGTTACTTGTCGCCCAGTTGTTCAGTCTATCCAGGTCCCTCTGGATGGCAGCGCAGCCCTCAGGGCTGTCAGCTATTCCTCCCAGCTTAGTATCATCAGCAAACTTGCTGAGGGAGCACTCCATCCCTTCATCCAGGTCATTAATGAACAAGTTGAACAGGACCGGACCAAGGACCCCTAGGGGACACCACTAACCACAGGCCTCCAGCTGGACTCAGCACCACTGATTACCACTCTCTGAGCCCTGTCATTCACACAATTCCTAATCCGCCTCACTGTCCACTCATCTATGCCACTCTTCTGGAGCTTGCCCAGGAGGATGCTGTGAGGGATGGTGTCAAAAGCCTTACTGAAGTCCAGATAGATAACATCCACCGCTCTGCCCTCATCTATCCATCTAGTCACCCCATCGTAGAAGGCTATCAGGTTAGTCAAGCACGATCTCCCCTTGGTGAACCCATGCTGGCTACTCCTGAGCACCTTCTTCTCCTCCATGTGCCTGGAGACAGCAGCCAGGATGAGCTGCTCCATCACTTTTCCAGGGACAGAGTTCAGGCTCATGGGCCTGTAGTTGCCCAGGTCCTCCTTCTTGCCTTTTTTGAAGACCGGGGTGACATTGGGTTTCCTCCATTCCTTCGGCACCTCCCCCGTTCTCCACGACCTTTCCAAGATGATGGAGAGTGGCTTGGCCATGACATCCGCCAGCTCACRTAGCACCCTGGGGTGCATCCCATCGGGGCCCACGGATTTGTGGGTGTTGAGTTTCCTCAGGTAAGGATGTATGTCCCAGGCTGCAGAATGAACCATCTATCAAAATCTGTAACAATCTGGAATCTTTTTTTTTCTTTTTCTTAATATAAGTTTTCTAACACTGTGTTTTCCACTGCACTGTGTACAGCATCACAAAATCAGTAACAGCTTAACTGAAAACGCAAACTTGGAGTCTGTGTTCCTTTCACTAACTATAATGGGCCGGGTTCTGTTCACTGGTGTGGACACACAGCAACTCCCTTTGCTTTGGAAGAGTGACTTAGGTCTACTTAGCAGAGATGGGACTTCCCCTTAAAACTCTATTAGTAGCAGTTCTGTTGTAACCTGCACTAACCAGGACTTTATCGAGAGAGAAATTTCCATTGTCAGTGTGTACTTCATGATTTTGGATTGATATTGATTCTTTCTGAAGTATCCTCCTTGGCATTCCTCATTTTCCTCATCCACTCCATTTCCTCATCACAGTGAGGCCCTGCATGGCTCCTGCCTTGCCACAATTAGGACACATACTCCAACCTCCTGACCGTGTTTCTGATGGACCTTTGCAACAGGAAAAAATTGCCACTCACCTTGGGGTGTCTGAGAGGATCTGCTCTTCTCAGGGCAGTTGAGTTTCAGAAAGTTAGCAATTGCTGAAATGTACTTTCTCATCACCTGCTTCACCTCTGATCACCATAACATTTGTTTGCTGAGGTACTGAGTAAGCAGCAACATGCCTGAGGCGAACATTTATTTTTAATTTTGTCTAGTGTAACTGAGCACTGTGTTACAAGTAGCCCTCCCTTAGACTGGTCCTGTTAGTCAGACTTTGCTTAGATGAACAGCCTCCTTTCCATCATAGACAGCCCTGTTGCAAGTCACGCTGAGCACTCAGGTCTGTTGAATTCAAAGGAGGATTTATAGGTGGGCAAGCTCGTGCTCGTGCTCGTGCTCGTGCTTGGCTTGTGCAATGGAGTTCCTCTGAGTAATTTATGAATATGCATTTACCCAGGGTTTTCTGCCGTAGTGCTGCCAGGAAACGCACAGAGGAGAGGTACTGGGGATGCTTTTAGACAGTGTAAGAATCACTGATGTTGGCGTTTCTCCTCTAGCGCTGGTGATTTTGGGTAGCAGTTTTAAGGCTGTGATTTAGGAGAAGAAGAAAGGATTTGAGCTGAATGTAAAAACGGTCTTAGAGGGAGAGCTGAGAGGAGACAATCAGCCAGAACCTGAGAGGCTTCCGCAGTGGGTCAGCCTGACAGCAGCAATAGGAGAGGTGTTTGTGCAGAACATTGTTATAAAATCCTTCTGCATATGTTTTGACACACTGCTTGGGTCCAACAATCCTTGAGTTGGAGATGCTGGTTTGGGTCACCGGAGAAGAACCCCGAGTCTCGAAACTGGAGCATATCCCGACAGGCAGTGAGGCTGTGGGGAGTGCAGGGGCCGTGCTCTGCTCTGGGACCAGCCCTCCTGCTGTGGCCCCCATAAGGCCAAACCCTGGGACACGATGGGGCGCTCTGGGAAGGTGGCCGGTGAAGGGTGGTGGTTATGGGGAAGGGGGACGGCAGCTCCCATACCATGGGAATGGTATATACCCCATGCCACGGGAATGGTATGGGGCTGCAGCACCTTTGCTGCAGCGCTGCCACACGCCTTTTAGCCTGGCCAGGCTCTCGCCTAAGCTCCCGGGGACCCAGGCAGGGCCAGGCGTGCTGGCCTGGCAGGGCGGGCGATAGGGCCAGGCTAGCACCAGGGGGTGCCAGGGGTGGGCGAGGCACGGAGGGCTCCTGCGTCCCGCGGCCGGCCCGGAGGGAGGGCTCTGCTCGCGCCGTGCGCTCCCGGCCGCCCCCGCCGCGTCGCGCCCAGCAGCGCCGGGCGGGCACAGCCGCC
>PTEX01000501.1:3573-37557 GCA_003342815.1 Eudromia elegans | reverse complement strand
GAGGGCGGCGCGCTGGGCCGGCGAGAGGTTGGCGCGGGGGTCGCGGGGCGGGGAGCGGAAGCCCGGCCCTGGCTGCGGCCCCCGCGCCGCCCGGGAGCCGCGTCCCGGGACGAGGGGCGTCGGTGGCGGGTGCAGCCTCCCCGCTGCTCTGCGGGGCCGTGTAGAAGCTGCCCGGGCCGGGCCGTGGCCGCTCTCAAGGGGCCGTGAGAAGCTCTGCGGTTAGCGGGTGGGGCACGCTCCGCTTTAGGGGTTAGACTCATCGCTAGCAGGGACGGAGCTCGAGTTACCGGGGCATGTGGTTTGTGAGGTCTCTGTGGGCATTAACTCACTCCAAATCACCTGCCAGCCTGTTCTTTTTGCCTGTTAAATACTTCTGCTTGAGTTTGCTAAACCATTAGCTGTAAACAGCACGAGGTGGAAACTGTTGTGTCTGTCCTGGTGTGATGCCCCCCRTATGTACGCTGCCTGTTAATTGCAGCCATAGGAAGGGAGAGCAGCAGCTCCTGCTGGATTCGCTCTTACGCMGTGGCTGCATTACGAACTTTAATCTTGGAGTCATCTCTGCAATGCAAGCCTACCCCATCTGGGCATTTGATCTTCCTGCTAGATTTTTCTGTGCCCCAGGGCATTGTGCCCATCCGTTTGTAAAGGTCATCTTAAAAGTCTGTAGCATCTTTTTCTGAGGCATGATAACTGCTCCTGCAATAGCAGTCTGTGGGAGACTGCCACACGTTGGCCGTGTTGACATATTTCCTATATTTCCCATTTTAATTCTCTTGTAACACTTGTTCTAGCTTTTCTTTTTTAATATGGTTGCACACTGAGATGACATCTTTGGTTGTGTCACATGTGGTGATGCATATTTCCCTCTTCTGAGTTAAGTAAGTTATTTTGCCGCTGTGATGAGCGTGAGTTGTTTAAATTCTCTAAGATTCAGACTTACCTGTGATGAACTTCTCTACCAACATCCTAGTTGAAACACCAAATGCCAAAGGGGGACCTGGAGCAAAAGGCAGATATAATAGAGAGGCAAAATGAGCAGTTTAGAGAAGAGCATTATCAGAAAGAGTAGATTTGAAATGTCATCTGTGTTGTCCAGCATTTCTCTTCTCAGCTATTGTGGGCAGCAAGCCAGAACAGAGCCATGGATTTGTTAGTATTTACAGCAGCCATTGAAAACAAATTGCTTCCCAAATTATTTCTTGCCRTCTAATCACCACGCATAGTCCAGATATCATTCTTACCTGGCTCCAATGACATGGAAGAAGGGATTAGCTGATTTCCTGTCACTTGAGGTTCAGGCTGAGAATGTCCTTCTTTCATGGGGCAGATGGGCAGCTGCTCTGGGATGAGTGGTAGCTCTGACAGCCTGATTTCATAGGATAGTGCACTTGTATTTTCTATAAAGTCTCTTGAAGTAACTCACTGATGAGGCAAAAATCAGAGCCCAGGGAAAAGATCTTCTGTACCAGAGGCAAGAGCAGAGTGGACTTGAGCAGACTTGCTCAGCAGCTTGATCAGCGGGCAGCATGAGGGCCATAAGAACACATAGTAGGGGGAGGCTGAGCCTCACATCTACCTCTGCAAATGAGACTGAGTGGAGAAAATGCTATGGAGSAAAAGCAAGCTGAGCTCCTGAGGATGGCAGCAAGCTGCAAAAGCCCAGACTGGAAGAAAAGGGTAGAGTTGTCTCACCATGATTTTGATTCTTCCTTCTTTCACAGTGTTTTCTTGTTTCCGCAGTACAGCACRAAGTCTTCTATTTTTGCTGGTTTTGTTTATATTGTCTTTGTAAAGCTGATACAAGATTACAAATCTCTTCCTACCCACACACAAACGAAGTGGCAGCCATCAACCTTTTACTTTGCATTGCCAATCTCTACCTCTTCTTCCTGCCCTTTCCTCTACTGCTTTTGGGACTGRAAAGGATAAAAGCATGAACTATGAGGTTAGATATAGTCTTATATCTCAAGTTGAACTGTAGGTGAAATGCTAAMCTCATTTCACTGAGGCCTTCTGACCATAATTAATACTTCTCTTCTGGCTGGACAATTAAATAAAYCCACAAATGTATGTTATTACCTAGGTCTCTGGACGAAATGGGGAATGGATCAGTGAAACCCAAGCATCTGAAGCATCCAGATAGACATGGAGCAAACCTCTCTACTGGCTGTGCTGGCAACTATAAGTTTTTGAAGGACCCAGCTCTGGGCATCGGTGTGACTGGGCAAGTTGATGTTCTTTATAGCAGCTTGCTTGAGCTGGAAAAGGAGTTGAAGAGAAAAGATGAAGAGTTACGAGCCAGTGAAGGCCGCGTTGCTGAGCTTCAGAAAGAGCTGGCTTTACAGACCAAGGTCATAGCAGAACTCACCAAGGAACTTCAGAGCAAGTGTGTACAGCTGAACAAACTGCAGGACGTTGTTAACGTTCAGGGAGAGAGCTCTCTCCAGACGTCTCCATTTAAAGCGGCTCCAAGGATTAAAGCCTCTGCTAATAGGAGGAGAGGTGCTAAGGAAGGTGTGTCTGCAGAACCAACAACATGGCTGTATGACCTGAGCAAGCAGGCTAGATTTTCCTTTGAAAAAGCCAGAGTCAGAAAGGATTCCAGGTGAGCTCATTGCATGCTGGCTCCGTACCCGTGTTTCTGCCGTTGCAATGATGTGTTCTTCCAGAGAAGTTCTCTCCTGTTCCTTGTCTCTGCCCTCCAAGTGGCTGTCTCTTCACTCTGTTTTTTTTGTACTTTTTCATCTCTGCTGCATGCTGGATGGTCTTGTGGGTTTGGTTTTTGGTTTGGTTTTTACTAAATAGTGCAGTCAAGCTGTTCATTCTTTCAAAGCTCACTAGAACATGTCACAACAAAGGATATTCACACTGGTATTCGGGGAAGAAAAGTGAGAAATGTTTAAGGCCTGTTGGAGTGTGTGTTTGTGGAGGGGGCTTGTATTATTATTGCACTACCCAGTACCTTAAGCAGTGAGAAGTTTTGAAGGGTAAAGGATCTGTAGAGGTGAGAGAAGTAGGCAGGACAGGGAGTCCACTCAGGGAATCACAGAAAATCAGATTATTACAGTAAGGATGATTTGGGAAGAGCACCTGGCTGCGTCTTATGTCTCTTGAATGCATTTTGAACACTTACTCTGAACTATGCAAAAGCAGTGAGTCCAGTGTTRACATAGTTTGGTACAATATGTAACAAAATGGTTTGTATATATGTATACAAACCATATATATATATACACACATTATATATATATATATATGTATATGTATGTATAAATAGGTGATTGTCTTTCTGGAGCCTTTTCCTTGCCCTGCTGATTTTGGCAGTCATGTATTAGGAACCTCTCCATTAGGGATCTGAATTTACTTTTTCCTCTTGGAATCCAGTTATACCCCTGCAAAAGCCAGTGGTAGCTGTGACAGCAGCTGACCTTGTAGACGGAGATATCCAGACCGGTATCCTTAAACATACCCTTAAGCCCCCTTTTGCCATGCAGTGTGCCAAGTATCTGCCTGACCGTAGCGCTGTCCAGGATAAACCTGGGCTTCAGCCAGAAGCTTAAGTATCTCAGATACGTGGAGAGCTGTATGATTATTTTATGGAGGATTCATGACATCCATGGATCCTTACTATAATTGACATGATAGATGTTGTCAGTCTGGACTGAGTTATCATCAGTCACATCCAGCAATACATGTTAGAAGAGGCTCGTGAACCGGAAAGGATTTCTGAGTCACCATCAGGAGCTGCGAGCTCCAGCTAGCAGTATTCCTCCATGGTAAGAGCACTCTGATAATATCCTAGTTTCAAACAATTGTATGAAAACTATTCTGTTTGTAGTTGCCTGTCCTCTCCCAGCATGATCTGTGTGTGGTTTTCTACCCTGCCTTCAGAAGTACAGATTTTAACTGCAGTAAGGAGTGAAGCAAAGAAAATAGCCAGGCAGCGAGGAAAGAAGTGCACGCCAAGCATGGCTGCTCAGGACGAATGCAAATATTGCATCTTACACTGTCTAAATGCAGTGCTGATCATACAACAGACTAGATAAGTGAAGAGGTCTGGATATCTGAATATTTTTGCTCTGAACTCGATGGCTGAGCACTTTAAAATATTTTCTTTTTTTTATGTTATCTCCAATTTCTTTCAGAAAGAGATACAGAATAACACAACCAGATGAAGCACTTCTCGCCATTTTTTTTTAACCTCTTTCATCTCTTGAAAATCTTTGAATGGGATTCAAAGATTATCTTTGTTAGTGGTAGATTTCCCACTGATTCATTAGGATTTAAAATATACTGCTCTTCATTTCTCTGAAGGCAAAAATTTGCTTTAGTTTTACCTAAAAGGGCAAGACCAGACCATTCTTCCCTCTCCTCTCTGCCATTTACAGCTTTCCTATTACTCCGTTTGTACCTTTGTTTCCTTCTATTCCCTTCAGCGCTTTCCCAGTTTCCTTCATTTGCGCATTTGTTAATTCAAGTTGTAGTCTTTTATGATGGCCCAAAACTTTGATTTGTCTCTTAATTATTGTCCTGAGAATAGGTAATATGAGAATGAAATGGAACTCATGATTTCTGTTCCATTATGTAGAGCTAGAAATGTAAAAACTTTGCCAGAGTAATTAGCATGCCAGACTATTTGCCGTATATTCCTTACAGCCTAAAAAAGAGGTGCAATATGAAAAACATAGTAAAAGCCAGCTTTGGACACTGAACTAAGCTTCAGGTTTTAATACAAAAATAGTAATTTGGGAAATATGATCAGAGTCTCAGGTTATTAAAGAGCTCAAGTAGACTTTCTTCCCGTGAGCCAGAATTATGACTGAAGAACAAGATTTTTTACAGTATATCTGTTGTGTGTTAAGGTTTGAATGGCTGGAATTCAGAAAATCAGCTCTAGGATGTCCTAACTTTTGATTAAATTATGTCACAGATTAAATAATATTTTCTTATATTAATCTTTGTGATATTTTACTTATTTTTTTAATGGGGAAAAAAGATTTAGTTACAAGATTTAATTAAAAAAATCAGAAAAGTTTTAAGATTTAATTAAAAATAGAAATAAAAAACTAAACTAAAAAGTTAAAATTCTCCCATAACTGTTTTGTAGCTCTCTAGCTCTTGGTAGGACATGAAGTGGCAATATTCCTGGGCTTTACTCCAAGTGCGTGTCCAGGACTTAGAAGGACAATTAGATAGCTGAGTTTGGAGTTTTGTTTTTGCTGGCATTACAGCAATTACAGTTTTTGTTTTTTACAGTGATGTTTTGCAGTAATATTCTTTATTTTTGTCTAAAATCGCATATAATAGGCAGGAAGTTTTGTTTTACATAAAGTTTAGAGTTCATGCATTTTTCCAGTTAAAAATCTGAAACTCAAATATAAATTTGAGTATACCATGGGTCCTTGGTATCTGCTTTGCAGTGGTGAAAGTGACTTTGTTCAAGCTTTAGGTTTTGAAAGACTATGTAGCTCTCATAGGCAGTAAGAATGGCTACCTTCAGTTAATGCAATTATACAGTATTAATGAAACCTCAGTTCTTGTGGATAACCAAGTTAAAAACCTTGAAGAACATGCTCAGGAATATTTCAGTCATTCACAAATTTGCATTTTTATTCCATTGCCACAGTCAGCATAGTAGTAGCTGTTATCTTTAGATGTGTATCTTGTATCTTTTAGGTCTAAGCGTAATGCTTTTTTTCCTCACTTCTTAGTTAGTATTTTTTATATACCCCCCCGCACACATGCCCGGAGGAAAAATGACTAGATAAATAGATATATTTACACTTTCTTCAACAAAATAAGTAATAGTGAAAGATTTTAATCAGACATTTTATAGGGGTGAAGCTTTGGGCAAGCTTTGTCCTTTGTTCTCTTCTAAATATTTTAGAAAGTGACAAATCTGAGAAAATACCACCTAACCGTGTTACAGGAAGATCTCCAGGGGATCTTCTTGAATCTGCATCGAGGATTGCTAGACATCTTTAGAAGCAGCTGTTGGAACAAACAGCGTAAGCATCAAGGATTCATTTTGCAGGGCTTTTGAGTACAGTATTTTTGTTTGGCATAGCTCAATGTGACTGATTTTAGTAAAGGGCCTAGAAGCTTTTCACAGTGCTTTTACTGTCAAATATGCGTGGATTATTTCTTATGCGTGTATTTAATCTCTTGAGATAGCTGAGTATGTTCATTTTTTCTCTCAACTTCCAAAACCCAAAGGTTTCCTAGATGGAAATTCTTTGAAAAATTTTAGTGAAATTTTGTCACTGAGTATGTATGTCTGTTGGGCTTTGCTTTTCATTTTTCTAGGACTTGCAACCTCCATCAGCAGTGTTTAACTTGCCTGTGTAAAATCCCTTCGCACTGTGGCTCAGGAGCTTGATCATTACTAGAAGGGGAACAAGAACTGAGCACTTCACGTATACATGAGTAGGAGACGCAGCTCCACAGACGATAGGTCCTGTCTTTTACCTATGTGATGACACATAGATTCATGAGTCTTAAGATGGAAATAATAGGGCAATCCTGTTGTCAAAAAGCAATTTTTTTACTGACAAGTGCTTTTTCTGGATAGGTGTTTGGGAATATATTTCAGAAGGGACAGCTGATAGCAGAGAGGAGCCTGAAGGCAGGAGAAGCATCTTGCAGCAGGTGGTAGAAGAAAGGTAGTCCTACTTGCGGTAGACCTTCCTTAGAGAAATAATAAAAAAAGACTGAAAGATGGACGTGTGGAACTGTGCACCCCCTTTCGAGCTCTGTAAAGGATTCACAGTGGTGGTGGCTCACAGCAGTATGGTGAGATGCCTTCTATCCTTCCAGGAAAAGCTGTTGCTTCCAGCAGCTCTTCTCACAGTCGGGATCGGTACTGGGGAATCTGGCATGCTGTGCTGGTAGCCATGAAATCGTAGAATCGTAGAATGGTTAAGGYTGGAAGGGACCTCTAGAGATCATCTAACCCAATCCCTCTGCAGAACCCTAACCATGATTTTGATCCTCTCAGATCCTGCCCCGAAAAGCCAGTAACACTCTCCTCTATCTGCATCTCTGGATGGAGAGATGCACTTGTATAGCATATACATCACTTCATCAGCCGTTTCTATGCTTTATTGCAGTACTGTGTGCAGGATGTAGGGCAGGATCAATTAAAGATCATTTTTAGCAGAAAATGAAGTTAACGATTGCATACTAATATAACTTGCTTCTGGAAGAAAAGATTTTATGTTTTCTAATTCAGGCTCTAAGTACAATCGTTACCACAGATATTGGTTTTTATTTTCTGGCTTCTTGTCACTACCATCATTGCTTTTCAGACACTGAACACATAGTAAGGCAGGTAGATATGACTGAAATAATTGTTCATTCCTATGTTCCCCCTAAAAAGATTTATCCACATGACCTGATGTTGATGACCTTGTGTATGTGTATAGGAGCAGCAACGGGCTTTAGATGCTTCAGACAGTTGAAGCTCTCTTGGGATGAATGCAATACTACATCTGTTAATCTTTTATGTTGTTGTTGTTGCAACCAGTGAGAAGAAGCTTATCACGGATGCTCTGAATAAAAATCAGTTCCTGAAGAGACTGGAGCCTCAACAGATCCGGGACATGGTGGAATGTATGTATGAAAGGAGGTACCAGCAAGGGAGCTACATCATCAGGCAGGGAGAGCCAGGCAATCACATTTTTGTACTCGAAGGTAAGTGCTGCTTGTACAGGGCACATGTGCCAGGAAAGGGAAGTCACTTAGAAGTCTTTGCAGRAGACCTCAGCATTGACTTTTGTTCTGCTAAGTTATTCATGCTAGTCCCACTGAGGGCAATGGGAGTTTTACCTGTATTTTTCTTTGTTTCTTTCTTTCTTTGTTTTTGTGAAACAGAGAGTGGGCAACAGGAAGTGCCTTCGAAACTTCTACCTGGATGTAATGCTATTTCCTGTGTAAAAGAACTTGAGAGAATTCCCTCACTTGGAAAGCTTAGTGGCCAGCAARTCCTAGCTGTTGCAGATACAGCCAAATCTCTCTTGTCCAAAAGAACAGCAGATACAGTTTAAAACCCAGCAAGCTGCTCTATTGTGAAACCATTCCTAAAATAAACTTTTTTTTTTTCAGTATTTCTAAAAGCTCTTACGAGTTTCCTGTGCATGGAGTCTTGAGAGACAAATTCTGAGTTAGCTATTCTCAGAATTCAGAACTTTTTTTAAAGAGAGCTGGGCTAAAATGACCTCATAAAAAAACAACAGAAGATCTGAAGTTGTCTGCTGCTGTTTCTTTGTTGACTGCAGCTGCTTTGTCACTCAAACCTAAATTAACAGTGTGCACAGATCAGCTGTACTGGAGCTGGACACCTGGGAGTTACACTGGYGGAAACGTGCTCTTTCATCATCTCCCCACTAGAAGAAATAAAGGACAGAAAGACAGTATTAAAGAAAAAGAAATTTGCATTTGTAATTCATTTGCAAACTTCATTAATTCTGGACCACTAGGAGGTCTAGTAGCTTTTAAAAATTGGAGTTCATGCTGCAGGGAGTATGAAAGGCTGCGCTATTGAGGCAGAAATATTGAAGGCAGAGGYGTACATGGCATCCATTAGAAAACACATCTGCTGTCATCTGGCTTTATGTAGACGCGGTAGTGTGAAAAAAAGAGGTGATAACTCTGCTTATATAACCCATATGGTGCAGGGGAAAAAGRGGAGACTGGACTCATAATGGGGAGCTATATTCTTGTTAAGCCAAATGATAAAATTTTGGAAAACATGTGAAATTTTAAGGTGAGTTTGTGAGCCCAGAAGTTTTGATGGTTCAGTAGCCTTTCTTTTCTGAGGAGATAATAAACGTCCTTCAAAGAAGACATGCAAACTTTTAGGGACATGTTTGATGGCCAGGTTTCTTAGGACATAAACCTAAGAAGAAACATCCACAATGTCTTTGGCTTCTGCTAAATGTGTAGTAAGACTCAAGGACCATTTCTTAAAGAAGGTCTTCTCCATTTCCTGCTCTCTCTGCTACGTTCTGCACATACGTACACTCACATGCATATGAAAAAAATGCATGAATAGTTGCTCTTATGAKCACTGGCATAAGGCTAGTTTGCTGAGGAGGTATCCCAAACACTTTAGATGATCTGTGTGGTAGAGTTCAGTTTTAATGCATATTATCTTGCTGTTTTTTGACAGAGGGCAATCTGGAAGTCTTTCAGCAGAACAAGCTACTGTCCTCAATACCTGTGTGGACCACATTTGGTGAACTGGCCATTTTGTACAACTGCACGCGGACAGCCTCTGTGAAAGGTACGCAGGGTTTCTTTTGWCAATGTTGCTCAAAATAAACCATTGGGAAATCTCTGTTGTATCCTGTTATTTTTCTTTTGAAGTCAGCATTTATAAGTGTCTGTGCGTGCTGACTGTCCTCAGTAACTTCCCATTTCCTTCTTTGAGTTCTTCATGTCTGGGGAATCTAATGCTCTGTCAAGAATGTATTTCCATCTCTGAGAGTGACCTTTGATAAAGAATCAAACATCTCCCAAGGTCTTTGGTGAGGCTATATAAAGCTAACTGCTAAGGAAGGTTGGTTTTTAAAAGTTGAGTGATTTAGGTCTTTGTTATATATGATATAGGTCTTTGGCAGTTCTGCTTTTGTTTTGAATATAGCATGGAGGTTTAAATTACAGTGAGTTTGAAAAGATTTCAGGACCTTGTTTTTGGTTTTGGCTTTGATATAGTGCAGATAAACACTAATTTGAAAGGAAATAAAAGACATAAGAGTTTATTGCTTTTGTATTTAAATTCTGCATCATTAAGTTATTGGTTTTTTGCCAGGTTCAATTTTCACTTTTGAGATTCTTTTAATGCAGGAGGAGAGAAAAATAGAGCCCTCAGATTTGTGTTTAACTGAGTAAACATCATTATTGTAGCTGAAAAAATACTTCTTTTGCTTTTCTTTTCTTCTCCCTAACTAGTTGTTTTGACTCTAATTTCTTCCTTTAGCAAATGTTGAATGCCTCGTGTTAGGGGTAAGTGGTATTKGGTCTCTGAGCATCTATCTGAAGATGGTTTTAGAAAAGGAATACTTGCCCGACTCAGTGTATCGTATTGCTGAGAGCAATGTCACTGCTTATTCCCACATACGCCACCAAAATCATTCCTGTGCCTTTGTAACACAGACTTTGTAACGCTGCCTCAGCAGTGCCTGGAATGGTTAGCAGGGCATTATTTTCATCCTCTAGCAGGCATTGAAGTGACTGGAATATTACACAGGAGAAGATAGACTGTTGAGGAGAAATACGCAATGTAACCTTTTCTCTTCCACATAATGTGACTTGAAATTTCCAGTTGTTCCAAGGCAAGTTTCGGGTTTTACCTGTCATAAAGATATGTTTTCAGCTTGAATGTGTTAAAAAAAAAAAAAAAAAAGGAATGCCCTGCATCTCAGAGCTCTTAGAGCACAGCTACATGCCATCAGAGGCCACACTCCATTTTCCTGTTTGTAGACTTGATGTAGGAATAGATTGACTGAATGCAGGATTGTTGTGAAATTTCTCTGACTGGAAAGCTAAACAGGACTATTGGGATACACAGTGGGTAACGTGGGATAGAAACCTCGGGTGCTCGGGAGAAGATAGAGTCTGATTACAAGGGTAGTGGGAGAGGTGAAGCTTCCAGGTGAGACATTTCTCTTCTTCAGGCCTGGCCTTCTGAGAGGCAAAGACTGGCTTTGCTTTGTGCTTACAGTGCTGGGATATAAATATCCATTTGCCTGGCTTTTAATATATTCAACCCCTCTTCATTCGTTTTCTAGCCTGCTGTAATTATTCCRTGGCAAAGCAGTAAGTGATCAAAGACAGCTTTAGTTCATCTTCCCCATATCCTCCTCTCCACCATCCCTTAAAAATAATTTCATTTTGGAGGTTACTATCTGTTCTTGCCTAGGTCTGCAGGAAGCCTGAAACACTGGTAAGTTTGAAGAGTTTGTGTTGCCATAAAGAAAAGGCACAAATGGAACAAAACRAGAAGTTGTACATTTTTAAAGCTGCTGGTCTTTCTCCTTGCATCCAGCTTAAGCACTTTATCATTGCTGGCTATGCAGAGGGAAGTTATTACATTTAATCGTTTTTTGCTGCGGCTGCCTGATAAACAGAACAGCATCAATAATTTGATTATTCTTTTTACTAGTGCTCTGTTCTGTTTGACTGTGTTCCCTATTTTCTTTTCTGTATGCTATGGACTATTAGCATAGTAAAGGTCCTGCACAGCAAGCCGTTAAGCTATTTTAGACTTTTGTTAATGTTAATTGGTTTTTAGGTAGCTCATTACAGACAAGAAAGGGTGTTTGAATATTTAAAATCACTGCAGAAATTTCCCTCCTTCCATCCCCGATAGCTTTCCTGTGTTTCTCGTAATTGAGAAAGAGGGCTGCAAGTGCCTTAACTGAGCATGGCTAGTAAAGACATCTTGATTTTTTTTCAAATTTGGTCTAGGTTTAGTAAACTCTTTACCTTTACTCTTTACTGGTAGTACCCAGCAATATGTCTGTATGCAGCAGCTGTATTTGAACATGGGAACATGATTTTCTGCTACGTTTGTTTCTAAATTCGTTTCTCTGTCTGATCTTTGAGATTACAGTTGTTTTTCCAGCTGTATAATTGCTTTATTCATTAAAAGGCGCAAGACAGATGAGATGGGTTCTCATTAGCTTTCATACTTGTCATGTTTCCTTCATGCAGTGGAAACTGGAAGATGTTGTTCAGGAAACAAAAAACAGTAACAAAACAGAAACGAAACAAAACAGTACTTTTGTTCTCCCTCCCAGCATCCAGTAATATAATTTCTTGAACTAAAATATCTTTGAGCTATTTTTTTTGAGCAAAAGATTAATGGCAGTTGAGAGAGTACCTACACATCAGAGCTCCATGTAGAGACTAATAACTTCTGTGCATCATTTTAAACCTGGGATTGTTCTTTCCTTTAAAAATGGTTTTCTTTGTTTCTACTCAGTCAGCAAACTGAGGGAATTGATCATTCTGGCCTTTTTTTTTTTTTTTTTTTGAGATTTCGTTAACCCAGATAAAAATGATTTTGTTCCTTTATATGGCAGAAGATAAAATGATAAATACAATACAGCATTTTTTTAAAGAAGAGATTAAATTAAATAGAATTACCTTATTTTGCTTAAAAATAGAAATCATAATGTGTTTTGTTGTGTCAGCTATTGCACACAGAGGCCACTTGGTTGTTTGTATCTTGCATAGGTTTTCCATATGAATATTTTGATTATCTTTCCAGAGATGATCAGTACTTTCTAATATTTTGATTACCATTTATTCTYGTATGAATAGGCTAAATTAGAGGAAAAATGTGATGAGATTCATGGATTCCATTAAATGAAATAGATTTCTTTACCTCTGCTATTGCTATCTTTTTGTGTATCTCACAACTATTGGAATGTAATCCGAAGTAGAGATGGCTCTAGCTATAATATTCAACACTTGCATCGTGAGTTTTGGCACCTTAGACCAAAGGTTTTGTTGTTCTTCATACGAGCCCTTTTACARATTAAATTGCACTTTTGGAGTGAGAATATTACCAGGATTAGGAGTAGATTTTCACAAACATTCTCGCAGCTTGTTGGATTGCGTGGGGAGTGCTCAGTGAAGGCACCAAGTGGAAATCTAARTCTTGTTTTAGTGACCATCATTTAAATGGGAGCTGATTTCTTTTAAAAGTTTGGTTATGGTAGATACTGAATATCTGTCCTTGTGCATTTTTGAAGAGTTAGGCACTACTGCCCCATGCCRTGATGCTGTATTGTCTTCCATCAAATCATTAGAAAACGTGATTGGTTTTGTCGTGTGCTTGTTTTTCTGAAGCMATCACCGATGTCAAAACTTGGGCACTGGACAGAGAAGTGTTTCAAAATATCATGAGGGTAACGGCACAAACAAGACAAGAGCAATACCGAAGCTTCCTGAGAAGGTAAGCATAAGGTATTTCTATTTCTAAATACTGATTTAGATTACTTTGTAAGGTGCACAAAAGTATTGTGCCTTTTTTTTTAAAGAAACAGAGACAGAGCAAGAGTTGTGCATAGCAACCTATATATTTCCCTCTGTTGATTTTTTTGAGGATTCACAGGTTTTGTTTTTTTTTTTTTTTTTAAACGTTTTGGTGTATTTTCTCTTGCATTGCTTTATGTGCTTGATGAAAGAAAAGCTTTTAAGGAACAGAACAAACGTATAGCAAGGCTACATTGCCAGAAGTTGAAACAGTGTATTGAATAAATAAGGCTAACAAAATCCTCCAAGTAGGTGGAAATTTGCAGCTTGAGTAGATTAAATGGGATATTCCTCAACTCTCAGAGGCTGTGAAAACATGTGTTTCTTAATTTATTAACTAATTCCAACATGAATTCCTGGTCTAGGAAATATGTAGAGAGCTAGGAGAGAATAATTCTCTTTTCTGTGAGGAAAATTGGGGATATACGGCGCTCTGTCTTTACGAAGAAGATCACATGAGGTTTTTTTTTTTTAAAAAAAGAATGGCCTACTATGCTATGGTTTCAAATTAGATCTCAAACCTGCCCGTGTATATGATGTTTTGTGCATTTTTGCGTTCATTATGTGTCTCTATATTGGATTTCTGTAAACATTTCTGTGTTGTTTTGTATAGCTGCACTACTTTAGGTGGTTATAAAATGTGGTTGTACAAATTTTATAGATGAGAAGAGATTATGAAAAAAATATTAATGGTTATTATTTTTGTTTGTTTTCCTGGCATTTTTGCTSTTGGGAAGTGTCTCTCTGCTGAAGAGCTTACCTGAAGATAAATTAACCAAGATCATGGACTGCTTGGAAGTGGTAAGATGTTGTTAAGTTTTTCTAAGCAGTGCTCAGTGAGCTTAAAAAAAAAGAAGAAAAAAAAATAAAGGAAGTTATGTCTTTAACACAGCAATGTTCTTAGAATGATCAGAGCAGAATTTCAGATTAACAACAAATAACATTTAATGGCATGAAAATAAGCTGTATCTCTAGACTCTGAGTCGAACAAGTAGAGCAGAAGATGCACCATCTAGCCTGAACCAATGAGAAGCACAGAGAGATTTTGATATATTTTTCCTCAGTTTGCCCTGCTTCATAAAGATGATGCCAGTGTTAACATTCTTTCTCCTTTTTTTTAAGAAAAAACCAACATGCTGTAGCATGTTAAACCCCAGTGGAACATTCATGTGTTTAAGAAGTCTGYACAGTAATCCGATTTTTCAAATATTTCTGTTTCCCTCAACAGGAGTACTATAATAAAGGAGATTATGTAATTCGGGAAGGAGAAGAGGGCAGTACCTTCTTTATCATAGCAAAAGGAAAGGTAAGATATACTAAAGTTAACTGTTAGAATGGAACTTATATGAACATCTGTATGTCATAAGCTTACTTTATAAATATTATTGTTATTTAATTTTTCCATGAAATGAGATTTATGATGCTGTGTTTTAAAGGGTGGGAAGAGAAAATGATGACGGTAATAATAAATATATTTTCTTTTCAGTCTYGTAGCTAAAATTTAGGAGGGACTGGGGTCTGCTTTGTAATTTTTGTTTTTAACTGGAGGAAGTAATTATATTTGTAGCTCTTAATGAACCATAGTTGAGTTTTAGRCATCCATGATATATACGGAAAAGAAGGGAAAACCATGGGATGTTTTGAATATTATTATGCTAAATATTTGTTCCTTTGCTTCCCAGGTGAAAGTTACCCAGAGTACTGCAGGTCACTCACAGCCCCAGCTGATTAAGATGCTACATAAGGGTGATTACTTTGGAGAAAAGGCTCTGATTAGGTGAGTTGACGCTGTCGGATTCCTGTTGCAGTGTTTGAACTGGTCTGTCAAGGTGTATCTGATTGGACACCTCTAACTGCACTGAATGTAAGTTAGGGGTTGATTGTCAAGATTCCAAACAGAGGAAAAGAGCAAAGAAAAGCAGTGGGGTATGAGCCATGTAGCTTCTTCCAGAAATATGAATCCAGGCTTTCCTGGTATATCCAACTTCCTTAAATTATTTTCCTAGTACTTTACCACGTGTTGCATCTGGGTTGTAGATAATTTGGATTGCAATAGTTCAGTTCTGTTTTTTTGGAGTAGGGGAGGCTTTTACTGTTACAATCTGTGTGGTAATTTTGTCTGGGAAGATTGCTGTGAGYACTGATTTGATTTTAAACCTGTGACAGATAGTGCTTGCAAGAATTAAATAAAAGCAACCATTTAAGCAGAGGGGAACTTTCCTGTGCTCATTAAATTAAACATTCCCGTTCTCTAGTGTATTATCTTTGTGTATCGTCTCTCAGTAGCCTCAGAAATATTTACAGCATTCATATCGCATAGGTTCTCTTGTTTGAGGAAACAAAAAAGTCTTTCTTTTTTAGCAACCAACCAGATGGGTAAATTCACATAGGAAATAAATATTTTACAGTAAGCTTTCTCTATCCCTTCTCACAACTAAAAGAATGGCAAATATGAGTAATGGACAACAAGCTCTGAAATGCGTATTGACATGTTAACAGTCACTAGAAAGTTGAAGAACAGAGAGAGAACTAGATGCTAGATGGTAATAATGACTCTTATTAAAATGCTGGGATTGTGGGTTTGGTTTAGCAGTGCTTATCCATGCACTGGCTGCAGAGGCCTTCCAGGAGCTCCACCCATATCAGAAGTGACTCTTCCTGGGTACAGTGTGGGATGCTCCCAGGATTTCTCTGTGCTCCTAAACTCTTTCTGATCTGTTTCATTTCTTAGCGATGACGTCAGATCAGCCAACATCATTGCCGATGAAAATGGTGTGGAGTGCCTCGTTATAGATAGAGAGTAAGTACCACGGTACGGGTTAATGAAAGATTGATCATCTCTTTCAGTAGGTCTTCAGCAAGAAGTGGCTTCAGAGTCACAGTGGTGTCGCATAATCACAGTTATTTTATGAAGTGAATGCTGAGTAAGTGCTCCACTCTGTGGTCATGCTTCGAAGCCCTTGCAAGTGGTGTCATCAAAGTAATAGTGTAAAGCTCAGCCTGGATCAGTACATTTTGGTTGCTTCTCTTTCCACCTTATGGGCAGTAGTTTACACTATTTCATTCATGTTTTAGGACATTTAACCAAACTGTTGGAACCTTTGAAGAGCTCCAAACCTACCTTGAGGGTTATGTGGCTAACCTGGCCCGCGCTGATGAAAAGCGACATGCAAAGTAAGTCTGATCTTTTGTTAGACACAGCTTTATTAACTGATCATAAAACTGAGTGTTCGATATGCAGTAACATTAAGGAGGGTAGGTGGTAGAGACAGGGCCTTAAGAATAACACTGATCACTATAACAAAACTGTGTTCACATGCTTATTGAGTCCAAGGAATTTTAAAACAAAAATTATAGAGAATTTCAATATATTGACTTCCGATGCACAGATCAAGCTGTGTATATATATATATATATATATATATATGCACAGCTAAAGAAGAGAGCACCTAATGGATCATTTTTGTGGGGGAAAAAAAAAAAAAAGAAACAACAATGTTATACATCCACTGTATTTCTCAGTCACCATAAGACTGATACTTAGATAATTGTTTGAGATTGTAGATGTTATTTTTAATGATTAAAAAAACCCCTCAGTTCTTCATATGTCAAGGATGTTAAAAAGGCRAATACCAAAAATATTATGGAAGCCATTCTTAATGTTCTTGAAGTATTGAGAGTGGCATTTTTACAATAAACGGGCATTTTCTATTAAAAAAAATTTCAAAAGACTTTAAAAAAAAAATGTGGTTTTTTTACTGTGTCTCCTTTCAACAAGACCTAGATAACTTCAGTAAGCAGCCATTCTTTAATGTTTAAAATATATTGTTAATAAAATACATAATATTAATAGACAACATTGTTGTTTAAAACAAAATAATTTAGAGTTGATGTGATTTGTCATGAGCATAGGAAGTTGCAACTGCATTTTAATTAGTGCCAGAACAAAACATTTTATCATTCTATACTTCTTAGATAACACCTGGTAGAATAATCTTTTCCATCTCTTTTTTCCCCTCTTAAACAAACAAACGAAAACCCCTGCGAGAGTGAAACATTATATTGCAAAGATTTTATCTGCTCAAAATTTAAACACTAAATTTCTGCTATCTGAATAATTCATATGCATTTATTAGAAAGGAAATGAAGATTATTTTTACACCCTATCAAAAGAATACTAAAGACTGAGAGAAATGCAAGTGTGCTCAAGCTACGTAGTTATTTTTATTCTCATGGTAAATTCTTCTACTTCTGAAGTTCACCAAAGGACATCATAAAATCAGTTTACTGGATAAAAGGGCAAGGACCATTTCAAATGGAAGCCTTCAGACATAAAAGAAAATATTCTTTTTTTATGTTTCTATGTAGCAATAGTGCTTTTAGCATTAAAAGGGTTTGCTTTTAGCCATGGACTCTACTGTAGCTTATCTGTATCTGATTTCAACCTCAGCACCACTGGAAGATTAGCAGAAGATGTTTTACTTCTGAACCAAAAGGCAGATGCCCTTTTATTTTTGGTCATTCTACTGGAGCTGGTACACAGTCCGTCAGAAACTCATTTTCTGACTTGGAGCTCCCAGAGTTTCTACGCTAACTGTATAATTATGAACCTCATCATGATTCAGCTCTTGGTAAAAATACCTTTGTTTGTAGTTGATGAACATTAATTTCTAACATTAATTTCATTTCTAATTTACTGGTAATACATGCCCAGAAAGAAAATGCTTTTTCATGGAACAAAGACCCATGGAATTTCAAGATCCTCATAGGGAATGAGAAGACTTTTTTTCTTCTTTCTTTACAGCGGTATTAAGAGTATTGTGATCCAGCTTGCTCACAGGGGAAAAATTTATTTTTTAATTTTTCCATCTTTTTATTTTTTTAACTCAGAAGAAGATCCATCTGTGGACAGCTGACCAGAGAAGTCTCTTTGGAGATGATACAGCTGAAGGAGAAAGTAGCCCARTTCCCTGCTTCCCCATTCCAGAATTTGGAAGTTGTCACAACTCTGGGCGTTGGTGGGTTCGGAAGGGTTGAGCTTGTAAGAGTTTGTTTTAAACATATGCAAGTAGTTCTCAATCTTACATAATTAATTTAAGTGATGAAATATTTGGGGGATTTTAACATTTAGTCTGCATGCTTATATCTCCCAGATAGAGATAATTCTATATACAGCAATGTATACTCAATATTTTCACAACTTCGACTGTCAGGGAAACAAATCCATAGAATGATAGAATCATAGAATCATAGAATGGCTAGGGTTGGAAGGGACCTGTAGAGGTCATCTAGTCCAWCCCCCCTGCACACGCAGGGTCCCCTAGAGCATGTGGCACAGGGTGATGTCCAGGCGGGTTTTGAAGATCTCCRGAGAARGAGACTCCWCCACCTCTCTGGGCAGCCTGTTCCAGGGCTCTGTCACCCTCACTGTTAAGAAATTCTTCCTCAAGTTCCTGTGGAACTTCTGGTGCCTCAATTTGTGGCCATTTCCTCTAGTTCTATCACTGGCCACCACTGAGAAGAGGCCAGCCCCCTCCTCCTCACTCCCTTTCTTGAGATATTTATATACATTAATCAGGTCCCCTCTCAGTCTTCTGCAGGCTGAASAGGCCCAGCTCTCTCAGCCTTTCCTCATAGGGCAGATGTTCCAGGAAATCCATTCCTTTGTGCTTTCATTTCTATCTACTGCAGATCTCTCTCTGGTCACTAGACTTATTCATCCGTGGGGTGTTTGTTTTGTTTTGTTTATTTTTGCTTCAACCCGAAGTGATTCTCAGGGCCACATACTCTTTGCTGTTAAACTCACCACAGTGGGCCCACAGCAGCTGTAACCAGTGTGATCTAGCTCTGAGCTGTGTTCACTTAGACTTCTTCAGCAACTTGTAATGGCTCTACTGAGCCGTTCCTTGTGTTTCTGGGATGGGAAGAGCTTTATTAAAGTTTTAAACTCCAGGCTCCTTAGGCTCAGTAGCAAACATTTGAAGAAAAAAATATGAACACAGTGATGGCCTGGATTGCTTCCACTGATGGAACTTGATGGGAAATCAATGGCGACCAGGTGATTTCAGTGACCAGAGAAATCCTTTATAGTATTTAGACAGGCTGTTGTTTTGTTTGATCCATGCTTCATAAAGCAAATTAGAAATTCTCACAAACTATTCCATGTTGGATGACAACCAGCTGTGGAGTTTTGACAATATCACCTGGAAAATAAAATGCAAATAAAATTCACAGACTGCTGTAAARCACTGATAGCTGCTTATTTGGTTTCCAGGAAGTCAAACCTTTTTATTGCACCTTGTGTAACATTCTAGGGTAATGTGAAATTATACATAAGCATTCACTATAATCTCCTCTACTTTTATGATGTTAGTGTTTAGAAAACGTAATTGAAATTAAGACCTATTGTGCTATAACCGAATTGAATACGGTACCAGTGTAAACTGCTAATACTTTGTGTACCTAAAATGGGTAAAGGGAACATTTATCCTCATTTTACAAGTGGATATATATATATATATATATATGTATATATATATACACCAAGATGCCTGGCTTAGAATCATGCAGAATGTGTCTGCAGAAAATCTGGAACTTATCCATAGTTACAGTCATCAATTTCAATCCTGTGCTATATCCAAAGTGATTATTTTTGTTTTAAGAGCAAGCTGATAGAACTTTCTTYTTTTACCTCACTTATCCTCATCATTTTTATTCCCAGGTTAAAGTGAAAAATGAGAACGTATCTTTTGCTATGAAATGTATAAAGAAGAAACATGTTGTGGACACCAAACAACAAGAACATGTCTACTCTGAAAAGAAAATCCTCGAAGAGATATGTTCTCCATTCATTGTTAAGTAAGATGACTTTAAGATTTCCTTAAAAGCTGACATACTTAACAGCATTAAGGGTCAGGTTTGACCTGCACAAATTCTAGAGCAAAGACATTGTGAGTCTTGTAATCTTATTTTACTTCCTAAAAATTGCTGCTGTTTGTCTCCACAGACTCTACCGCACGTTCAAGGATAGTAAGTATGTGTACATGCTCCTGGAGGCCTGCCTTGGAGGAGAATTGTGGAGCTTGCTGAGAGACAGGTAACAACAAATGAAGGGGACTTTGTCCTTTAAAATCTGCAGTCAGCTGCGTGCGCCTGTTCAGTAGCTTCTCTGTCTAACAGAATGGGAACAGCTCTGCCACAGAGTCTGCTATTGATAAAGGATCAGGTTTTCTAAATCCATACCTCTTCTGCTGGGTTCGCAGAAGGGCCAGTATATTCTGGAAAACTTGCCAGTCTCACACCATTAACCTTCCCAACAATTGAAACATTGTTGGGAAATCAAACTGTGTTCTGGTCAAACAGATGAGAAAAGAGGCCTTTGAAGCATTTGAACATTCATAAAGGCCACTTTTCCCTGAGCTGATGTGAGCCAATGCTAGCATGTTTTTTTTTCAACTGTGCCTGGATTTGCAATATCTGAGGGCCTTCAGTAGAGTAGTCCATTAGCACATGTGGTAGCAAGCTGAGAACAGGTTCACGTGAGCATTGTGCTTTGAGGTGCTGAGAGGATGTAACTGCTGCATCTTTGCTCAGTGTGTCTCCTGTGGCCCCATTTATGTAGGTAAAGGGAATTGCATTTGCCTCTAGCGATGCCTGTGTTAGTCTGTCTGGGTTTGCTGCTGCCTGCACCACTGTTCACCATCGCTATGGGTAGATAGGCAATATCCTATACAAAACTGAATGGCAGATGCAAAAAGAGAGGGGACTGGAGGTTTCGGGGCATGAGTAAAGTTACTCCTAAAGTGACAACTTTTGTAATCAGTTAACTTGCAGATGAGCAGCCTTTTCCTACTGAGAACCATGGCATGTGCCACCGCTGTAAGAATATTGTGCTACTTGTTGCAGAAGAGTCAGTGAGGATCCTGAGAGCTGTCTGCAAAGCGGAAACACTGAAAGTAGACAATCTGTCTGAGAGGGGAGGAARCATCTCCTAACTACCAAGGAAGTCCTTGCTCCAGCTTTAAGTGTCACAGGATTTTTGGTAGCTACATAGGACAAGCAAGATGTTTGCCTTCATGGGTTTGTCTAAAAATGTCAAACTGGAAGTCTTTTCCATAGAATATAAACCACTCTTTAGTACTCTGGAGGAAGCACATACTGTTTTTCCCATTTGCTGTCACCATGATCAGGTTTTTATTAGTGCACACAGCAGGAGGTGCATGTGATAGAACATTTTCTTTCTTTGCATGTTTGATCAAAACATGAGCAAAGTTTCCTCACAAGCCTTAGTTGTTCTGCAGGGATATTACCTTCTGAAAGGCGAAGAGGTGAAATTATGACCCTGATACTTTCCATGCCAGGGCGTGYTATAGAGCCATGTGTATCTCCCATCTCAGAAAACATTTATAAGAGCACACACATGTAGACAAGGCAGAGAAGTTAGTAGAGATCATTCTTCTTGGTTGTCTCTTTATGTACGGAAAGATTGGAGTCTGTCAGGATTTGGAAGAGCCAATTTTGCAAGAAATGCTAATGTAATTTTGCTGAAGATACTCTTCACTTACTGTGGTACTGCTGTCCTAAAACAATGCTTGATTTGTTATACATATGGAAACATTGGGAGTAGATGAAGAGTGAAGAACTTGTCCCTTTTTTGCAACAGATGGCATGTAAGGCAAATTTCTGTTTGCAAAGATGAGGGGCTGTGCTCTATAACACCACCTGGCATTTCAGTTTTTTTGCAAATCTCCTTGTCCTCAATTTTCTTTTAAATTATTATGTAGCTTGCTGTATGCCATCACCTAGTGGTTGCATTTTGTTAATGAGTGAGATTATTATGGACCTACAGTGTGTCTAGAGCTTTGGATTTTTCTGGAATGAGAGATGTTTCATCAATATAAAATATTATCACAAGAGTCAAAATGATTCAAASGCTGTCCAATGAAATGACATGTGGCTCAGTCTTTACATGTGTGAAATACAGAATGTTAAAGCAAAAAAAAAAACCCACAAAAAATGTTAATATTCTGCTTAATAAGAGAAGCTTTTTTAGATGTTAATTTTGTCTACAAGGATGATGATTATTTTTGTTTCAGAGGCAGCTTTGATGAATCCACTACTAAATTCTGTGTTGGGTGTGTGACAGAGGCTTTTGACTATCTACATCATATAGGAATTATTTACAGAGACTTGAAGCCAGAAAATTTAATTTTGGATGCTGAAGGATATATAAAACTGGTAAGATAAAATGCTTAACTTTTGAATCTGTTTATTTGCAAGACAATATAAATAGGCAACATGCAATTATAGCACCAAGATCCTGGAGTTTAATATCCTTTACTCTTCAGAGGAAAAGAGGGCAAGGTACTGATTGCACAGGAGGCAACAAAGACATTTCAAAGACATTGCAACCCCACAAACAAATTTGGGATTTGCCGCCTCCAATAGCTTTTGCCATAACATCTACAGCAAAAATAATTTCTCCCAGCAGCCAGTTTTAATACAAAGGCAAGAGACACATTTCCCAGGTGTGGAATTAGCTCCCTGTCCAGTCTCAAGCAATTTTAGGCTCTATATTTTCTGTATTTAGGGAGCACAGAGAAGAGCTCTTGGCTGTCTTGACTGTGACAATGAAAACCAAAAAGAAAATACCCTTCAGAGAGCTTGCAACACCCACACTGAGGAGAGTGAGCAACCTATCCTTCTCCATAAGCTGCAAGTCCTGGGTCCTCAAAGAAAGCACGGGTTTTATCCAAAAGGACACTTGTTCAGGCAATTACCCATGTGACTAAATGGGCATGTTTATAAGATTTGGTAATCCAGTGGAATTACTTCCTTCTCCTTTTCTCCTTCACAATAATACTGTGTCATTGTCTTAGCTGTGACGTTGGCAACTCTGGGGTCTCTGCAGGAGATGTGGGGGCAGACAAGACCTGAAAGCTTCCCARTGCAAAGCACCACTGCATTCTGCAGCATATGTTGATTTTAAACAGGTTGATTTTGGATTTGCAAAGAAGATTGGATCGGGGCAGAAAACTTGGACCTTTTGTGGGACCCCTGAGTATGTTGCCCCTGAAGTAATTCTGAGCAAAGGCCATGACTTTAGTGTGGATTTTTGGTCCCTTGGGATTCTTGTGTATGAACTCCTTACTGGCAGGTAAGTGTCTCCCACTCCTGGTTCTTTCCTTGTATGTTTTAAGTTATTTTTAGAACAAGCAGTTGGTCATTTTCCCCATCAATATACAGGAATGATAGTGCAAAATGATAGTTCTTTTTGCTTCTTACCCATCCCTTATCTTCYTTCATTTCAGAAATGTCACAGACAACCAAATTGTGAGCCATATTCCCAATTTTGTTTTATCCGTCCAAGGAAAGGGCCAGGAATAGGGTGCAGGTGGCTGATGGAGAGCTTCTTGGGCTCTTTGTTTCTTCTGTAGTGGGTGAAGGAGTGTAGTGAGGCAGGTAACTGTAAGTGGGGTTCATTCCTTGCCCCTGCACACACTCCCATGTTGGCTGTTTGTGACTGCTCTGCATTAGTGCCATTTAGAAGCTTCTGAGTCAGACTGTGGCCAGAGCTTGTTTAGACCAACACACATGATCCCTAGTACCCATGAGCAACTTCCCAATATTTGCTTTGGTGAGAAATGATCACATCTGCACTCAATCACCATTCCGTTTAACAGTGTTGCTTTATTTTTCTAGTCCTCCCTTTTCTGGAGCGGATCAAATGATGACCTATAATTTGATTCTCAAGGGCATTGAAAAATTGGATTTTCCTAAAATAATAACACGGCGACCTGAGGATTTGATCCGCAGACTGTGCAGGTAGGCGAGGTAGTTTGCAGCAGAGTGTGGGAGTGGACAAATTGAGCTCTTTAAGATCTAGATTAGAGTGATATGCTGCTAACAATTTATGATTTTGCTTCATTTTGCTTAACAGGATTATATTTCCTATGTCTGCATGCCTATGGGTAGGTGCACCTCTTAATCTACAGGAGTATCATCAGCCCAGACTCTGGGCTTTTTCCATGGTATGTTAAGGATTTTTCTGCAGTTTTCTGATTCCCACCTTAGGGCAACTTCATTTAACTTGGACTCTGCAAGGAGATGAAGAATTTAATTCTGTTGATCAAGTGCAGTTTTGTAAAAAATGCATCTAAAATTACTTAATTAACCAGGAAGGCATTTGTAGCCTTATGTGATTCTCTTTTCCAAAAATAAGAATATTTTCTGAATTCCTCACTTAATTTCTGTTCCTCTCTCTCTCTTTTTTTCCCTAACATTTTTAAGGCAAAACCCTACAGAGAGATTGGGCAATTTGAGGAATGGAATTAATGACATCAAGAAGCACAGGTAGGTAACACTTTTCCCAAAGCTTGCCTTGAAAATTTAGGGAGTTGAAAGTAGTCAGGTTCCAGGTACCTCAGGTTGTATAATAGTCCATTGCTGCACTTCTGCTTGCTCCAGCAGTGAGCAGCAGTGTAAACGTAAATCCTCAGGAGGTTCATCCTGAAGCATGGATATTATCAGCAGTTGTTGATGTGGGAGTTTGTTTGAGGTTTCAGAAAAATCAATACCACTTGCATGGTCCTCCAGATGCTTTTGGCTAAAACCAAACTGTTGCTGCCTAAGAACAGTAGTTAAGAACTCTAGAGCAATATTATGTCTCTGACGTTCAATACATTTTGCCCAACTTGCTTTGCTGTGCCTATCTCAAATCTATAGTCTTCAAAAACCACCATCTTTACTTTGGTTCTACCTGGCTCTGTTCTAGGAAGGAAGCTCCTGTGCTAAAATGTTTGATAGCCTTTGTTAGCATGTTTTTAATCTGTTAATAATAGAGTGCTTCTCACAGTAAAGAGTCTGTCTCTCTGTCTCTTTCATTTCTTTTTAATTAGGTGGTTGAATGGTTTTAACTGGGATGGTCTGAAAGTGAGGAAATTAGCATCACCTTTAAAAAGAGAGGTACTGGCCTTTGGCTTTCCATATCAGGATGCTTGGCTGTTGCAAAGGAGCTGGACTACAAAGAAAGACCTGCTCCCAAGTGCAGAATTTCCCGAAGGAGCACTTGTGTTATTAGCGCACACTTTTTAGTGGAAGTTGAAGGAATGAAAAGATAAGACCAGCAAGCGATAGATGCTTTAAATTCAAAAAAGTAGAAATATTTCTGTGCCAGTGCACTTAGCATTAGATTTTTCACCAGTACTAAAATAAATGATGTTTTATGAGAAATGAGTGGTGAAGTGCTCTATTTTCTTGGGCGATGAGCACGTTATTAAGATGCACTGTTCACAGGCTGTTCACAGTACAAATTCCTGTATTCCCATGATGCTGAATGCAACTCTGGCCTGTCAGTGAACAGTGCACCTTGATAATGTGCTCATGCACAGCGCTGAATAAATTTCTTGCTTTAAGCAGCCCATTTCTCTCTGCCTTAAAATGGTAAAAGACTGAGGGTGCAAAATTTGAAACTTGCTTAAAAATAAATAACAATTCTGAAGTCTTCTCCGAGTAGCTAYTCCATGACTGTAGATGCCATCTTAAATGAATTTGAATTGAAAGTTTATTCACTGTGGCCTGGTCTTCTTAGCACTTTCTATGGGCTTTGGTTGAGATTTAGCATTTAGTCATGTCTGGAGAGTGTTTTCCTATACGGAGAAAAGCAACTTTGTTCTGTTGTCAAGCTCATTTTTGGAGTTTTAGCTTTTAAAGAATAACGAAATGCATCCATTGAAAGAAGTTCCACTACAGTGGAGAAATGGCAGTAGTAAAATGTGATGCAATATTAATGGAGATTATTTTCTGAAGCTACCCCTGAAATTAACTCCATTGTGTTTCTAATGTCCTAGCTGTCTGGACCGACAGACTACAGCTACTTCGACTGCTATCCACCTGAAGAGGGAAGCCCTCCAGATGAGTTTTCAGGCTGGGACAAGGATTTCTGAGGAGTTTTCTTCCAGAACTTTTTATAGAGACTCAGAGGTATCAATTCTAAACTCATTCACTTGTTTCCTGAATAAAATTAAAGACCACAAGGTTTTGTGACAAATACGATGTTCCCTGAAGAACAGAAGATGATAGAGCAAGGAGAATTTGCTTGGATAATGCAACAAAATCTGTGTACATCTTTTGTAATAAGGGTATCCATTCGGTCAGCAGATACAACCTGTATATTTTTTAATACAAAATGCRTCTTTGAACATGTTCTGATACTATAAGTTGGATGTATAGTTTTGCCATTGGAAGTACCACTAGCTAAAGCCTTGTTATTAGCAAGCTTACCATAGTTCTTTATCTTGAATGAAAAAGATAAATATTAAAAGATAGTACCTTTGGGGCATTTGTCAACAGCTGACACTGCAGACATTTATTTTTGCATTTTATTATGTCTRCTGTCTTTTGCTTTTTTCTTTTTTGTTTTTTGCTTTTTTCCAGCCAGCGTGGTATCTCAGCAGCATGCAGGAGAGCTTTTTCCTAAAAGATTGATTTACTTTGATGCTTGCAGCTAAAAGGGCATCACTGTGGAAACAGCCTCTCWGCCAGTCTAGTTTTGCACCAGACTGAATGTGTGGAACAGACTAGAATGGGTCAAATGAAAGTCCAGAAAACAGAACTGAAACAAGAAAAATCCAGAAAGAAACTAACTGTATACATTAGAGAAGCTGCCTTGAGAAGCAGGCTGTGGTATGCATTTCCCTAACTGCTTCTAAGAGCTATGTTCATTTTTAATGCTTTGCTTTTSTAAAGTTAAAGACTGACAAATGGCATTTTGCCCTGTAGGAAAAAAATAAATATGGAATTGTTTTTTTTTCCTTTCAATATATTTTCAGAATGTTTTGTTTGATATATAGGCAGAAAAAAATTGTGCTCAAGTCCTAGATCTGTTCACATCAATGGTAAAACTCCCATGTTAACATCCCACTTTATATGACTAGGTGGGAACAACCATGTCAGATCATGTTTCATTATGCATTTAGCTAACATATTTTGAGTTCCACTTTCATARGAGAAAATAAGAAAGCAAAAACTTGATATTTTTTCTCTTGCAGAGAATTCTGATCATGGAGCAGTTTAAATATTGTTTGCTTCTGACTGTTTCCTCTCTAGAATGTCTGCTTATATGATTTGGAAAGACAAGAAATTCTGTTCCTCTGTCCAAAATAATGTATAAAATAGTAAAATTTGCTTTCTACCACATTTTTTTTTCAACCTCACACATCTCTTACTTTGGTATGAGTACACAAATTGGTCATCTAAACCATCCTCACAACTAGAGCGAGGGAGTCCAGCAAAGAGGCAGCAAGAGGGCCTGGAGCACTGAGGGATCTGCGCTTGTTCAGCCTGGAGAAGAGGAGGCTTTGGGGACCYCCAGCTGAAGTTTGCCATTTTGCAATGCTCTGATTCAGAGAAATTGTTACTATAAGCCTTTTATGTAATTAAACTACATTGCAACATGTTTTCCCACCCAATTGTATCTGTGCCTGATTTTTGCCACTTGAACCTTTAAACTGTTGGAACCGGGGAAAAATTTGAAACACTTGAGTGGATAATAAATGCTGTGGAATGTTGTACTTCCATGGTTTAAACAGAAAAAAACTCTTCTGGGCTGTGTCACGAGCCCCAGSTGCTCTGGAGACCTTCCTGATGGCYACGCTGGGCACATGGGATCGGTGTATCCGTAACACTTGCTTGGATTTGAACTTAGCTTCCAGTGAGACAATTGCCGCTGAAAAATCCTGTAGGCACTGCAGCTTTCTCATGCTGGCTGGGGAACCCCAGGGGTTTATGTAATGTGTACTCAGGGTTTGGATACCCACAGACTGCTGGTAACGTGGTGGTCAGGGCTGATCAGAATATACAGTAGTAAAACCAGAGTTTGATGCAGTTCCTGGCAAAAGATTCACAAAAATGTTCCCATAAGATAATGATAAAGATCAACATCAAGATATTCTTTAACTATTTTGGTACGCTCTGTGAGCTGATTGATTTGTACCATGTTCACAGTGATTTTTTTACTGCTGAGTGGTCATCCCTTTGACTGCAAATCAATTTTTGATGTTTTAAATTTTGTTTGGCATTCAGTCCGATAAAGACAGTAGAARATTTTCCACTGAATTTAATGACAACTGGATTGAGCCCTGTGAGGAAGACACCAGTGTGTTTTAGTTTCTCTGCCTGGWTGTGAACTATTTTGGAAACATGCAGCCAGCAAAGCCTGTGCTGAATTGATAGTAACCGTACACAGGCCAAGAGGGTTGCACAGAGGCTGGAAGCTGGGGGTTTTGGCTTTTGGGTGTTTTAGGAACTTGCAGCTAATGCCATTTAGTAAAACCAAAGAACAGATTTTCTCTTCAGGATTTAGACAAGCACTAGACATTCTGTCTGTGTGTTTGTCAGTTAGTTTTATGCAGAAAATCGCGCTGTCAAGGACCGAATGTCCACAAAGGAGACAGAGGAGTCCTAAAACTTTATTCGAATAAAGGGAAAGTCCACCTCCACCAGGACATACCCCTGTGGGATCTCGCAAATTACAGGAGGGYGCAGCCTCCTTTTATTCTAATTTCCCGATTGAGGTGTGCCCTCTCCTTTTCCCCATTGGCCAAGGTGCTCAGAAGTTACAGACTTCCCAGCCTGCCTAACGTATGTGGTACCTTGATATGTTCCCCTTCCCTGGTCATACATCACATGTCTAATTAAAGTGACTTTATGCCTCCCCTGGGTGTGCAAGTTAATATGCATTAGCTCATTATGCTTGCACCTACTCTACTAAGGGACATTCTGTGGTAAGTTGTTTATAAGGATCTCTCTGCCGCTCCTCTTGTTTTCTCCTGAGGTCAACTGTACCTAATCATGTACGTATAGTGCGACCTCCCTGCCTGTACGCTCTAGGCCTGTTCACCAAAGGATGTGGAGGATTTCACACATTTGTGAAGACACAGGCTCCTTTGTTCCAGTCAATTTCCATCTCGTAAACCTTTTGATTTTGGTATTTTGTTATTTCTTGTCCCTCAGATGCAGAAGAGATTGAGATAGAAAAGGCCACCATGGGTGCAGAGCCACTGATGTTTGTTATTTCTTGCAGCATGTGCCCAGCTCACACTGTGTGTTCCCCAGWGGGTGTTGAGAAAATAACTGTAACAAGCTGTAATGATTGAGGTGACAAATAACGCTGTATTTATGAAGAAGGCCTGTGTACGTCCGATTCATTTTGTTTCTGGGATATATACAAGGACTGAGGTGAAAGTTTCCAGATGCTGACATGATAGAGCCCATGCATTCCCTGAATGAATAAAACTGCCTTTAACATAACATCGCCTTAACGACGTCTTGCCTGTAGTCTCCCTGCACTTCTCTTTATGGGTCTGTCATTTCCTCTTTCCTGCCCCACTCTCCTCTCTTAGGGCATATTGTGCCTTTCTCCTCTTCCTAACTTCTTCCTGTTGTCCTTTGCCCTTTCCCTCTTTCTCTACTAYTTTTCCTCAGCCCTCGGCCCCTTTTCCTGCCCTCGGCCTCCTCCTTGCGCCGCTTCCCGCCTCTTTCCCGCCCTTTGCCCCGCCCTGCAATGGTCGAGGTGGCCCCAAGGCGGCGCCGCCGAGCGCGGGCGGGCGGCGCTGAGGGGCGGCAGATGCGGCCGCGCCGCGCGGGGCGGGAGCAGAATCGGAGCCGCGGATGGAGCCGGGGCAGAAGGAAGGCAGGAGCAGCCTATGCCGGGTGGTACCGCAGCTGCGGTTCTGCCRGGAGGGAGCCGCGGGTGGCAGGGCTGGCACGGACGAACGGAGGAGGGCGCCGAGCGGGAACCCGAGGCCGCGCCGGAGCCGCCAGGAGCGGGAGCCGCAGGAGCCGGAGCTGCCGCTTGGAGCGGGGCCCCTTCCTGGCAGCGGCAGCAGGAGGGAGGGCGGCGGGCGGGAGCAGCCGGTGCTGCCGGGCGCGGGGGTTCCGGCGGGGCGCCCCGAGCCCTGCGCGGGGYCGGCGGGAGCAACGGGGCCGAGGCGGCAGCCGCGGGGTCGGTGTCGGCCCCGAGCGGGCGGCGCTCGCGACCCCGGGAAGCGGCAGCCGAGCGCGGGGCCGGCCGGGCCGGGACTCGGCCCCGTCCCCCTCGGGCCCCGCGGAGCCCGCGCAGCGCGGGAGCCTCCGGAGCGCCGAGCGCTGGAGCCGGTGAGTGACGAGCGAGGGGCGCCCGGGGAAGGGGGGCATTGGGCGTGGGGGGCCGTGGGGCGCAGGGCTCGGTGCACTGAGCCTGGCGCAGATGGGATCCATGAGCACTAAGGAACGACTGAATATTGCTGCAGAACGTGCAAGAAACTGTTTACCCGGGGTTGAAAATATTGAGCCTTGTTGATATGCAATCCAGTGGGTCTTAATATTGCTTCAAAACTGTAAACGTTTTTGTAATTTAAACTTTTCTGTTGTTATTTTAATCTGATTCATCTTATTTGGTAAATTTTGGTCCATGCAATAAACACAGTTATTTCATAGGGAGTGTAATGTATGGGGTGATGGTGACTCCTTGGTTTGCGGGTGTCACCTCCCTGCCACCTGCTTGTCCTGACTGAGCATTTACTGATAGGAATGTTGCACGTAGATGCCCTGATGACTGAGGACTCAGCAGCTCCAAGCTGGAAGCATTGGCTCAACACTGAATAAAACGCTGGCCTGACAGGGCAGTGTCTGCTGCTGTTGTCTCTCTCCCCATCCACTGCCGTGTCTGTCATGTGCCCCATGGCCAGGGTCATAAACAAATTGCTATCACAGGTTGCACAGTACTGTCATCTTTAATTAAGTTCATTCACCCTGGCTCATTAACAGTAAATGAGTTAACTGAATAATGGGTTCAGTTGGCAGCCCCTCCCTGGTACCTAACGAGTCCGGCAGTGGCACAAACCCTGGGCCAGGGGGTCCCTCTCGCTGCCTATTCCAGGTCAGACCTGGAGATGGGCCTGGTGTAGGGCAGCTCCGCTGCCATCGCGGTGCCCGCAAACAGACCCCACCTCCCATGGGGGCCCTGCACCCACCCACCCAGCCCAGCCGCCCCTCGCCTGCCCACTGCAAGGGGACACCCACCGTGAGGGGACGCCCACTCTTCCAGCCCCTCGTCCTCTCTTTTGAGGCTGGAAATACAGGACTTAGTTTCCCTTTCCAAGCTCCAAAACGCACAACTTTGTCTCCATTTCTGAGCTACCAGATCCAGGAAGCAGCTTTGGAGCCCCAAAAGYGCACCACTTAATCTCTGTTTCTGAGCTCTGAAACCAGGGCGTTATTGTCATAACATTGTCCTGGCCCCACCTCGACAACACATCAGTGCTACACCTTGTTTAACAGTTTCTCAGAGTACAAGTGTTCTTGATTTCATCTGCATTAGCATACTATTACTATTACCATGCTCGATCCTGTCCCCATCATATACAAGTATTCTGCACTTTATGTGATTACAAGGCACAGGAAGGCTGAGGGAATTTATATTTCTACAATAAAGGTGATTTCTTTAGCGTTCTGTTAGCCTGTCATTAACATATCCCTGCCTTTACCATGGTTACTCTGGTGTCGTCAAACACAAATTTTGCAGTTCACGACTAAGCAGAGGAAAGCAGAGTCGCAATGAGACCTTTCTGTTTGGGCCTGTCCCCTCATTAGCATCAGTGGCATCTCATTTGCATAACACTTGCACCTAGGGACGTCAGCGGGCCAGCAAGAGGCCTCTGTCCCTGAGCTCTGAGGAGTCAAGGCCGTGGTTTGATGCTGTTGTGGTCTCAGCACAGTGGTACCCTGCCGTACACTCATGACAGGGGTGGTGGGTGGGGCCAAGGTATGTGGGTGTGTCTGGGGGCGTGGCCAAGCTTCTGTCTCTCTGACAGTTGAACAGAACTGTTGTCTGACTCAAAGGGGGCCAAAACAATGAGCAGCCTCATGCAGGATGTGTCCTYGCCCTGGCCTCTAGAGCAGCAGCAGTGGCCAGAACTGCTTGGAGCTTAGTGGCAGGCACCCGTTGGTGCCGTGACCTGTGAGAGGGATGCAAATGAGATGCAAATTAGTTGTTAATGCCATAAGAAAAGTTTTCATGACCAATACACTTTTCTCTCCTTGGCTGACGGGCACCAGGCAGAACTGATATGGGATGGGGAGAGTAACCATGGTAAAGTATATGTTAATGATATGCTAATAACATGCTCAAGAGATTGAATACAATATGTAAATATCCTGTTCCTTTCTTTGATATCACCTATAATTAGCCAAAGTTCAGAACTGATGTGTGACAGGGGGAGTCTCAGCGAGCAGAATGGTAATAATATGCTAATTAACATTAATGACATGCTTGTGAGGTCACAGCTGCCTTCACTATGTATACTACCTATGACCTGATGCAGGGCTTTGYTTGAGGGTGGGGCCAGGATGAGGGGCAGGGCTTCTGCCAGGCCACAGCCACTGGTGGTTTGTGGGGTGGAGCGTGGGGGCAGGGCGGAGCCTGGGCCCCTTCCTGTGGTTGTTGGCACGCAGCTCGTGCCAGYTCCCCAGGTGTGTGCTGTAGTGGGGCTGGCGGTTCTGTCCCTACTACTCCCGTCCTGAGCGCCCGGGCCCATGTGAGCGGCGGCAACGGCTTGGGCCTGTGGGGCGGCTGCTGCCGCCGAGAAATAAAGGCCCAAGGGCCGGAGTGCAGCGGCYGCCCCCCTGCCCTCTGTGGGGTGTGAAAACAGGGGTGAAGGGTCGGCCTGGGGGTGCTCTGGGCTTCCACATGGGCTCTGGGGGTGGCTTTGGAGTTCAGGAAGGGAGGTTCCCTTCTGTGTTTGTGGGGCCCCATCCCAGCTCCTGGGGCTGGTTTGGGAGCTCAGAAATGGAGGAGTCTCGGTCCTGGAGTTCTGGTGCCTGGGGAGAGAGGCTCAGCACAAGGGTCAGGTCTGGGCTTTAGGAAGGGCAGCATAATCCTGTGGTTTGGGGCTCAGGCTCCTTTCCGGGCTCCTCCTGAGCTGTTTTGGAGCTGCCAGGTGCCAGGCTTGGGCCTGGGAGCCCAATGCAGCCCTTGGGGCTCCCTGGGCATGGGGTGAGAGCTGCGAAAGGGGGACTGGGCCCTGTGTCTGGGGCTCCACAACAGAGGCTCTGTCCTGTGTTTGGGGCTCTGAAAGGGAGGGCACAACTTCTGCCTTGGTGGAGCTGGAGGAGCCCTGAGGCTGTGGGGCTGCCTGGGGCTTGGCAAGGGAAGCTCTGTCCTGCCCTTGGGAGATCCAGGAGGGCTCYGGGGGCTGCCTGCTCTGCCTCCCTGCAGGCACTGCAGGACAGAGCCTCCCTTCCTCAGTCCTGCCTTCCTGGGCCTTCCCACCAGGCTCGGGGCAGTTTGGGGGCTCCACAATGAGACCAAGTGCTGCATTTTGGGGATCCAAAGCAGCTCTGGGGGCTGCTTGGAGAGCTCAGCAATGGGGGCTCAGTCCTGCGTTTCTGGGTTSACAAAGAGGCTCTGGGAGCTGCTTGGAGGGCTCAAGAGCAGAGGCCAAGTCCTGCATTTGTGGTGCTCCCTGGCAGGCCCTGGGGGCTGCCCTGAGGCCTCACAAGCAGCAGAGACCAAGGGCTGAGTGTTTGGGTTTCAGACCAGGCCCTGGGGGTGTTTGGGGGGCTCAGAAACAGAGACCAAGGTATGCGTTTTTGCTGCTCAGAACTGGGCTCCTTGTACTGGTTTCAGAGCTCAGAAATGGAGACTGAGTTGTGCGTTTTGAGGCTCCAAAGCTGCTTCCTAGGTCTAGTAATATCTTAGATAGATGAATCAGATTAAAATAACAACAGAAAAGTTTAAATTACAAAAACGTTTACAGTTTTGAAGCAATATTAAGACCCACTGGATTGCATATCAACAAGGCTCAATGTTTTCAACCCCGGGTAAACAATTCCTTGCACGTTCTGCAGCAATATTCAGTCGTTCCTTAATGTTCATGGATCCCATCTGCACCAGGCTCA
>PTEX01000051.1:4408583-4458264 GCA_003342815.1 Eudromia elegans | reverse complement strand
CCACTTTCGTGGGCAGCCTGTTCCGGGGCATGACCACTTTTTCCCTGTTTGCCTGATATTGGTCCGTGTCCTCATTTTGCTGTCCTTTGAGTTCCAGGGCCTCCCACTTATGAGTACCTGGTGAGGCAAGGTGAGCTGGGAGGGAAGTTTCCCACCATGCTGAGCAATAACATGTTTCGATGTCTCCTTTTTTCGTAATTCCTCCTCCTCTACCCTACAGCAAGAACTGGAGTGTTGAATTTGGAGCGTTCCGCTGGTGCACTTCTAGAAATGACTGGAGGATGTTCCTCCACCAATCTCTCTCTTTCTCACACTCTGATGGTCTGCAGTTTTTCCACCTCCTCCTTTAGTGATGCCACCAGGCTAAGCACTTCATCTACATGCTCACACCGAATGAGCACACACTTGGAGCTCCCTGGGGTGAGCCAGAGGGAAGSYGGTGTCTAACAAGGTGGKTGTTCTTTGCCAATGCTGCCTTTTATTTCTGTTTTATTTGTTTATTAAGCTGAGCCTGTATCACCCACACGTCAGAAAAATGCCCGTCCTGAGGCCCCTGCTCTTGCACGTGCAGGATGAGAASTGCGGYCGAGATAGGGCTGAGCCACGGGATGAGCTGGGGAGCGGAGTAGCCRCACTGGGACTAGCSGTGGGAGGCGGCGCTGGCTGAGTCCTGCCTGGGAGTGTGCRTGAGTGCAGCCCGTCCACCTCGTGCTGGCCCGGGCTGCAGGGATCCGTGCTTCCCAGCAGCGTTTGATGTGGGCCACAGAAATTTGCCCTAAGGGTCTTATGGTCCTTGAGGTCCTGCCTTATGCCACGGCTGGAGATCCAAGGGCAGGATGTGGTGTTGCACARCTAGAATAATTGCTGTCCAAATTTGGCCCACTTCCAGAGGGATTCTGCCCAAAGCAGCTGTTGGAAAACCAGGAGTTAAATGTTTTGTGTGGGCTGGCTTAGACAGGGGTTCACTGTTTTTGTCACATGCCAGTGCTGTTATAACCATGTGTGAAGAGAAAGACAAGGCTTTGTGATACTTGATAAACTGGCTATATGCCATGACTTGAGCCCGGCTAGATGTAGATTTTGTCCTCACAAATCTCCTCTTGGATTTGTGGACGTGAGCAGAGTTGAGTTCACGTCATGTCGCCCCAAGGCATCCATTGAGAAGAGCTTTGGATACTCTTACCTGCGAAAAATTGTTGCATAAAACTCCCAGGTGACAGGTCTCTTGTTAATAGATTCCTTTAATAACTTTTAAATATTTACTTATACTTGCAAAATCCTATACCAAACAGCACATCAAACTTCCTAGACCCTGTTCCTGTATCATGGCTGAGTGAACCTCTATTCCCACAAGGACAAGAGAATCTGTTATTCGCTGTTTATCAGAATTAGTGGCTATAGTTAGTCCTAAGGCGATCACACTATCAATTCTCCTCTAGCATATGGCAAATATGGAAATCTGTAGGGTCTTTTTATTTTTGCACTCCAGATTCCTGGTATGACATGTTTTCTGAGGGCCTCTGCTGCTGGGTGTCRTGCAGCATGGAATAGCAGTGCTAGACTTCTAATGCTTGAAAATTTCTCCTGCTGCCTATTCGGTGATTGCACCCTCAGGAAAACAACAGCTCATCTGTAGATCACTGCATATTAGTGTATGGCTTCTATAAATATGAATTTAAACAGTCTATTATCTCACTGTTAATGTTATTATTCCCCCTTGTTAGATGCGTACTATATATTGAATGTGCTTCAAATTCATTAGATTCCTCTTTATGTTGCATAGCTCTGYAGTCTACCCTTTCTCAAGAGAGGATGAAACCTGGCTGTAAAATTTCCTGAACGATTTTTCCAAAGTAGCTTAATTAGTAACTCATAAGGATTTTACAAGCCTGTGCAATAGCTTGGAGTGCTCAAGTCACTTTGGTATAGGATTTTGGGTTAATATTGCAGATTAATAATTCATATGATCATTTGTTAAACTCTTAAAAAACAAAAATAAACAAATAAATAAGATTTATCTTCTCCATAAACACTGCAAGGAAGAGAAACTGGTGATGATAACCCAAGCAGGCGGGTGGCTGCTTACTCTGCTGTGTCTGTAAGGCCGACTCAGCCCCAATCTCTGATCCCTGTGGTACTTGCAGGGTCACACATGGTTGCTGATGTACCTGTATGAGCAACAGGGAATGGATGTAGGATTTTATGTTAGCGCATTAGGGCTCGAGTGTCTCTAGTGTAGAGCTCGCTGCTATAAAGGTACTGCACTAGCAAGGGCAGTCGCTGCTCCAAAGATGCTCGAAAGATGCAGAGCAAATTTCCCTACAGGGAAAGCGGAAGCTTTCTGGGCTGCGTTTCCTTAGTTTTATGGGATGAAGTTTTCGGCAGCTCTAAGTGACAACTGCTATTGTGCAATGCCATGAATGTCACCGAAGATGCAGCGTGCACTGCTTTGCAGGCAGAGATTCGTGACCAGGCACCGAGATGCTCCCCAGCCCGGTGGAGAGAGGCGGAGGGAAGCAAGTGCCGCACATTAAATAAGGAAAGAATCTTGCAGCTTGAGAGCAGAGCTTTAGGAAGCAAACCTAAGCACCGTGCCAAAGACTAGTGCTGCAATATGGCGGGACGTAGCACTGCAGGATGGAGCAGAATGATCAAATATGTAAAARGTGCAATTAATCTGCGGGCAATCCTCCCCAGTACCACAGAGACACCTTCACYGAGGTGCACTGAGCTAAGGAAAGGCAGGCTTTTCCATGAGGTCATYACAGGGGCCGCAGTAGAGACTAAAGCAGATATATTTGGAGCCAGGTTCAGCTCTGTGTGCAAGATGGCTTCCGACTCATCACGTTAGTTATCGTAGGCTTGTGGCTCGTGCAAACGTGTTTCCTGATGTTGGAGACAACATCTAAGGCATCAGATATTTAGTCATCCCCATGATGCTCCTGTCTGGCACATCTCTTGTCTGGGTAAGAGAAGCTCCATGAGTAGAGCTTGGTTAGGATGAAGGCAACCAAGGTTGGGCCTCCTCTCCTGCCCTTTTGGAGTTCAAGGCAAAAGCCCTCCCACGACCATCCACATCAATCTAATTGTAAGCAGCATAAAATAGTACTCTAAATAAATCTCATTTGCATACCTCGAAAAACTTCTCAGCTTACTGAATATGGAAATCACCAGCAGAAGATTATTTATTGCCTCAGTATCAAAATATCAGAGGTTGGCTGGTGCCTTGGGGAAAATCAATTGTGATACAGCAATATTTCTCACTTCCCCATATATAATGCAATCTGCCAAATTTAATCCAATTTTGCATTTGATGGTCCCCGGTAGGATGAAAAGGTGAAGCTAATGTCATATAAACAATGCCAGGCATCATCCTCCATGAAATTTTATGTGACAGTTGAAAGGTGCTGAATTATCCCAAAATAGCCTGGGGACTTCACAGTTCAYGCAACCTGGCAGTTTACAACAATGCAAATATTTTGCTGCTCACTTGCTTCTGTTCTCTCTTTTTAATTGCAAATTGAATACTAATATTTCAACCTACTGGGAGAGGAGCTGAATGGTTTTGGTCCTGTGCCGTGCACTATACTAAGTATCGAAATGCTGAACAGCAGTGAATATGGAGGCAGAAGCAAATGTTTGCTATGGCCAAATCCTTCCCTCTTCATGCACTGTTGATCAAGTGGAAGTCTCATCTGCTGTACTCTCTACATGTTAGGATAATCTTCCATAAAAGTAGCCAAAACAAGAGATTTGTCCAAATATATATCATAAGCCAAATTGCACTTTTTATTTGTTTGTTTTTTGTTATTCCCTTGGCTTTGTAGTTCTGGAAATGATGTCTCTATTACATGGACGTGTCATCATTAAGGGAACTCCTTGCTTTTCTTGTCAGATGTGCATGTAGGATGTTAAAAGCATGTGCCTTTATATACTACTGAAAGCTAGCTGATTAAAATGAACAACTGCTGATGGTATTTGAGTGCATCCTATGCAGCACTGCCTGGTCCCAGCCAGAGCTGGGCTAGAGCTGCTTTTCTGTATTCTTCCCCACACTCCAGAGTCCCTTTTCAGCAGTCCTGGTAACTGCTACTCACCTTTGACATCTGGGATCTGTGTATTTTATCGTGAAAAATCCCTCAGTGCTTATATCTGCTTTGGAGATGCCCCGTTAATTGCCACGGATGCTGGTGGTGCTGGCAGTGGGGAATGGAGAGGCTCTGCATGCAGAGCTGTTGTGTCTGCTGGACTGTTTCATTCCTTAGATGGAGCTGCATCAGAGATCAGTGTAGTCTTGACAGCCTGAAGCGGTCAGGTACTGAGTATCTACAGCCCCTTCTGTGCATTTTAGTAGGCTGAAGAGCTTTGCTTTCCCAGTAATGAGGCTAATTATCACATAAACACTATATTGGTCTCCTTCTCCATCTGTGGGATGGAAGGACTAGGTCTCTGTGCAGCACATACAAAGATCTCATTATGTTGAAAGTAAATTGGAGCTGGCACTGCATAAACGTGGGACAAAAGTCTTTTTTAGCTGATGCCTGGTGCTTATAGGCACACTGTGAATGCATTTTCTCAGAGAAGGTGACTGCTTCTTTTAAGGTCTCRGTTCTTTTCTGTGAGTCTGAGAGGAAGGTGCCTTTTCACTTTGCTCACAACACTCATAATTTTGCTTGCTCTTGCTAGCTTTGCCACTGAGATGTATTCTGTCTACAGCTCGTGTAGCTAATGTGTCGCATGGGTTGTGCGTTTGCCTGTTCAGAGGTTTTGGGCTTGGCAGAAGGACAGCCTGGTCTTCAGATATGACACTAAAGGGAAAATGTTAGAAATTAACAGGGCAAGATGCTCTAATTGCTGCAAAACCAGATAGGAGACAACCATAACCAGCAACGCTGCAGCCGCACAAGAGAAGATGTGGCTGAAACTGTGGAGCCTATTGGGCCCACAGGATTAATCTGTCCAGGATTTATGTAGTTGTGAGTGCGGGCAGAGCCAGGCCCCTGGCTATGCCACTGTTAAGCAGTTTTCATTCATCATTTCTGCTGTGAAGGCTGGCTCCAGAGCCCAGTTAAACAGCTTTTTCCATTAGCTTTAATGGGCACGAGGCTTAGCCTAGTGCTGCAAGCAGGCCTGCAGGGAGGGGAGCTGCTGCCCGGGGCAAACCCATCACTGGTGCTCAGTGCCTCGGGCACTCGGGATGAGGCCCCTACGCCAGACTGTGCCCATGAAATTAGCCCCAAATTAGCCCAAGAAACAGCTGGTCCCAGCCTGGAGGCTTTTGCAGCATGGAAAATAGGAGCAGACCCAGCAGTCTGGKGAGGGATGGGAATAGTGGGGGGATCTGGATAGGAATGAACTGGTCAGGACAGGTGTAACCACCTAAGAAAAAGCATTTTTTTCCACTTTAATTATCAAAAATCATAGATGGAAAATCATGAAAGCAAAGTTATCATCAACTAATTTGGAAACATCTGGAAAAAAACAAGCCAAATATCTGTTCAAATACTGATATTTTCTATTTTTGATGTGAAATGAGAATAACTGCATTTTATAAATTATAAGTAGAGGAGGACATCTTATTACTATTTTAACCTAACCTTTCCAAACAAATTTGTATTCATACTGTATCTTAACAGAGGGAAGAAGGAAGCAGACAGAAATTTATCTTCTCCAGGGACTGATGCATCAGCGCTTCGTTCACAGGAACATTTTTCAGACATCTCGAGCACCATGCACAAAAATATACATATCATGAATTTCTTGAGAAGACAAGGGCTAACTAGAATGACGACAAAGGCAGGGAGAGAACAAACCAATAGCAGAAGCCTGGAAGGAAAAATCAAGATTACTGCGTCAGAAGTCCGGTGAAAAGAGCTAGCAAAAAGTTTGCCCACTCACTAGGCAAACAATCTGTATTTCTCTCCATATATGCCCCCAACAAGGCTTTCTTTTAGAGTTCAACCTTCAGGAGCCTGAGACCTTCTTCCTACTCAAGGCTCTGGTGAGATCCGACAGGAGAGAAGCGTCTCCCTTCCTCCAGGCTTTGAAGAGCCTGGCCTCTGCCTCTCCGCAAAATCTGAGCCACTGGAAACTTTTGGAGGAAACTATCGCTGTAAGAGAGAGGCCAGCTGAGGTCTTTTAAAGAACAATTTGCARGAAAAAGCGAGTTCCTTGGGAGACTTGTGCCCCTCTAGCCTAATTTCTCCTGACAAGATAAGAGTAGCACCAGGGTTGCTTGAACAGTGGAGCGGATGCTATTTCCTTTCTTTCCTTGTATACTAACAGCTGCTTTCTCCCATTTAAAAAAATCCATACAATGGAAGACAAATTGTCAAGAAGGATTAAATCAGTACTTCTGTAAACCTTCAACAGCCGTGATTAGGATTCTGCACCTAGGAAAGCAAAAGTAATAGCTGAGGCTGTGCCAGTCTCAGCTCCAGCAGGGATGGGGAGTGCAGATCCATGCTGGTCTGAAGCTTTCTTCTTGGGACATCTYGTGCCACCAGTTTAGGGCTGACAAGGTCATGTTGTAGGGCCAGGAGGAGGTGGCAGCTCTGGTTTCTGACCCTTTTGCCAGTGTGAAGCCCTGGCTGCACATGCATCACTCATTGCTACTATGGCATCATACGCAGGTTTCACCAGGACACTTGCTTTTTATTTGTGCAGAACAACTTATCCATTTCCCTCACCGCCAATAACAATCGTGATTAATAGATATAACAAGTAGAAAGGGACAGGGCTGCACGGTGCTAGGTGTGAAGCTGGGAAGGTTTGGATGCTGCCACCAGCAGATACACGGGACAGATGGCAAGGCAGGGTGGAAGAAGAGGAGGAGCACGTTAATAAGCCGTGTTCCCTGGGGGCAAAACATCTGGGAAAAGCAGCTGGCTCTCCCAGGTGATTTTCGAGAGGGCATCTGCAGAGCAGGGAAAATCTCCACATACACACATGGTGGGCAGGAATCTTCCTGCTCCAGAAGAGCCAGTCGGGCCTCTCTGACGCAGTGCCAAGTGATGATGGAGAAGAGCCAGGGAAGCTGTTCCCAAAGCCACGTTGCATCCCTGCGTTGCTGCAGGAGGTGTCTAGGGGGCATGGCAAGGAAAGYGTGACACGCTGGCCAGCTGGACATTGCCTTCCTGCTTTGGGAAGCTGCAGGCTCCTCCTGAACAGGGAATGCTGGCCCAGCACTTGGCTGCCCCGGCAGGCCAGTATTCCAGCCCCTGGCTCTGCGTTGTTGCTTTTGAGGGTCTCCTGGACTGCTGTGACAAGGTCCCTCTGAAGCAGGACCCTCATGTAGCACCCCACAGCATGCTGCCCTATGGGCGGGAGCTCCCAAATCAGATCTCGATGGCCACCGTGTGCCGTCTGTTGATCAGAACACCCAAGCTGCAGGAAAACAGGATTTTTGTTGCTCAGTGCTGGGAAAGTGGCCCAAACTCGATGATCACAACCCAGCTCGGGGAGGAGAGATCTCCCTTGCTCTGAGCTCTGTGACACTGATGGAGCTCGTGGTGCTGCTGAGTGCAGACTCCAGGCTTGAGGGTTTGCACTGCCCTGGGAGGTATTTCTCTCACACCCATTGCCTTGGTCCAGGCTCTGCTGCAGCATAAAGGAGGGCACAGTTTGAGCCACCCAGAGCATGCTGAGCCTCCTGCAGGCTTATCTGATCAACAGGGACACTGGGATGACAAGGACGGTGTGATTTGTCGCTCCTGCTGCTGGATGTCAGAGTACTCTTAATGCCTGGAGGACAGATTTGATTAGCGAGAGAACTCCAGAAATGGCAGGTTGTACTCAGCCAGTAAGGTGATTAGTAACGCAATTATATACTGCCTAATGTGAGAACTATATTGTGGCTGATAACTGCCTATACCACGAAAYGTGCTTGGCTTAGAGCTCTGATCCTGACACGTGTGCCAGCAGCTTGCACGGTTCCACCTGTGGATACGAAAGCCCAAATCATGATGGGTGCTCCCTGTCAAAGGAAGTCCCATCTGAGTAGATGGTTGGTGCTGTGATACATGCAGCACACTGACAACCTGTATGGGTTTTACACTGCAAGGTGAAGGCTCCTTATCTCCCTGGAAAGCCCTGTGCCAATGGCCAGATCAGTGTTCCCTGGTGGCACTTCCCCCAGTGCTCAATCACCTCCACCATGAGGGTATCAGAGTGATCTGTGATGGACTTTGGGTCTCTTGCTCCTTGCACTGACACTGCAGCTGCACAGAGCTGGTGGAGGGTCATGGGAGGTGACTCTTCATTCCTAGCGTTTGGGATGTTGGCATCATCTTTCTCCTGGTCCTCTCTTCTGACCAGTGTCTTCAGACAATATCAGGAATATGGCAATTTATCCTGCATGTTTCTGAAATCCAAACTCCCCTTTCAGCTTCTGCTCTGTTTCACTCCACACCTTAGCTGCAGAAATTCTAGACCCTTAACCACATAGTTGGGGATATAAGAGCATCTTCTCTGCACATCCTTTTTCTATTCACCAGATGACCTCTCTGCTCTATCAGAAGATCATTAGTGCCCTACACAGACTGACTCAGATTTCCCCAAAAACATTCCCTGTAACCCTTCCTTAGCACACCTGTCTGTAATGATGCTTGATGCAGTTGTAAAGGGATAACAGCTGGAAGTCAGGCTTGTTTCTTGCTCCTAAAAGCCCCAGCTGCACTGCATATTTCAGTTATCCTCCTTTTTCCCTTTCCCTCAGGCTGTCATTTAGATCACAGACTCTCCAGAACCAGGGAATGTTATTGAGGGTTGATCTGTTTCACATGGAAGCATAGCCTGACTAATCTCACTTCTTTTTAGGCTTTGGTGCCTGGGAATGTTCCCATTTCTACATGGTGTGTTATGGAGATCCCACCAACAAGCTGCTCCATGGGGGCTGTCCCAGGATGAACACAGGTATGATGACCTACAACAAAGACACAACTGCCTTTTGGGAGGAGATTGGAGTAGAAAGGAGCAAAATGCTCAGTAATTGCAGATTGTACCTAGTGTAACGACTTAGACATATTTCAGTGCTGTGATTTTTGTGGCAGGAGATTTATGCTTTTATGGGAGCTCACTGAAATGAATGAGAGTCTGGCCATATGCCTCTCATTATAGGATTAAGGCCTTGGCTTAAAATTCTGGCATGGAGAATACTCCTATTTTATGTAGCTCTCAGGGCAAAATGGGTGGCTGTATCGGGAGAGATTATGAGATGCAAGATGGTATTTYCTTGTATAATTATTAAATGGTCATTTTCTCTTAAGCATAAGCTTCTAAATATTTTATTTGGTGTCTTTTTAAAACAAACATTTGTTATAACTTACTCCAGAGTTATCAGCACACAGCTTTGATTTTCTGTATCTTCATGTTCTTCTGTCAGTCAGCTGAATAATTGAATAGCCAGGCTGGAGGTTTTATTATGCAGAAAATCTGCAATTGAGCATTTGTTGCACAGAAAATGGATGCATTTCTTTTCTAGATATATTTGGACTCAGTTGGGATCTGAACCTCTAGTGATTTTATTTGTGGAAATTTTCCAAGTGTTAAGTGATATTAAATTAAGTGAAACACTTTGAATCTAAATATTTCACATCTCTGTCTAAATGGCTTCTTGTATTATTGAAGTGTATAGCTGCAAGCTTGCCCCTAAATTTTCAACATGGTGCATGAGGCTTTAGCCCTGGGATACCTACTAAAGGTGATGTGTGTCAGTGTACCGTATGTGCCATGTAAAAAAAGCAGGAAAATAGCCTTTTTTTTTTTTTTTTTCTTCATCTTTCCAAAATGTCTCGCAGTCTGTTTTGTTTTTCTAGCAGAGTTAGTTTGTGAAAGGCATATGTGTCTTTAGCAAGTTGGAAGCTGTCTTGGTGCGGCTTGGTTGAGGTTCCTCATGGTGTGAAAGGACACAAGAAAAGAAGCCAAGGAGACGTCGAGTGGGATGGTCCTACCCCCTCATTAGGGGACAGGGAGCATCTCAGGGACACGACAATGCAGCCAGGGCTCCTGCATCCTTCCTGGGCACCTTTGGGCCCTCACTGCCAGGTCTCAGGAAGAGAAACTCTGACGGGTCCTTTCTCAGTTCAGTAGAGGCAGGGGAAGGAGACCAGGCCCTTAAGCCAGGTGTTTCACTTAAATGCTTGAAATTAAATGGGATGAAGGGTTTCAGCTCGAGCTTTAGGGAATCAAAGACAGACTTTAGTTTAAAGATTGCCTCAAGTGAAGCTTATTAAAGGATGAAATACAGAAAAGAACTAGACTAGAGCCAGGTACATAGTGTTGCCCTGGAGCTAATGCCGATATCCAAGAGGATCTTAGAAAAATTAACACTCCCTCTTTTACTCAACTTGCCTATTAGAGAGACTTTTAATATTTGATCTTCAGAGCTCCCAATAAGGCATTAACAGAGATTTTATGGAGGCTTCGGTAAGGTAAATCTTGTTACTTTGTGAGGCTGATAGTTTGTCTTGTTTTTAAATGGCATGGTGTGTTGCTCTCTCTCTAGGCTTGATCCACAGCCAATCAAAGTCACTAAAAAGACTTCTGTGGATGTCAGCAGACTCTGGGTCAGGCAGTTAGTGTGGTAATGGTACCCTTTTAGTGCACTGTCATCTTTGAGAACCTGTTTGCAGCAAGAAAAATAGATTTCTAATATATATAACTGTGTCGTGCTCCTCTGTTAACAGCAATGTCTGGAGAGTTACCCACACTGTGTTAAGATGTAACAGATGGGGAACAACATACAGTGAACTGTATATCTGTAATGCAAGCACTGCTTTAAAGCATGATTAATGAACTTAAAATATCTGTCTTCGTTTGGTTAAACTGTGATTAAGAAAACTGCTCTTCATTGAATGCTGCCTTGAACATCATCATCTTGAACATTGCGCTGGGACTTGTGGGAGCATCTGCTGCCTGGTCCTCCCTGCTCTCCTGCCCCCCCTACCACATCTGCAGCTCCGGAGGTCTTGTCTGGTGGCAGAAATGGCTTTCATGATGTAGCCTTTTTTTTTTTTTTTTTTTTCCATCTTCAGTCAGGTGGCTGCTATACGAATCTTTGGGGTGACCCAACAATACCTAGGACAGATGGGTCAAAACAGAGTATTAACATTTCCATAAGGTGATTATTGTGTTTTCCATGAGACCAGCATACGGATGGAGACAAACCTTTCTCTTGTGCAAGCTTCTGGGAAGTATTTTTCTCACTACTGTGGAGCATTTATTGAACTTAAATCAGCGTCCTAGAAGGATCTCCAGTCCCTAGTGTGTGTTCTGCTTTGAATAACGAATCTCTCCTCCTCTTGTGTGCACAGGATGATGCTTCTTCGGTTAATCCTACTGTTAAACAGGCCTTTTTTCTCTGCTCAAGCATTTCAGTCCCTGAAAATCCCTCAAGATGCACCCTTGGGAGCTGTTAAGGTTTGGTGGTTTCCAGAACTCATCATTCACCCTGATTTCTGTGTTCTGTGGTTTGGGGATTTTCTACCTCAGCCATCCATCTTCAAAAGTGAAATAGGAGAAAATCTACTCTTTCTTAGTCAAGTGTTTTCCGCTGCCCTGTAGTTTCCTTGTTGCAACAGGAGCCATCCAGATTTAATAATCATCAGTTCACATGGTTTTGAGAGATGTGGCACAGCCTCATCAGCAAATACCAGCTCCAGACACAGTGACAGCTCTGAAGACAGTCCTCAAATATTTAACAATTTGTCTTGAAATATTATTTATTGGGCCTTGACAGGAGAAAATCTAGTGGGAAAAATCGGGGTGCAAGCAGGTGGGAGCCTGAGCAGCAATGTGTCTGCAGGAGCCTGAAGGAGGTCTGGGGAGAACACCGGATGCATGGACCTTTTTAAGGTGATTAAAACTAAGGAGTTGTATTGCAATAGTGAAGCGCATCAAAGGGGTGGCTTTCGGCTCCTATTCTCTCATAGCCAGTCTGTGCTTTATTTATAGCTGCATATATGTGGATACACTGTTACGTGTCCACCTCTTCCCCAAAATATGATCGAATCTTCTTGGCACAGGTTATACCCAGTCTATGTCTCCTTATTCATCAAAGGACCGTTGCGTCATACTTTATGTCTAAGTCACTTCCAGAAATGCATGAAGCAGAGGGGTTTTTTTAAGCTGAATTAAGATCATATGAGTTGGAGGTGCAGCTACAAGTCTTTGATGTAGATGAACCAGGAAGGCTTGTTCCATGGCAAGGAGCTGGGAGTCACCCCCTCCTTTTCAGCAGAATGCCCTATTGTTTTCATAAACTGCACAAATAGCAGTGTAAAATGTGATCCCATGAGTGTTCATTAGCTTTCAACTTGCTTTAGAGCTGCCTGATCATCTGGTGACTAAGAGCTTTGTGTTCTATCCCTGTATTGCTGCTACAGGAGTTGTAATGCTAATTAATAACATTGCAACTGGACACATTTTATGATCACTGCTAAGGCTGGTCAGTGACAAAATTATATCTGGATTTGGCCCAGTTGTTTTAATCAGGCTTCCAAAGTGTTTTTAACTTGCTTAAATACCTGTGAGCCTTTGCCTGGAGTAGTTGTTCCCATTAGTCATCAAGACATGCTGCAATTAATGATTAATCTTAAGTGCAAGTTGTGTAGCTAGGGAAATGGTTTCAGCTCTAAATACCCATTACATACAGGTCAGCAAGGAGCCAAAGGTTGAAGGCCCTGGTGGCGCAGGGCAGAGATTTTCCGTGTGGCTAAGGATTGCTGTAACCTCCTGTGTGTTTTGTATAGGTCAAGGAAAGGAAAAGGAAAGTCTGCAGTGTAGATGATGGAGAGACATTTGGGCTCTATGGGGTTTCAGGGTGGGACTTGAGATGTGTCCTGGTCTGCAAGAGAGGTGAGAGGCAGTACTGGGAACCTGGTCATTCGTAAACCTCTCTTCCAGTACTAAATAAAATTAATGTCATGTGAGCCAGAATTGAGAGCTCTTGGTGACCACGAGTGGGGAGGGGTCTGCTCTGCCTCGTGTCCTGCTTGGCCCTATCTAGAGTGGGTCACCCTCGTGGAAAGCTCTGGCAAAATGTCGTGAATTAGCCTAATGATACAGCCCGAGCACTGCATCTGACCACAGGACAGCTCAGAGCTTCAGAATTTCTCCTTTCTCTCATTTCTTTTGCAGAGAAGCCAGCCTGCCTAGTTGCCTGCATGTCAATAACAATCTTTGTGGTCTCTTGTAAAAAAGGCAAATGCTTTTTAATCGGGTGATGTCAGGCAGAGAGCTGAGGACGCCCCCCTGAGCTGCATGAAGTCTGCTTTGCTGGCTGCATTGGAGCTGCTGCCTTTTACACCCACCAAGGAGGAGGCTACTCGAGCGTCCAGCCAAAAGCTTCCTTTGCCAGTCTGCAAATGGAACAGATAAACTCTCTTTGGAGGCCAAAAACAAAGCAAAAATATTGCATTGTCCTTTGTGAAGGATTTCGGGGTGTTTGTGCCCTCCCTGGAAGAGCTCTCCTTCCTTGCCTTGCTTCCCTGCGCTTGCCACCCGTGTGGCGGGTTCCCTTTCAGCTCATTTCTTCTGCTGGTTTGGCAGAGGCTGTTTTGCCTCTCTCCTTTTTGCTCGTCTTGTGAAGAACAGAGGATTGGGTAAATGCTAGCAGAAAGGCAAGGCTGCTTTATTTATGTGGTGCTTCTCAGTCTTGTTTGCCCAGAGCGCTGTACAGTTATAGAACTCAGACACTTAAAATAACATCTGGGTAAAGGAACAAAGCAAAGTGTAACTTATGGTTCACAATCAATTACCAAATAAAGAAAAAGATGATCAGTTAATGGCTTGCCTAAATAAATCCATCTGTTAATGGCTTTTGGACCTCAAAAAGACAAGGCTGTGCAACCACTCTGGGACGAGCAGTTCTATTAGAGATGTTACAACTCTGATGCATTTTGAATTTATTCTTTTTAATGATTTTTTTAAAAAAATATTAAGAGGAATCCTTTTTGTCCAGTGTCTTTTTTGAAGGACTGGCTTGATGCTCTTCGCTCAGACAGACTATTGCAGCAAGGTGATTAGAGGTCCAGCTCTACCACAGCATGCCCCATGGCCTTGGCCCAGGGCTGTCCTCTGTGCATCTCCCTGCAGCTTTCCTGCAGGGYGAGAGGACACAGAAGCAAACAAACATCATGCAGACAGCAAACAAGTGCTCTGGCTGCAGGCTGYTTGTGCTGGGTGGGAGCAGGATATCTGCAGGCATGGGTAACACCCGGAGAGCCTATGGGAGTGGTAAGACAACAGCCCCAAAGGGGGAATTCAGAGCAAGATGCTAGAGACTGTGTCAATGAAGAGCTGAAATGACTGAATAGAGGCTTGAATGACTGCAATCATTGAGCTCTCTTATCCTGCTGTGTCTATCTCCTGCTGTCAGCATTTTGCACTAATTTTAACCCTCTGGATGGAAGATGTGAAAGAGTACTTGCTATTCACATTAAAAAATTGGGGCCCTTACACCTTCCCTGTAAGTGACAGATATTTGTCCCATCTTCCTCAGACCAGCTGGACAGAGAGCTGGGGAATATCCTATTTCCATGTTTTTAACGGTATTTCTGATTGCTGTGTTGTGGGTGGCTGCTCCTAGAGGCAGGAGCCAGCCTCAGACCATGGAGCCAGACCCGTGCTGCAAGCTTAGGCTTCACCTGGATTTCCAGTCTCCAGGCGCTGCACTCCTAACCCAGCAGATGCTGTTCAGGTCAAAGCCACTGTGAGAGCTCTCTGTGCCCCTTTGTCAGCAGGGGCTTCCTTGATCAACACGTTCCTGCTATTTTTTTCAGGCTCTCATATTAGCAGGAGAAGTTCTGGTAAGTAGATGTGAGTCAGGGCAACACCCCAACACAGCTCTTTTCTTTGGAGACTCTTATGTAATAAGTTTCTCTGGAGCACTTCCTTCCAGATACCGGTGCTTTGTTGCTAGGAAGATCTATCTGGGTGATTTTTTTTTTACAGTGCTACTTCAGATGACAAATTAAAAATGAGTCAATTTTTTTTAAACTTTAGATGCTGCAACAATTCAACACAAACAAAYGCAATGAAAATAATTAAAGGTCAAATGGAAACTCAATACCATTAAAGAGCTGCCGTCGTATCCAYGCAGACCCATAGCTGTTATGATGCACGCACAGTAATAGAAGCCTAATGGTTGCAAAATGTTCTGTGGATTAATTGGCTTTGGCAGCTTACACACTCACATGATTTTCTACATTTTTGCCCATCCTGACAATCACTCTGTGCTCGAGGCAATCCTTGCCTGAGCTGTCTGTCTTTATAACCATCATATTATTCTGGCTTTTTGAACACCATAGTGCAGTAGCTTGCCTCTCCGCACCCAGCGTGGCTTACCCATGTCCTCGTTTGTGGACTGTTACGGGAGGATGGTTGTGCCTTTCCTTCAGAGGCACTTTGCCTCAGTTTGCATAAGGAAGGTGACAYGGGCCTGGTGATCATGCAGGAACAGATGGATGGATGGATGTGCGGCTCTGGGTGTGGTGTCTCCCAACTTCCTTTGCATAGGGACCTGCAGGACCCCCATGGAAAAAAGGGAATATTTTAGCATGGATTAGGGGATAACCATCAATCCATGAATGTTTCTGAGATTCTGCAGTTGATGCAGACAGGCAAGTGGCAAGAGCTGGGAACGAGATCTTCAAATTGGCTKAGTATGATGGTCTTGTTGCTGAGGTGGTGGGAACGTGGTGTGTCAACGCGTGAAGCACCATTCAACAGGGCAACCTGTGGTCATAGAATCATTATGGTTGGAAAAGACCTCCAAGATTAGCAAGTCCAACCATAAACCCTTCAACACTACTCTTGCTCAGGCAGACTGTGACCCAGAGGCAGCATGGACCCCATGGGGGTATCATGATGCTGCATAGAGTCCCATCCACGTGGCAGCAGGGCAGATTTTACAGCATTATAACCCTGATTTGGCAAATGCTAAAGCCCATGCAGTGAATTAGGCAGTGCTTATGTGAGACCACTTGCAGCAGGAAGGCAACGTGTCAGATTAAGCCTGCCCTCAAAATTTAGAGCTGTTGAAGTAAATGGGCACCAGCACTGAAGTAAGCCTTTAGTAGGGTGAAGCAGCTTGGATGACTGGTGGAAGTGATGCTTTTGGAAGCTTTTGACTGCAARTTTCATGAATACTGTGTGATCCCCATGCTGGTGACAAAATACTGCTGCCGAAGAGGACRACAGCATGGTGGTTTTGAAAAGCATTGTGAAAAAATGAACAAAAYGTTTCCAAATCCATGTTCAGGTGAATAAGTGTCGACTTTTCCTCTCCAAGTGAAACAGTTGTATTTCTGTTGCTATTAGGATCTGCAGTGTGTTGGATCAGGAAGGGAACTTCTGCAGCTCAGCAGTATTGGAGCTGCATGGAAATCCTTAGCCATGCACAGTTTGCTGGCAGAGCAAAGCAAAGGAATCAGCTGAACTTTGAAATATGGGGCCTTTTGAAGCTGCAACTTGAAAGCAAACCTCCAGGGATTAAATAAGGCCAAATTTCTGGGGGAAAATCCTGCTAACTAAAGTGCTGTCTGCTCATACAGCAATCTAGTAAATGAGAAAATCTTGGTAAAGCCTCTTGGATAAGCATCAATTCCCTCCCTTGGGTCTGATCCTGGAGACAAACACGGGGCAAGATGAGCCTCAACAGGACCATCCTGTTGAGTGGGAAATGCTGGAGGAAAAGCAAGGGCCGGGTAAGAGGATCCTACTGAGAGGAGCTACTCAGCAGAGGGGAGAAGTGGCTCTGTTCCAGGCAAGCATTCTACAGATTTGCCACCTCTGCCTCCAGAGCAGGTTATTGTGGGAGCAGCCACAAAGGGCAGTGACACTGTGTGTTTGAACTCCAGGGATCATGCACAGGCTGCCACCCTGTGTGTGCAAGCTGGGGATGCACCACATGGACCGAGCTCTCCAGCCCCGCTGTCTGCAAACCTCCAGGCTGTGGTCCAAGTAAATACTTGAGCTGCATGGAGAAACTGGGATACTTTCTAGGGAATGCATCAATTCTCAAAAGCAGCAGCTGGAGCTGGGATTGCCTTACCAAGGCTCTCATGCATGGTGGTTCCCTTTTTTGCAGCAGCCCCTTAAAGGATGGTTAAGCTAAATGAATAGGCAGGCATGGATGCAGAGGCCCTGCGTGCCTGAGGAAGAGGCAGAAGTTAATTTAAGTGACTGTTGCAACATGCCACCTAATTGCAGTAGCAGCGGCGCTAATGCAGACGGGGCCAGGGCGCACGCAAGCTGTGGCTGTGCCAACACCTACCGTGATGCTGTCAGTAACAACAGGAATGTTTCATCTTCTTTACCCACCAAACTGCACAGGTGATGTGTGACACGAAGCTTGCTGGAGTAAAAATGCACTGAAAATGCAGTTGTTGGAGCTGTAAATGCATCATCAGGCATGATTTTTCTTCAAGCTGCCCCTCTAGGAGCCTGACCGGCTGCTCAGAAACAGCTCTAAGCTCTGCAGGCCAAAGAGAGAGCATAAACCTCCTTTAATGAGTGTTTTACTATTGCCAGGAGCTTGAACTGCTAGATTCATTAGGGACTGCTAAACTAGCAGGTCCCTAAGGATGGCAGCGTGAGGCTGAAGGGGTCTTGCCTGGAAAAGGGTTCCTGCTCCAACAGGAATGAGTAGTTTTGTGCCAGATATGTTCAAAGGATATTTGCAAAGCTCGAGAGCATCCATAGCGAGATTTTCAGAGATATGCTCTATGCTGCTCGTGTTCGTGTCTTGCTCTTTAGGGCTGTTTCCACATGATGCTGCAGCACAACATGCATTTAAAATACCGGTTTTGCAGGGAGGACGTGAGAGCGGCGGCACCGGTGTGCGTGGGCGCTTGTTTCGCTTTCCCAACCGCCGGGTGAATGGAGCTCCCCTTCCAAGGCCGCTGCAGGGCAGGAGCAGCTCACGCATCGCGTGGGGCAGCAGCAAAACCAGGTCAGTCCMGGGCTGGGCTGCCTGGCCTGGCAGCAGGCTCGCTGTGCAGGGACGTGTGTGAGAGCACAGGGAAAAGCAGCCGCCGGGGACGGGCTGGCTGCGCTTGCTGCTGCCTTGGGGCAGGACTCATGTCCAAGGTCTCTCTCGGCCCTGCAGTTCCACATTTCTGCAGCATAAACCCAGATGACACTGACATATGGCAGCGGACAGCAGCAATTACCCTGGGCTAGCTTAGCTTAACCCCTCAGTGMGCTGCTGCTGTCACCGCTCGCCAGCTCCTGGTGTGGGAAACCGCTGCCAGCAGCCGTGCCATCACCTGGCTGGGGCACAACTGCCACCGAGTCCATTCGCTGAGGTTCCAAAGGGCCCCCATGGTACCTAAGGCATCTGGCCAAGCAGCCCTGTAACTCACCCGACATGGGGATGCAGCTGGAAGGGTGCTCACATTTTCCCAAGTTGAACCATCTTCACTGGCACCCRCTCTGCATACCCACAGTCATTTAAAAACCTGATGCGTGCTTAAGCAGCACTTAATCAGAAGGGCCAAATGTTAATGCTCTGTAATTTATTTTTCCTTAGTTAACTTCCAGGCAACCTGTTGAGAAAGATCAATTTTGGCGTCTCCGTGTGTCGTCTTGCAACAGGAACGGCGGCAGCATTGCCACAGATATTGCAAGTATCTTCTTACATTTTATTCAATTGAGTTCATTTTTATCTCTTTAATCATAAAACTATAAAAACAAGATGATATTACCGCTGGTAATTACGTAACAAGCCATTGGGCAAGAAAGAGCACATTTAAAGTTGTGGTATGAGCAAAGGATATTTTGGGGGTATTAACRACCTTGAGTATTGAAGCTGAGAGAGTGAAACAAATGTATGGGGTTACACTGCATTTAAAATACAGGAGGGAAACAATAAATTAGATGAATAGTTGTGAGGAAATGGAAAATTGTGGAGAGAGAGTAACAAAACTACATGCAGATTGAAGGACTTATGCCTGTTGCTGCGAATGGTAATGAGAATATGTGATTTGAATAGCTCTAAACTGCCCTTGAAATATCATTATAACTTATTTGAAAAGACATTTACCACTTGTGTGATTTTCCCAAATGCAATACATTTCCTTGCATCTTTGTTCATTCGAAGCATCTGAAATATGTCTGAAATAAATCCATATTGAAGCTGAAAATAACATAATGTTCCAGGAGATCAAATCAAAAGCATTTTTTTAATCAGTAGGGCTTCTGTGGGAAAGGACTGCTGTATGGAAACACAGGAACAGCATCCAGGTTAATTTCCCTTTCTTTTCTTCCTCTAAATAAATGACAAAACGATTGAGAAGCATTGCCTGCCCTCCAGTAAGAGTCATTGCAATGCCACTCTGCTGAACACCAACCTGCCGAGTATTGAGCATGTTACGGTCAAGCCTGGCTGCCTGTGTCAATGTGTCTGCTCCCATTCGGTGGCTCCAGAGGCAAAGGGATTTTGGATCCAATCCCAGGGTCATCAACTTCCCTGGGAAGCATCACGCTGGCTCCTGCAGCCTGTGACAGGGACTCGAGTCCTTTTGCTGTGACCACACATGGGTGAGAGCAACAGGCATTACTTAATAGTCTCGAGCGGAGAAATGAAAGTGGAAATTTTCTTTGCAAGTATGTGCCAATCTCCCAAATAGTATTTCCAGAAAAAAAGGCCACTTAACAGCTACTACTGCTGTGAAGGGAAAAGGGCAACAGTCTTTCTCTTCCCACCACTACCGCAGTGCAACGAGTGCTGGTAAATGATTCTACAAGCGAGGCTTGGGCTTTCTGCAAGTGCTCCCCTTGCAAATAATGTGCCAGTTTTGATAAACTTGGAAAGCACATGCCGGATGGGAGGAGCTGTGTATCTATAGTAGCTGCCAGTCCCTCACGGGAGGGTGCAAGAGTTTATTTTAAAAGATGTCTGTATATGTTTGTATAAACGAAAAATGTTGTAAAGTTTTAGTGTTCTTTTGTGCAGTATCCCCTGTAAGGTCTCAATTTGGACTGGGATCGTATGCTAAAATATTCCTCTGTCCAAAGAAGGCACCAGTTGCTTTTATTTAACACTGATTCCAAATTGTGCACATGAAATCCAGCTCCATGCAGGTATGGGAAGAGAGAGAGCATGGAACAAAGGAAAGCAGAGCGGCACAGTCACCACCATGCAGCCTGGTGGTTTTTTCTCCCTTTCTTAAAGATTCAGTGCACAAAAGTCAGGAAAATCAAACTTATGGGTCCCCCAGCAGTCATAACTCTGCCCCTTGTAGAGAAAGAGTAAGGCATAAATACAAGACCTTCCCAGCAGTACATGCTACATATGTGCAGGGAGCTAAGTTATGGGTGCTGCGGGAGCTATGATTTTGAATGTCCTGACTTGTGAGTTTAAATCCTCAAGTCTAATATTCTGGGGTAGTTTCTTTCTTTCTCTTTATCACTCTGTAGCTGTAAAATATATCATAGCTCTTGGGTTCCTTTATGCTGGCGCCACAGCTGGGATTCTGTGAGAGGCTGAAAACTCTCTGTGAGGAGCTGACCACTGTTGTTGTTCTCAGATTTGCAAGGCTGGACCTCACCTTTCCTATCTCGCAAGCTTTTCAGCTGATCTGTCTCACCTCTAGAAATAAAGGTGTGATGGTGACCTAGGTGCTATAAGTAACCCCTGTGGTGGCTTTGCATTGCTTTCAATGGTGGCACGCTCCAGATGTGTGTGCTAAACCCCAGGCACATGCATGCACGTGTGCAAAGATAACAACCCCCGATATGCATATGCCGGGGCCCCAAAGGCAGAAAGAAAGACTGTGACCCCTGTCTGCTTTAAATTCCAGTGCAAGCAGAGCAGAGATGGGTTTAGGTAGACCCCATCAGGTCTCTGTCAACTTCATGCCAATAAACTTGCCTATCTCTTTTAAAATCTTAATTCATTCCAAATGAGGCTTTCAGATGCTTGGCAGATGCTTGCTAAGCATTGTTAAAAGAGCAAGTCTACTGTGCTTTGCATTTTAACTGCATTTGGTATCCTAAGGAACACGTACTGAGGAATCCTCAGGAAGTTCTCACAAAGCTTCCCTGGTCTCTTGCAGGAAACAACAAACAGCCTTTAAAATACTTTTCATAGAACCTATTGGAAAAACTAATATCAAATAACGGCTGCCTGACTGTACCTAAGAACAACTTTGCTGACCTATTAGGAGAAATCACTGGCCCAAACACAGAATCTGCTCTCTCCGTTCCAGTCTAAGGTGTCTCACGTGGAGAACAGCGATGAGGACAAGGCAAAATAATGTAAGTAGAACTTTATAAGTAGAATGTTGTATGGCTGTTTAAGCAGTCCTGTGGTACATGAGTGGCAATCCTGTCCCCATGAAAGGTATAGACAAAATAAGAGAATACCATCCTAATTATTTCAGTCATTTTCTTTGCTATTGTTCAGGTGATGGTTAAGTCTTTTTTTATAGATGAGAAAGTGAGTTCTAGAGCTATAATCTAGCCTCATGCTGTGTCTGAGGAAGCACCTGCCTTATCCTATTAAGTTCAGAGCTCTTTGTCTTGAGCCTGGTGGCCCTGCAAGGGCTAATTTGACCACCTCTCTATCACGTGGCCCATTTCAGCCGATGCCAGTTAGTCTAGGAGAAGTTACAGAGTTTTGGGGTAGCAGCTGTTTTGGAAAAAAAAAAGAGTTCCAATTGAAGCTAAAAGCTGTTTAATTGCTTTAAAATTCAACCCTGAAAAGGATAGTGCCTCAGATACATACATTTAAGTGGTTTATTGAGTCGAGATGTCAATAAGTCCAGAAATACTCTTTGAGGCTTTGTTGATTTGCTATGAGAATTTATGAAAGTTCAGCTTGTGCTATATCACTGCCCTAAAAAATACATGGGAGTGGTGCACCGTGCTCTATATATCGCAGTCATCTGCAAATCTTCAGTGTGCTGAACTCCGCTAATATTTCTGAACTGTACCAGGCTCTGTGAAAGCCCACGTAGGAAGGAATAATGTGGTATAAATAAGCTCCATCTGACTTTGCTTGCAACGCTTTGCACAAATTTAACATGCGAGTCAGGTGTCACAGTAGCTGGTGGAAATATGTAATGCTGACAGTATTTGGTAATAAAATAATAATCGCTGTGTGTATCTCTGATGGAAAGAGATTCACATCCTTTTGAAACCCTAATTGTGTGCCACACCACATTAGAGACAGATAGTTCTATTGTCTCCACCTTTCAGAGATATGAAATTCAAAGCAATATGCAAGATGTTCTAGAAATAAGCTAGTTTAATGAAGCAGCAAATTAGGCCCTTCTATCTCTTTATTTAACATGTAGTCCCTTGAATTTATCAGAGTTCATTACAAAGGCAGAAAATACAAAAGAAGCTGCAAATTTCATTTGTGATTAGAGCTAATGATTTCAAAAATGGCTTTTCATATTTTTATAGATAACGACCATTATTTATTATTAAATTTATGTCACTTTTACTCTAATGAAATTACTTTCTCCTCTTTCTCTTGTTTCTATTGTTTATGGTTTGGTTTTATGAGGGGAAGAAGCGTAAAGACAGTATGTGTTCCTTGCTGACTGCAAAGTCTTGACACAGCTTCTGATAGCTTACTCCTGTGACTTACATCAGAAGAATCATTTTAAATTTTCCTTCCCAATTTAATCCTTCTATAATATTTGACACATAATGATCCCAAATAAATGTACCAATCCATTTTTTTCTCCATGATTTCAATTTCTTGACAGGAGTAATGAACTCCAAGCTGCAAAGTTAAGGGGGAAAATCATTTAACCATCAGGATAAAGACATTAGGAGCTCATGCCTCTTCCCAAGGCCTGCTCTCCATCCTGCTCATGACAGGCTGCTAGGTGCAAATCCTGGAAGGTTTTTCTCCACTGTTCCTGGTTCTGCTCTGAGGAGAGATGGGCAGAATGGAGCAGCAGCTGAGTTTGAGTAAGAGAGGATCTCACACACACACACACACACACACATACACAAATGTTCTCTTTCTCTGCATAACATATCTACTCCTTTTGTCCAGTGCCCCTGGGTACCTGTTCTGGCCTAAATCCCAGTTTTCTCATAGGTACTGGGGTTTGTGTTTAGTAAAGTGCTTTTTAAATATTTAGTAATAACCAAAGCTGCTTAAGACAATGTGTTACCAGCCCTTTAGTTCATTTATCTATTAATATCTTTTTAAATATCTAGATTTATGTGTGTGCATACCAACATAAGTTATTGGGCTGGGTTAAGTCAAGGTTCCTTTGCTCTGCTCTCTTTCTTTCTCCTCAGCCTGTCTCTTGTTTCACTATTTCTTCTGCTTCTTGTTGGTGTGATGGAAACTGGTAGCGCATGGGAAAAGTTCGTTCCGTGTCAAGCCAAGAAAGCAGCTGGCATAACTTCCTTTTTCAAGGAGTTTGTGGGTGACCATTTCAGACGAGGGAAGCCGCTGATTGAGCGGGCGCACCAGGTATGGTCTCTGGGCAATACTGTCCCCAGGTCCGTCCCGTGGGAGACAGGGATCACAGTATTTCCGCAGGAAGCTTCTTGCTGTGTCTCTTACGAAGCCGGAGATCAATGCTCACACTTCTTCACCTCCAACTCTTGTTGTGTAGTGGCCACGTGTGCTCGTCCCCTCATCCAGCTGGTGACCTACCGACCTCGATCGTAAGATGGTTAAAGGCTAGGAATCAGCTGTAGCAATCTGCCCACAAAACTCGAGCAACACAAGAAAAGCTAATTATTTCACACCTTATTTCATATTCTGGAAACAAAAGCAAGAGAGCACTTCCTCCTTTCCCTACCATGCAATTGGTGTGAGTTTTTTCAGCTCATAATGAGATCTAGAATTTGAGACAGATCTTTGTGCCAGAAAGGCCTAAGGACTGAGCTTTCTCCTAAAAAATGCTTTAAATCTGTAGAAAAGCTCCTGCTTTGCAGCTATGTGGGATTATAACAGTAGTAAATTTCAGAATTTATTATGCAGCAATCTTAAAAAAAAAAGGACTGAAATACTGAAATCAATCTTGTCAATATTTATTTTTTCAGAGAACTTTAAAATAGGAATAAGTTTTTTACAGCTATGGTTGGRCACGGCCAGAGCATCCTCAGCAGTTCCCTTCTGGCTGTTATGGACAGGAACTGGTTGTGAGAATTTGGACCAAAAATACCCCCAAGCAAGATTACAGCAGCAGAAGCCAAAGCACAGAGCAGGGCTCAGCTTGGATACGGTGCTGAGAGCTGTCACAGTAAAGCCCCAGCAAAGGGAGCCAGCACTTCTTGTGGGGGGATTGCTCTTTTCTCAGAGTGAGAAAATCCAGACTAATTCACCCTTGTGCATTGAAACCCTTGAAGAGCTTCTCCRGCTTACATTGGATTAGAGGAAGGAATATAAAATACTATCAGCCTGATTAGACAATGATAGTGTGCAAAGTGATTTCTCTAAGGTCTTGATTTACTCTGCTGCATGTTTAACTTTTTTCCCATCCTAAGTCTATGTTTAACATCAAGCAAGCAGGACTGCTTAGCTGCAGGAGAGGACATACACGATTGAATACCTTGCTCTGCTAAGCCTTATTTTTAACAGAATACCCTGCTTATCCAGCTAAAGGAAATACAACCCAGGTCCACAAAAATTGCTGGTGTGTTAATTTACTCCACATAAATTKTTGGCCATTCCATAAGAGGCTGCAGTGAGGAAGGACAGAGTGAGGGTTCACCATTGGAAGTTTCAGCTCACAGCATTCATTCACACATGAGATGGAAAGAGCAGGAAAGGCCAGCACAGGCTCAACTCAGGCCAGATGTTGGGCATTTTCTCCAAAGGAATATATATTCTYCTATCTTTTCTTCTAGGTAATTATTGCAATTATGTGAACAAGCTATTTATCAGTTTTCCGACAGAATAAGTGATCGGCTTTGGCTACTAAAGGTGAATCACTTGACGTTATTCCAGTTAAACACAAAGCACATTCTGTGTAGAATGTCACCTTGGACAAGACAATGAATGAGAAGGAGCGGGACCAGTGCTGACTATCAACCCTGGCCAGATGAAGCATGGAAGGATGCTGCAACGGCAGATGCAGGAGGCCCTGGAACAGGTAGAACACAACAGGTTTTGCCAAGGGATTTAAGCGGGYGAGTGATTCATGGAAAACTGATTTGTTCCCCTTTTTCACTGCACTCAGCACTGCAAAGGCAAGGGAATTGCTGGTTACATCACCTGCTGGGATTTAGGGTAAACTGAAGGAAATGTTTCTACATCTCTAGTGTAGTCACTCTTGGTTACCACAGGAAGTTGAGTAACTGGGTTTAGAAAGAGTTGGCTTTAGAAAGAGTTGGAGCAGTACCTGCCTGTTCCTCTATCTATATTGGCAGGTTTTGAGATAYTTCATTAGGAAGGCAACTACTTTTTGAGATACTTTGAACAGCTGTCTCAATGTTTCTCAGAAAAGACTCTTGAGCCACTGCAAGAAAATCCCGCCTGAGCAATGATCTCTCCATCAGCACAAGAATGTCCCTTTCTGATTTATTCACTGAACCACTGCCCTGGGTGATCAGGGGAGACCTGGCTTTAGGAAGCTGTGCTGCCCTCCAGGGAGGGCAGAATGGATCGAGTGTAGGATATTAGCTGGTTTCCTGCTGCCGGACACTGCTGTCAAGGTGCTGACATGCACTGGTCACTGAGGAATGCCGAAATTAGCTGCATCATGATTTGAATCAATAGCAACGTAAAAGAAACAACACTCTGTGAAATATGAGTTAGAGCTCCCTGTAAGCAATAAACTGCTGTCTGTAGAGCCCCGTAGCCCATTGAAGTCAACCACAGGTGCTCTTTGAACTCAGCAGCTTTTGCACAGGGCAGGAGCACTTTGAATATTTGGGTTTGTTTTCAAGCCATATTTTCAATAAATTCCAGCACGCTGGGAGAAGAGATTTACTAGGTAGTGTCTGAAAATCCTTTGGAGCAAGAGCCTACAGGATCCTTCCTTGGCAAGCAGCCAGCCCCTCTCCCAGGGCAAAGGGCCACTTATCTTAATGATCTTACCACATGTGTGAAAACTTGTTTTTTCAAGTGTAGCTGCTTGTCTTGTTTCCAGCAGGGTTTTGTCAGCTGGTATTACCCCAGCATAGGGTTAAAATAAATCTCTCGAGCTCAAGTATATTGTCAAGGCAACAAGAAAACAGACTGTGGTCGTATTCAGCCCTGCTGCCCCGAGGCAGTGCTGCTTGTGGGGATCCCGTCCCGGGTGGTGAGGGATGAGGGCAGCCTTGGGCGAGCAGAGCAGCTCAGGGAGTGTAACTGCCACGTGTCCTTGGATTTGCATTCCTGCTTCGGCAACAGCCAGTAAAAGGGGGAGAATTTGGGCTGTGAAATGGGACAGTCGGAGGGTTCGTCTGCAGCAGGAGGAGATGGGGCATCCCACGTCCGTGTACGACACGGCTCCTTCATTGTGTCCCAAGAGAGACACAGCAGATAGAAATAAGGGCATACGGTGCCCTGCACGGAGGCCCTGAGAGGGTCTGAGCCCGCTGCTGGGGCTGTGGTCCAGCCCAGACAAGCCCTTTGCCACTTCATTCTCTCATCACACTCCGCATGAAATCTTTGCTGCTGCTTCCTTTTTCCTCGGCCTTGGATCATTTTCCTCTCCTTTCATTCCTGCCCATCTGTGGTCTAGCCACATCTACCCAGATAACAAGCTGTCTGGAGAATGAAATGCATCTTCCCAGCACTTCTCTTGCCACCAGGGCACAGAGCCATCACCAGCCTGCTTTGTTGGGGTTTTGTTTTCCTCTGATCTTTACCATAAAAGCGACCAGTTTGGATTCCTGCAATACTTAGGCAGCCTTTGCCCCAGTGGCCCTTGACACGTGAGCTCACAGAATAGCAGATGTGGAGCAGCAGGGTGAGAGGGGTCACTTGTCCTTTGTGGCATCTCTTCTCCAGAGGGTGACGCAGGAGGCCACACTCCTCCCTTGAAAGCCAGAGCATCACAGGCACCTGGAGCTGCCTCTGCACCAGGGCCTTCCCTGAAGACCTCCTGCCACGGCCCCTGCTCCTGTCCTGGCCCCAAGGCCAGCCCCAGGGGCTGCATGAACCCCGAGGAGCCCGTCCTGGTCAGAGCGAATCCAACCAAGCAAAGTCAAGTGGCTCGTTCTGGCCCAGATCCAGTGAACTCTTCCCTATAACAGCCCTTTGGTTCACGTCTCCTGCACATGTGCCTGCACAAGGGAGTGTCAAAGAGCAGGGAACAAGGAGCTAGAGCAGGAGGGCATGGTCCTCTCCTTCGGCCCCAGAAACCTTCAGAGAACCACAGCCCAGGGCAATGCCTTCACTCCTTCACCTGCAGTTCTTTGGGAGCTCTGCAAAGCTGCTCGAGTAACGGTTGTTTTATTAGGCTCCCTGGTATTTGCCTAAAGGATAAATACAATATACTGATATTAAGAGTCCGGTAGCCCTAACATAGTCGGAACGTCTAAGTTCTATGTTTGCTCTTTTGTGTTTTCAGGATGTTGAAAATAAAAGCAAAAAACAAAAGCAAAAACCCACCAAAAGCAAACCAAAGGGTGGAGTTCTTTTTTTTTTCCTTAGTCCGAAGTTGTTCTTTCATGTGAGCAAGTGGCGTTAAATGGTTGCCAGGGTCTCATCCCTGATTTTGTGGTACCCCAGCCACAGCTAAAGTAGTTCATGAGATTGTGATTTACTAAGTGCTTTGGGATGCGCAGAAACGTAAGTCACTAGAGACGTTTTATAATTTTCTAAGCCCATTTTTAGGGGAAACGTAAGTGAAGTTTCCATGGTGGAGAGGGCTCTGAGGTGAAGCATTTTGCAGCTCTCCCCAGAGGGTTTTTAATGCATGTTTGTGCTAACTTACTGTTTCACTGAAACATTCCTCTTTCTGAACAGAACTTGCRTATGGATAAAAGGGAGAAAAAAGGGAATCTAGGCCTTGGAGGCACCTCAGCTATGTCCTGTGCTGGGAATGCCGGCCTCATTGCTGGTGAGTGATGTCATMAAAAAATTAGACAACTTCAATCACAGAGGAAAGAGAAAAGGGGCAGAAATGAGAAAAGTAAGAGGGAAAGTGAGGGAGAAGAAAATTCTGTGGGTGAGTCCTGAAGACAGAGACAGATCAAAAAGTGGCTGAGATCTTGGGTTTATTTCTTCTGTATTTCTGCTCAGAAGAGCAACATTACAGAATAGTAAGGGCAGATAGTGGGCCACAAAGCAACTAATTCTCCTACAGATGGAGAATACCTCATGCTGCTGAAGGTCTAGGAATGAAGACCCACCAGCASCTCTGCATCTGCTTCCCGCACTGCAGATCCCTCCACAGCACCCTGCAACACCTCTGGAACCTGTGATAGATACCCTGAGGTGGAGGCATGAAAGCACCAGTCATAAGGTGCCCTGTGAGGGTARTAAGATAAGAGTAAGGTAGAGTCTAGGGTTTTTTTGGTTATTTTTTTTAAATGGGAAAATTCCTAATTGATTCTGGGAATTTCCTATACCTATACTGCAGAGGATGTGAAAAAACTTAAACAGAAAACTGCAAAAAAAAGCCACAGAAGGAGAGTTGTTTCTGGCTGTTTGCTCTGGAGGTGACTCTTCCCTGCCTGTGCATCCATGGTGAGAGCTGCCAAGCGGGCGCTGAGCTGCCGGACTTCCAGGGCCCGTCCCGGAGGAAGCCACACGGCCTGCGCGGAGCAAAGCAAACACGGAGCGAACAAGTGACCTCTTCTTGCTCCTCGCAGAKATAGGGGTGGGTGAGACGCTAGCAGCATTCATAGCATGACCGCTAGTTTCCACGGCGAGCCGGGCACAGAGGAGGCTTGTTGGTGCTCCGGGAAGTGGCAGGCGGCAGGGCACGTCTGCAGGGCAGCCCAGATGCCATGGGGATGGGCACACCGGAGGGGCTGCAGGAGAGGATCGGTGGGGCRTGGGCAGAACTGGTGCCACCGAAAGCTGGGCCGCTTCATGTGTTGGGTGTGGATTTAGAAAACATGCTCTGCKTTGGTGGAGCGAGGGCTGAGATAAAGTCAAGGCCTTGATGGGAGCAGAGTTATAGCAATGCCCTCCTGAACAACCCGTCTGAAACKCTTAGATTTTGCAAGCTTCAATGGTTGTCCAGACTTCTCCATCTCTCTCTGACAGCTCAATAACTTGCACCCCACTGAATAATTATGTTCCCTCACGCACCCGAGAACAAGGTTGGAGTCAGAGGCTCTACCAGCCTAGTCSTCTCCCACAGCTCCCATCCATGAAGCCGTCCTGGCATGCGTTCAAAGGAGAGCAGTTTCCTACCAGAAGTAATCATAAAGAAGAACAAAGGTTGAAAGAATGCTTCCCCAAAGTCCAGCTAACTCCCCAAACCAATATTAYATCTTCTTGGCAAAAACTCTACATATTTTTTTTGAGAACATATCTGAAAATTACAGAAAGGCATTGAGGTCCCACCCATCCCATGAATCTTCCTGTCTTTAATTCCCACTCCATCACTCAAGATCATGTTGCCACTGGATTTGTAAATGCAATCAATTATGTAGAAGTCTGAATAAAATCTATATATAAAGTCAAAGGATTCCTTTCTCATGAGCAACTAGAAAATGTTAGTTTGGCTTTTGCGTGTATGTCTGCAGCTTTTTTTGGTGCATCAGTGCTCCATTTCGTTGATGAGGCTCTGTGTAATATTCCACTTCAGTCTTTCTGAACTGAGGGGGGAATGTGCACTGTACAACTGAAATGATTCACGCRGTTGCATGATCCAGTGCCGAATAGGAGCGTAAGAATCCCTCATCTAGAATATTAGCACTCATCTGTTAAATACTCTTCTTTGTCATCCTGCAAAACCATCATCTTATTCCTTACATAAGGTTCTTCATAGACTACTATGACAACGGCAGCAGAAACGCCACAGAAAAGCGGCATAATGAGACAGGAGGATCGTTAGGAACATACTGCTAGAACAGCAGCTCAGTGCAATTATTCCCATCTGACCTCAGAAATAAAAACATTCTTGAATACTGTTTCTCAATGATTTTCAGTTCCCTTTCTTTTTATTAGTGAATCTGAGAGGCTATTTCAGTTTATTAACTAAGAGTTTGTTCCATCTATAAGAATATATAACTAAAAAGAGAACTATGTGGATATTCTAATGGGATGAGATACTGCAAGTTAGAAAGTAGTAACTGGGAAGAATTGAGATTACTCATTGAGGTAGGGTCATCTTTCCCCAGTGTTTTCTGTGCTATCTAGACTGATATCATCACCTGCTCTCTAGATATTTGTCCCATCCATGGTATTGATGAGCATTCCTGAAAATTTTGTTGGTGTTTTGGAAAGGGCTTGCAGAAGAGCTACTGAAACGATCTGATGGTGACAAAAGTATTGTTTTCTATCAAGAGAATAAAAGAGCTCTGTTTGCTTTATCAACCAGGTGGTGATACGGAGCTTGGGGAAAGCTGGTAATTGCTGGCAGAAGGTGAAGATTCCTGATACAAGAGGAGATACATGAGATCTTCCATTGGTCTGAATCAGCAAAATTCAAACCAGAAATGAGATTTCCAGAGCGGGAGCAGTTTGCCAAGAGAAGCAGTGAATTCTTCATTGTATTCCATCAAGGCTTGATGGCTCTTGAGATATGCTCTAGTTCCAAAATGAGCCTCCTCTCCATATTTGGGACTTGCTGATGAAATCTGTGGCTTGATTTAGCAAGATTTCCCACTGTAGGCCCCCATCTAATCCTAAAATCTGCAGATCTCTTGACACTTTTTTGTTCAGTGGGTTTATTGGATGACTAATGTCTCCAAGTCAGAAGAGGACAGAAGTGAGCCTGTGGTGCAACACTCATGGAAAAGAGCGCCGTGGCTCCTCCGAGCTGTGAATGACGTGCTCTCCCYTTAATAATAAGTATTTTCTTGTTTCTTGTACAACCGGCTTCTGTTTTGCTGTAGGTGGACGTGCCTGCTGCTTTTTCCCTCCTCCCTTCGGCACATCCAGAGCAATACCTGGATGCATAGACACTAACTGGTCAGGTCTGCACACACATTCACACAAGTAATAGTTTCCATGACCCTCTCCAAATGCGACTGGAGTATAAATGTGAGGCCATCTCCCTGAGTCACAGAAGATACTGCATAATATTATAATTACCATTCATTTTCTTTATGTTGTACAATTACACAAACTGCAGGAAATAACCTAAAATCACACATGTGGGTGCCCAGACTTGCTTGAACAGTTTATGCTTTAAATCCCAACTGGTTTTACAGTTTCAGTGAGAGCTGCAGACAAGAGGCCCTCGTTTYTCAGGTGGTCYGTTGCTGCTAACTGGTGAAGAAGGTCCCGGCGCATTTCAGCTCTGTGTGAGAGGTAGAAAACTTGAAAAAAAWAATAATAATARTTTTTGAAACTTAAAGAGAAATTAGAGGAAACAATGAAAACTGGTAGCTGAGTCTAGGGACCTAAATTAACACCTACCCGAAAAGAGCGGAGCTCTTGTGCCCTCTGTATCCTAGTCCCTGAGATAGAGCAGCAAGTTGTTTCTTAATCCAAGTCCCTACGAAATGGGATGAATCGATTTGCTCTTATTTATTGTTAATTAATATTAATTATTTGTATAAARTGGAAAAGGAAAGAAGGACAGCATCTCAATGCAGTAACAGCTTTCCTTAAGAGAAAAAAAAATGACAAGGAATTCAATGTAGTAGGATCTTACACAAATCTATACAAGCATGCCTTGTAGATGCCTATTGCCACCTTGCATTGGAGCCTGGAACTTGCACTGCTTTGACCAAAGCCAGCCCACTGTTGGATACACTGTGTGAAAGATGAAACAAACTAGGCACTTTAGTCATTAATGGACTTCTTAAGACAAAAAGGTAATTCTCCTGTCTCACATTATATGCTTTTTCTTCTTTCTTGAGAAAAATGTCTTTATAGAGAGCTGATGTATTCATGTTCTTATTCTTCAGAAATCTGTGAACTCTGTAGTGCATTATCACTTGAATAGGCCACATAATTATCTGAATGCCTACTCATAGACAGTTAGCTTGCAGCAAAATTGAGGCTTCAGGAAGAATTAGAGACAACTACCAACTGCATTGAAAGCTAAAAATAGATATTTCGCTCTGCTTCTAAAATCAGTTGAGGTTTTTCAGGTGAGCCTTAACTTACTGTGTCAAATTTAAAGTATTGTGATTAATTTACAACTTTATTTCCTAATGTTGATATTGGAGTTTTTCTTGTAGAGAAAGCTGACATTTAATGGATCTGTGAAGGCACTGAGAGAATGGGACCTTGTGGGTTCACTCCCATGCTGGGTTGTTGGCCACATTGTCCATCGCTTGTGTCCTTGGGGCATCGAGTCCACCCCATTCCGGTGCATGCAGACTCCCACGGCAGCAAAGTGAAAAATGCTTGAATGAACTGAATCACTTTCCTGGTTTTTCCCATTCTCCCCAGATTAAAAAGCAACAGCTCAAGCCACAAAGGAGAAYGTGGAAGCACTTTTATTATTGGTCCAGCAAAGATAGAAAGTGATACTTTAAAAACACGTGTTTCAGAATGAATTGGTTTGGTAAAAAGCAATGACTGTGCAAAAAGACTTAAAACAGACAGGATTAAAATGGAGCTTGGCTTCCAAGTGGCTTGAAAAAAATACAGAGACTTCTGAAATTCTGCTGTGTTTGTGAGGTGGAAGATTTGTGTTCAGCATGGTCTGGGGATTTTTCATTGCTTTTGTGATCAAACAGTGTTCTGGGAAGTAGTGACAGTCTGAAATTCAGAAACTGTCCGTTAGAGATAGACGGAGGAAAATTGCAAGATCAGCAACTAACCGCTAAAAAATCAAAAAGGAAGAAATGTGCCTATKCTGAATGAACTTGTTGGCCACTCTAGGACCACGAGGCACTTCTGGCAGCACAGGGGTTGCCCAGGGCAGGGGGGACACGCGCTGAAAGAGAGCTGGCAACTTTCATGCATTTTGAATGGAGTGGCTTACTTTARAAAGAATGCCTGACTGCACATAAACCTGACCACAGTCCTTTCCTGCTCCCCCTTTTTCATTCGCCTTGACTTTGTAATGTTTTTGAAGTATCAGCAGGGTTAGAGTTGCAAATAATAGTGTGGCTTGTAAAAATTCTGGACGCTGGGGATAATGAAAACATCGCACGTGCTAAATTGATTTTCAGTTTCTGAAGTACAAGTAAGAATTACAGCAGACGAGGAGCTTCCAATAGTTGGAAGTGACAACAATTCAAGCCAGGATTGCAACGACTGKGGATCCAGCCTGGCTGTTTTTAATACTCTTGCATTAATATTGGCCTGTCCYAATTTGCTTTTACAGTATCCTTGGAGTAAGGCTCTGTTTGCTCAGACTGTATTTGTCTTGAGTGTATTTTTACGACGCAGTCATAAACACCAAAAAAAGCCGAGTATTGTAATGAAAACACCGCCAGACAGACTGCCCCCCTTAGGGGATGCCCTCCAACAAATCGATTCGACAGCGCCCAACCAGAATTGAGCTAACCGGGATTTTGCAGAGACAATAAGTGCATTATATGTTCCCTTTCAACTGCTTTTAAAGTCACTTCAGCCAAAGAAAGAGGCTGTTTAGAGCTCTGCAAAGACTCGGCCTCCCTGTTTGGCAAAAAAAAAAAGAGTTGGAAAAATCCATCCACTGCGGACTATCAGCAGGAATGATGTGCTCAATGTCCCGCTGCAAAGAGCAGCTTCAGACACGGTTGTGGCTCCCACCTCCCTGTCCCTCGGCCACTAGCCACCTCCCTTGACACGTGTGTGTCTCCGCCACATTTCCCTGGACTTACATGCAGTTTGTGCCTTCCATGTGTGTGATCCTCCCTGTTCATGTATGTGGTCATCTATGGCCTCTCTCGGTGCTTTTCTGCTGTTCTCCTCCCCATGGAGGGGACAGGGGCTCCTATAGGCAGTGCCCATAGTCATTTGGCAATGGCACTGGCTTGTTCAAGTGGTGTAGCTCTATCAAGAGGAGCCTGCGGAGGCGATTGCAGGTGGTCTTAAGGGTAGATTGGTCTTCAGCTCCATGGGGCAAACCTGCTTCAGTGCTCCCTTGCCCCAGACAAGGAGGATGCCCACACTGCTGCCAGGACCAGCATGGGGATACAGGCAACGGGTGTGTGTGGAGGTCAGCAGGAGAGTGGCCTTCAGGACAGGAGTCTTGAGAGACACAAGCTGTGGGGACCCTGGCACTACCACCAGAGTTGTGTTGAGCTAGGACTGCCTCTCAAAAGCAGAAGTCGGTTGTCCCACTTACCTGCTACGAGGATGTTCACTTGACCTGCTATGAATTGAAGTCCACAAACTGCTTGAGATGAACCCCAGATCTGAACCCCTGACATACTGTGGTGTGTCTCCAGGCCTGCTGTGAGATGTGTCMTGTGAGATGTATCATGTGAGTTGTGTTCCTGACCTGCTCTGAGATGTCCCTCAGATCCCTTGCAGCATGTCCTCCAGACCTGCTGTGGGATGTGCCTCAGCCCTCAACGGGATGTCCCTCAGAGCTGCCGTGGGATGTCCACTAGACCCATTGTGGGATGTCTCCAAATGCTCTATGGGATGGCCCTAAGACCCTTGGGGAATGTCCCCAGACCCACCATGAGATGCCCCTCAACCCTCTATGGGATGTCGCCCTCCCTCTATGGATTGTCCCCAGGTCCTCCACGGGACAGACCCTCCTCGGGACGCCCCGTGGTGGCCGCCACAWGCGGCCCCGTGCTCYGCGCGGCTCTGCGCGGCGCCGCGCGCCCCTCTCCGTCGCGGCGGGCGCTGCCAGGGCGGCGGTGAGTCACGCCGCACCGCGCCGTGCATGGCGGCCCCGCGCTTTATAACGGCTCGGGCGGCCCCGGCGCCCCGCTCCGCTGCGCCGCGCCCGGCACCATGCGCAGCTTGCGCGGCGCTCCGCAGCCCCCGTCCCTGCTGCTGGCGCTGCCGCCGCTGCTGCTGCTGCTGCTGCTGCTGGCGGCCGCGGGACACGGCGCCGTCATCACCGGGGTGAGCCCCGACGCGGGGAGCGGCGGCGTGGGACGGGACGGGGCGGCGTGGGACAGTGTGGGACGGGGCGGCATGCGGCGGTTTGGGACGGGGCGGCGTGGGACAGCGTGGGACGGGGCGGCGTGGGACGGGGCGACACGGCGCGGCACGGGAGAGGGAAGCACAGTGCAGGACGGGTTGACATTGCATGGCACCGTATGGCATGGGAGGGAGCGACACGGGACGGGTCGATACGGCACGGGGCAGAGCGGCGCGACACGACACGGGATGGGGCGGCGCGGCGCGGCACGGGACGGGACAGCGCGGCACGGAACGGGGCAACCGGTGCCCGGGGTCCGGCCGGGGTTCGGAGAGCTCCGGGGCGCGAGGGGTCCCTCCGGGTGGAGCGAGGCCGGGACAAGGGGCTCTCGTGGCGAGACGGGGGCCACGCTGGGCTCTTGCCGGGCACGTCCCGGGCACGTTCCGATCCCCCGGGCAGGACCAACGCGGGAGCCTCCCGCTGCCGCAGCTGTCCCGCCCGCAAGGCAGGAGCGGGTGCTGCAATCAGCACAACTCCCCGCCCCGGGCTTTCTGTCCTTTTTTTTTTTTTTTTTGTAATGACTGTGCTGCTTCTCCCCCTTCTATTGCCATGCATTGCACACGAGCCCTCTTTGTTGTTGCTACTGTGTTTAGGCTTGACGCTCACATCGGTTGTGGAAATATCTCCCCCCCACCAAGTTGTTATTTAACCRAAACGTTGCATCACTCTTAACTAAAAAGATTTTCTTCTTTAGCTCTTCCTTTGGATTAGTAGCCCCGCGCTCGCATTCTTTTGGGAGTTTTCATGGCTTTTGTAACCAGCAGAAGTTGCGTTTGCAGCAGCTCCTGATACGCTCCCGCTCCAAGAGCACAGAAGTCAATGAAACAGCTCCTGGGGGCTGCTCTGCAAACTAGCTGCATTCCCAGGACCAATCAGTTTTGAGAAGAGAATACGTGAAGGAGTCTTAGTATTGGAGAGTTTCAAGTAGAAAGATTTTGAGTAGAAATATGTCAGGCCAGGGAGGCTCAGTTAAGAAGGCTACACCTTTAAAGCATCATTAATCTTTTAAATAAAGAAATTGCAAAGTACAGAATACTACAGCAGGGATAAACTGTAGTCAATCAGTCAGAGTACATCAGAATTAGAAAATGCTCCTTCCTTGACTAGCACAGGGCAGGTTTTTATGTAACTCATGTGGATGGGACTTTGGCACCCTGAGGATGGGCGCATCTCGCCTGTACGTCCAGCTCCCTCCCCATTATGTGGGACTGAAAGGCTCTTCTTGGTGATCGGCAATTGCCTGAATCTTCCCCTACCTGAGTGGGGCTCGTTGCCGGCTCCGGCAGGCCCTGGAGCGGGCATTGCAGCTGGGGCTTTCCTACCCCCGGGGCTGTGTTATCCACAAGCCTGTATTGGAACGGGGTGCAGGAGGACAGTGTTCTTAACTCCGTGTCCTCTGAATAGTGGGAATATTGGTGTGACATTGGAGATAAGATGCGAGGAGCAGCATTTGGTTTAACAGTGCTGTGCAGGTTCAGAAGGGGAGTCTTACAACTTCTCCAGGACACACACAGACACATAGATCTATATATAAATGTATATGAAAGCGGGGAGGGATATTCTTTCTTCCTTTACAGCATTAGAAAGGAAACATTATTCACCCGAAAGGCTGTAATGGTAGTTTTATGGCCCTATTACTCTTTTAAGTAAATACAGCGGTGCGTTTGGGCTCCCTCGCTGCACAGAGCTGTTTGCCCCATTAAGTCTGTATTTCAGAGGTACCGCAGCCGTTTGGGCTACGGACACTCCCGCGTTGCCTGACTCCGGTGCAGGAGCTCTTTCCTAAATGGCTAGCTGGTCGGAAACTCTCTGCTTTGAGCTGACTTCTGCTTTTTGAAATAGTGTAATATTTACCCAGCGGAGTACAGCCTAATGGCACTCACCGTGTAAATCTCAAGGCAAGATATGTGAGCTTCTGCCATAAGCAAACTCCTGTCCACTACAGTCTTCCACAGGCACATGTTGGTCTTTTATGCTTGTTTTTGCATATTTGCCTCTTTATGTCCTGCACAGCAGAATCCTTGGCCTGTCAGTCACACTACCAGACATTAAAATAGCAGCGATTTGCTTAAACCTAGTTTTATGGTAAAATGAGAGCCTTTAACAAGGGAAATATCTCAGCTGAGAGCGCCTTTCACCTGATCTTTTGCTTAAAGAAATAAGGGAACAACGTGCAATAGCCTGTTTCCAAACCCTAGTATGCCAGTTGTTCTTTTTTCTTCTCCCTTTTTTTTTCCTTTAGTCTAGCTGGGTTTTGTTCTGTCCTCACATTTTGTACGCCACAGAACGTGCCAGCGGGGTGCAAACGTTGCGGGCCCCGCACGCACGGGGTCCCGCAGCGCTGCCCTGGCTCACGCCCGGCGCCCTCTCGCCCTGCAGGCGTGTGACCGGGACCAGCAGTGCGGAGCGCGGATGTGCTGCGCCGTGAGCCTGTGGATCCGCAGCCTGCGGATGTGCACGCCCGTGGGGAGCGCCGGYGAGGAGTGCCACCCCCTGAGCCACCGCGTGAGTACGGCACGGGTGGGGCGGACACTGTCCCCAGGRAACCCGAGGGCAAAGATGACCCCCATGCACAATTCAGCCTCTCTACCTGTTAGCTTTGGGTTGCTGCTGCTTGTGTTAACTCACCCGAAACAGCCTGTAGCAGCCTCAGAGCCCCTGCTTTTCCAAACCCTTCCTGGGAAGAGCCACATGGGAGGGATACGGCAGCGAGGGAGCCACTTCCTGCGCGTGCAGTTAGTTGCGTCTCGCTGTTGCGTTTGATGCCTGGCATCTCAGCTCTATAGGCTATTTGTATCTATAGGCTATTTGCTCTGCTTTAGGAAGGGTAAGGAAGAAGTAAGGCTCTGTCCTCCTAGCACCAAATCTTCTGGTAAGATGTTGGGGACCAGATTCTCATTTTTACTATGCATTGCAATAGGTTTCTTTTGCAAGGGATCTTTGTATTTACAGGATCCTTGGGTTCCTACTGGCTTCCAGTTTTCTTTGGGTTTATTGGCATTGTGCAATAATTTACACTGGTGCTTTTGAAGCTAATTGTGCACGTAATTGCAATCAGTGAGGACGCCTGTCCACCCTGGAGTTACAGACACAGTCACTGATGTTTGTAAGGTTTATGAGGTTAATTTTAGACTTTGCTTCCTCACCCTGCTGCTCTTCATGACAACCAGGGAGCAAATAGTTTTGCTGCAGCACACGAAACGAAGTATTTTCAAAGGAGGCAAGCCTGCTCAACAGCTTCCCTCTGAAACGTGGGGGCAGGAAGGGGGTTAGGAGACCAACTGCTCTGGATATCGAACCTGCCATTTGGCAGGACACAGAGTGAGGCTGTTCAGACCTTCAGGCAGTTGAATTTCATCTTTGCTTGCAAAGGCTTCGTGAGGGCAGAGGCAACGAGCGGCCACCACCCGCTTGGGGCTCGCGACCTCCATCTGCACAAGCACCCACGGCAAAACCACCGCGGCGCTGGGGACGCACAGGGAAGAGGGTCTGGCTTTGCAAGAGCCTTTTCTGCCTGTGATGTCCCTTGCTGGGGGTGGCAGCAGGRGACCTACCTGGGGTGGTCGTCAGGAGCCCAGCAGTGACTATCCCGGTGGGAAGGGTGGGRAATTCGATGGGTGCCTTGTGCTCAGTCCTGCTGTGTCTCCTTGCAGGTGCCCTTCCCTGGGCGCAGGATGCACCACACGTGCCCGTGCCGGCCCGGCCTGGCCTGCACACGGATCTCGCCCAGCAAGTTCAAGTGTTTACCCAGCTTCAGGAAAGAAGATGTCTTTTTTTAGCGGGAGCCGCTCGTCGGGCTCTCATTTTTGCTGTGGTGATGGAGAAAGGCCCTCACGGAGGGCGAGGCCGTAGTGCAGCTTCCTGCCTGGCCAACACCGCGACGCCAGACCCTGCTCTGCACCGGGGGGTTTGGGCAGCGGCTGGTTTGGGATGATGGTGACGGATGCTTTCATTTTGGGTGACAAGAGGGGGGACCTGCGGGTGCCGCTTGCGGAGGGCAGGGCCTGAACAGCTCCTGCCAGGTCCCGTTCTCCTCACGGGTCCAGCTTCACCCAGCGTGAAAACATCCAAGGTTATTGTCAACTTCAGGAAATCACGGCCGTGTTTTTTGCCACTTTGGAATGCCTAAGCCAAACTGAGATCTGAATAATCACATAATGCAAAGCATACAATGATTGCCAAAAAAACACCCTGTATTTACATTGCAGCTCCAATCTTTATTAATATAACTGTATTTGTACGTTAGGCACATCTCTGCTGTAAACGTTTAACCAATAGATGTAGTTTTTGCACTTTTAAAAAGTGACAGATGGAACCAAAGCATTTCAACATTCAAAGCATTAAAAGATTCTGTTATTTTAGTATTCTGTGAGGGGGAAAAAATGTTGTTGTTACTTCATTTGGTGTAAAACTAGCTGGTCATCTCAGACTGTGTATTAAAATGTAGTTTATATTTCAAAAAAAGGACCTCTGAGGTTTATTGTAAGGGGCTGCCCAACTTCTTGTACATGTATCAAAATTGCTGTTGAAAAATTCTGTATCAGAATGATGGCAGTATATGATTTGATTTATTTTAATATTATAACATTATTTTGTCATTGTGGTTTTAAGTTTTTATTTGGTGTAATCTGTTATCATGCATTTCATTCAAGCAGATTAGCAGAGCTCCTCGCAGATAGTTTAGTAAAATATTACATGCCCCTGTCTGATTTTAGGGAAACTCGGCAGTTTACAAGGTGGGAACCCCCAGCTAAAAGTTGGGCTTGGATGATTGGGAGGTTTTGGTGGTGTTAACGTGAGAGTTTTCCTTGGCACACACCTCAAAGGAATGCCTCTAGCATGTCAAATGTACAACTAGTGGGGGTTTTATGAAATATTGTGCAACTTCATGTTTGCCTGTCAGTCCCTATAGCTGGAATTCCAATGGTTTGTGTGAGTTTCACACGTTTTTGGCTCTCAGATGTGCAAATATATGCCAAAATGGGAGAAGTGAAGTCATTCAGCTCTCAGCAGTTGCTGCTGGGGTGAGAAGAGGCAGTGGGGCTGTAGGAAAGCAACACCCACCAGAGATGCCCTGTGCATTTGCTGGGTGCCTTCACTGTGCTCCCTGCACAGACAGGGAGCAGCATCCAAATTGGCTCCTTGGCTAGATCCTGACGGATCTTGCAAATGGTTTTGCACTGGGGATAGAGTGCCTGTGGTTTTGCATTGGTCTCAGTGGCTATAAAGTGCCTGCAACAGGAGTTTTGAATTTGGTGGGGCTCAACTTGCCTCCTTCCCTCTCAGGTGGAAGGAGTTGGGAGGAGTTTCCTTCTGGGCTGGCTGTGGAGAGCTTGGGTGAACCTGGGCCTGTAGTTTTAAACTGCAAGTGCAAAGTTTACCCAATGCCACTAGTACAAAACAGCTTCATAGCACAGACTTCAAAACATGCTGAGGAGGAAAACTCAAGGCAGCAACAGAAGCAATGCCCAGGTGGATGTGTGTGTGTGTGGTTGTGCTGTCTCTTACTCCATGTGTTTTTACCAAAACGAAACAGGAAATGAAACAGGAGACAGAGCAAGAAACACCAGCCATGCTTCTCATCTGGTGGTGGTGTAAATCACCAGGAGCTCCATGGAAGGCCATAATCCTGCTCTATATCATGGTAAGTGAGCGGACAACTATATCTGATGAGCCTCAGACCTGCCAAACACCAACTCCTTGGAGAGTTTGCTTTACAGGAGCAGAGCAACTTTGTTGTTGTAATTTGTGCCAATTAGTTTGTGGGATTAGGCATTCATCTGGGTAACGAGAAGAGCCTCAGTTACCTCAGAGCAAAGTCTGCAGAACACGTAGGAAAACCAAACGCCTGTGTCTCCGAGGTGGTCACCACTGAGGACAAGAGGAGGGGTTTTCTAAGGGAGATACTGTCCTGCTGGCACCTGCAACCTCTTGCCTTGGGCTCCTGGTGCCCTCCAGAGCGTGAGCCGCAAGCAGAACCTGTTGCACATCCCCAATGCAGTCACGGCAATCCTCCTTTTAGTAATTGGATTCTCATTAATTGGCACTCACTGTGAAGGTTAGTTGACCAGGGAGATCATTTTGGAAAGAAGCTTGAGCCTTTTGCATCCCTGCTCTTTTCTAAACTTTGCCCTAATCAATTATCTGTTGCTCCCATCCTAGAGAATATTTCCTAATTCATCTACACCTGCAAGATGCCTTTAATTTGCTTCTTTATTTTATTTTGGTTTACTTGTGGTGGCGAGTGTTGTCAGACTGAAAAAGGCTGTTGCAGCCCTAGAAACAGCTTCCCAAAATGACTACATTCCGTTCTCCACTCTTCCTGGTTTTCAAAGTGCTGGGAAAAGGCTGGCTTTACTACTTTGCTTTATTCGCTCTGCTTAGGATATCTGGGCCATTGTTCAGTTTAATTTAATTAATATTGTATTAATATTATTAATTATTAATAGAAATGTATGCATTAATTTTTGATATTATATTAATATTGGCATTACAGATATGCTATAGAATAACGATCATCTCACACCAAACTAAGATTTGCCATGATTAGCACCAGACGGGGGTTTTGTGGAGAGTGATTTCAGGAAAGGACTCTGCCATATTTGGTGTGGTTTTTTGCTTTAATTTCATCAGATATTTATTGAGAGTGGTGAAGAAGTCAGGTGTTTGAGTTTGATGGGTGCGTATCTGGTAAAGCAGGAGGTTAGGCCATGCACCGTGTGGCTGGCTGGGTGTTAGGGTCAGGTAAGGTGGTGGGACTGCACCTCAGGTTGGGGACTCGTGCTGAAGATCGTGTTCAGTTGCATCAACACACAGTAAGCTCGTTAGTACTCAGACACCAATGAAACAGGCTTGTGTGGAGTTCTGTTGGTGATGTCCTTTGCTGGACGAGTCAGCAATGGTGTTCTTGAGGACAAGAGTTATCCTAGATGTTGCCACGGCTGCTACCTGCGATCATTGCCCCACCGCTGCCTCCGGACTCGGGACGAGCCGTGTTCTCCAGCACGGATGGCCAGGCCAGCTGCAGACACAGGGCTGTGCCGGGCAGGTGACTGCAGCGTGTTAGAGGGGACATCTCAGCATGTCTCATCATGCACCTCGCTAAGGTCTTTGCTCCTCTGCCCGGTCAGCAAAAGGAATCACAGGGCCGTGCGGTACCAGCCGGGGCACCAGGGGTGCTTCTGGTGGCCCTCCGGTTTGTTACCACTGCACAGGTGGATGCTCAGAAGAAACAGGGGAAAAGGTTCCCTTGATTTAAGCAAGATGTCTCAGGAACTTGATCTTGACAATCTGTAGCGTGTTTTCCAGAAGGAATTAGAAAATTGCAGAAAGAGAAGAATGTGCAAATACAGGAGGATTTTGATAACAGAAAAATCAATGTGCTTTTCTCCTATCAGTCAGAACAGCAAGCCAAACCAGCAGGGGCACAGCAGAGCGAGTAATCGATAACTCCGAGTGCAGAAGTGGAGGCGACTTCAACACGCATCCAGCAAACAGCAAATCATCCCCCCTTCATCGAGGGAGTTCTGACTGTGTACAGGAGATAGGATGCATGGTAAAAAAAAATTGCAGGGGGCAATTTCTCTGTATGTCCCAGTTTGAAAGGCCTCTCTAGGTAAAGGGCTGAGGATGGGCAAGACTGACGTGCTGCAAGCAGAGCGGCTGCAGAGTGAAGCAGGAGCAGGAGCAAGGGTGGGAGTCGTCRTCTTCTCCCTCCATTTGGGATCATGGAGGCCCCACAAGCGGCTCAGGCCACGTGTCTGCTGAATTAACACCAAAAAGCAGCAACACGTGAAATGGATTAAACCTCATTTTGAATGTCTGAAAATACGGCCTGTCTCCAGCTCTGCAAACAGGACGTAGCCTTCTTGATTCACTTTTATTTCGGTACCTGTGAGCGCATCACGATGCTGCTTCGCACCAGCCTCCACAGGCTCTTTTTCAGGACAAACGGGCAGAGGTGACACTCGCTGACAAACTAGCAAAGCTGCTATTCATTGCAGTGCGTGCAAAGTTGGGACGCCCTGTTTTTCCTTTGCTATTCCTGCATGAGGATATAGCAGAGCAGGTCCGAGTGTCTCGCTGTGCTCTGCTAGAGAGGCCAGCGAGGCAGAGCACGGAGGGGCAGCTGCAGGTGTGCTGCTTCCAAAGGTTTCACTGCATCCTGTCAAAGTAGTAGATCTCCTCTCCCAATTTCTCCTCTCATGCTAGTAAAATCATATAAAAAAAAATCCATCTGCCTTTGAAATTCCAGGGTTAAAATGCCACTGTCACCATTTCACCCCCTGCTCCGGTCTTGCTGAGCTCCACAGTTGCAGCAGAGCCCTGGGTCATCTGAACTGGGTTCAGTCCTTCTGCTCAGGCTGGGAATTTGGGATGTGAAGAGAAAAGCAAGGTGGTCCCTTGCATCCCGCCTTGCTTTTGCTCCACAGTTCCAGGGTAGATTCTTGCATACACCCTCCCAAGAGCTGTGAGTGCCACTGGAGCTGGCCCTGTGCACCCATAACTGAGGGGACAGGGAAAAAGAGGGGTCAGAAAAAGGAAAAGCCTGGTTGATTTACTTTACCACCAAGCAGTGCCCTTTGCATCAGCCCCCTGCAAGGCCCAGGGTGGTGGATAGGAGCAGACCGAGTGGCTCGCTGCAGCGAGGTGATGCTGTACTAAACTGCTCCTCTCACTCACTACCTCACCCTTGGTTCCCAACCTCCCTTGGCTTCCCCTTTGGATTATTTTTTTGGATGGAAAATCCATTTTACGGCTACCTGTGCTGAACTGTGGAGAGGCAAGTGCTAATATGTGTAAGGGATGATAAAACGGCAGGTGTCAAGCAGCAAAAGGAGTCGAGCAGTGTGGGATGCAAAGGGCCTGTGTGCGGCTGCCCCTTGCTGCCTCCTGCCTTTTCCCTCATGATTTTCCCCCCTTTTCCCTTCCTGCCTTTCCCTGGGACCCTGCGTGAGCAGGTGTGCTGCAGGCAGTGTGCTGGCTCGCTCAGCACGTCGCACAGAAGGAGCATTCGGTTTTCCCTGGATGATTTATTCCAATGGTTAATCATCCTACCACAAACACAGATTTTTCTTATTCTTCTTAATTTTTATTTAATAGCATGGCAGTAAATAACGTTCAGGACTGTCAGGAATGGCTGAGTCTCTCCAGCGGCCAAGCTCTTGATTTCTGCCTCCTCTACTAGCGCTGTAACGACTGCCTAAAATGAGCTGGGACTTCACAGCCTCCCTGTGCCCTCGGCAGACTGGTTTGAACTCCAAAGCCTCCTACACTGAGCAGCCCCCAGCAGCAACCCGGTCACAGGCCAGGAGAGGACACGTGGCCCTGAAGACAGTGGCTTTCTGACAAACGCTTCTGCAACAGAGCCATGCGTGACTCAACGGGCTCACAGGCACCGGGGTCATTAAACGGGGATGGAAAGACAGAAACGCACGAGCTTGCATTAAAGGCTTAGCTCGACTGTAAAGCTAAGTGCTGAAGCCTGGGCAGTCGGTGACCATTCACCTGCGATGATGCTCGTCTCTTGCTAATACTCTGTGCTCTACGGAGGTGACTAAGAATAATTAATCATTTTTTTTCCGATAAAGCACCAAGGTAGGGGGCAGTTAATGCCTTGTAAAAGGGAGAACGGCCCAGGAAGGCTTAGCATGGTCAGCTCTGGGGAGAGCCGCAGACATCAGGCCCACCTGCAGTTCCGCTCTTGGTTTCCAGCTCTACAAGCTAGAGCTCGGCCCACCTGCACGAGCAGGGATCTACCTGCACACAGTCCATCAGACTGGGGTGGCACAAGAAGCCAACGTCACCAAAGCAGCTTTGGGGTAAAACGTCCAAAGAGGCATCTGAAAGACACTCTGCACCTCTCCCCAAAATCATCCCCAAGGCTCCTTGTCTGCACCTTCCCCAAGCTCATCCTCCGTCCCCGGCACAGCCACTGGCAACGGGCCCTCTCCAATGACAGAACAGGCCCAGGACTAGATCTGGCTTCCCCAAGGCCTCTGAGCCCCTCAGCGTGGGAGGAAGCAGCATCGGGGATGGCTCCCCACAATCAGCCCCTCTCTTTAAGGCCATTTCTCTACTTCTGCTGTCCAGAGCTGGCTTTTTCCTCCTTCTAGCCCACTGATCTTGGCCACAGCATCAAAACCTCTCACCTCGCCTCCCCCATTTGCAGGCCACGGGATGCTGTAAGAAAAATCTAGTGCTGCGAAATGTGTTGGAAAAGCTTTATTTTTTCTAATTTTTGCTTTTCTTAGATTTCCAAAGGAGTGTTTTCCCCATGGCATTTCTCCAGCCCTTTCTGGCCTGTCACGGGTTTTTTTGGGTGTCCCCAGCCAGCAGGACCGACATGGGAGGCCAGGGCCGCTTGGCTTTCTGCACGTGGAGCTGCCCTTGCTGTTTAGTCTCCCATTTTCTGGAATTAAGCTTTGTTGCAAAACACCCAGCTAAACCCTGACTCAAAGCACCTGCAGTTCCTTCTCTTTTGCAGTCACCAAAACCAGAGCCTGCCTGATGCTCCAAATACCTAAAACTATTTTGGCACTTCATACAACACCCACTCTGCCCTCAGAGTATGTCTCAAGTCCTGAGAGAGCCCTGAAAGTTAAATGTATGCAAAAGGCACAGCACACAGACCTCCATTTTAAACTTGTTTTTTCTTTTTGGTATACTTTTGCTATAGCAAGGCCAGGTGTGATTGCACTGATAGGTGATGGTGATGCAGCTGTCCTTAGCTGGGGATAAAGTTTGGTCCCCCCCAGCTGGGATATCCCTGGGATGGGGAATGCCTACATCTGCAGACAGTGAACAGGTCACCCAAGGGTGATTTTTTCCCTCTCTTGTGTACATGGATATAACAGAACTCATGTTTAGTGTGTTGTTTTTTGTTTTTGTTTTTGTTTTTTTTTTAAAGAAATCTTTGCAATTTTTAAGGATGTTTTAAAATAACTGTTGTTTTAAAATAACTGTTCTCTGAACACCATGGCTTAAATGGAATCATTACCATGCTACTTATAGCTTGGAAGACAGATAGGATCCCAAAATATCAAGTATTTTTAATAGAGTTGGTGGAATAAAACATGGGCTGTTTCCTACTCCTGCTGGTAGGAGAAAGCAAGATTTAAAAGAGAGACTGCAGTTCTAGCCTCCTGTTTGATACTTTTAAGGCATCAGTAACTATTAAATACGTTTACCTACACAGGAACTTGCTTAACTTCAGTAGAACCTGCATCCTACTGACAAGACTCTCCAGTCAAACAAGCAGACAGGTCCACTCGGAATGCGACTCCCAGCGCTGGAGCCCTAGGTAACACCAGTCCCATCGCTCACCGGCCACGAGTCATGGCTACGGGGTCTCTTGTCTCAGGGGAAAACACAGTTAGCATGGATAACCATTTTCTGCTGCTCTGAAGGTCTCCCCAGCTCTCCTCCTGCGTGTGGATGTGTTTTCATTAGTAGTTTTGGGAATGGTCGTTACATTTCACTTTGATTGCAAGCTTTATGAAATACCAAATCTCACTGCATTTCTCAGCTGAGCCTTGGCCATATCCCGACAGTGATTCAGGTGCAGCTACCTGCTGACAACCCACAAGATACCCACAAAGCTCAAATCACAAACTCCTCCTCAGGCAGAGAACTCAGTTTCAGCTGCCTCTTGATTTCCAAATTGGAGTTATGGAAGGGTAGGAACAAAAGGCAAGGCAAAAGCAACCTAAAGACCCCAGCAGGTTTCACCACTCCCTGCCTGGACTTGAAGCTGTCACCTCAGTCCCCTTCTGATGCAGCCGTCCTGCTCCAAGCACGTCTCTTGTGCAACCTCATCAGACAGGGCAGCAACTCTTTCTCAGTTGATGTATGGCAATTTTGGACTAATTGCTTCAAAATACTCTTACACAGACGCTGAGATTTCTACATGGAAGCCATTGCTGCCATTCCGTGTGCAACTTGCTACAAAACTGTGAGGATTAATGCTCCTTAGATGCTTTACGATGCCACAGAGAGCAAGCACATTGGGCAGAGCTGCCCCTGGGATGGCTAAAAAAGTTTTTGCAGGGTGCTGCCATCAGGCTGCTGCTTAATGTCCTTCCAGAGAAGTGTTTGGAGAACAACAGAACAGGTTAAAATGCCATGCATTACTTCAAATTACCTGTTTATAGTTTAAACATGTGTACGGTATTAACCAAGCCATCATGTTAAGAAACTGCTTTGCCTAGTAAAATCAATGATTCAGTTATCCAGGCTTTCCTACCATTAGCAGAAGAGCAATTCGCTACAAAGGAAATTTGGTTTCAGTAGACAAAGAATAAGAGCTATTTAAACCTGTTGCCCATCATGAACTTAAGTCTCCTTAAAAATAGCTTTAGTCACTTTTATTGGTAGAAACACCTAAACTGAGATCTAACAGCAAATAAGGATTGTGCTTGTCCATAATTACCTCAGCTGTGAAATCCACTCAGACACAAGACATACAACCTTCTAAATACACAAGTTACTTGTCAGCAAAGCACTACGCTGCCATTCTGAAACAATTACATACAGTAAAGGTTTTCAAGATTTTATTAAAGAAAACAGTCAAAATGTACAAGTATTACCCAGGTTTTGTAGATAACTTCCTATAAAGGCAGTAAAATATGAATTTCAATCTAGGTTTTAAAAACTGCTATAGTTGATTATTTTTAAAGTTGATATTTTAAAATCACGCCTCACAAATAGTTCTGAAATATTACCAAATTAATAGTGCAACAAGAAAATCGAAATTAGTTCTACACTGTGTTTGCATGTCAAGCAAAAGTTAGAAGTAACTGCTTTAAATACTTAAATCATTTGAGAATGAATAACTCAACAGCTTCCACCAAAAACTGACTTCTGACCACATTAGAAGAGTCTTCTTCTTGTTCTTAGATTAAAATCAAATTATAATAAAACAACACCTCTTCAGGTCATCAAAAATAACTTTAGTATAAAATTGTCTTGGCCTTTATCAAATATTACATGAGTAAAATTGTTAAGCCTTTATCAAAACAGACAGGAATAGGAAAAAAAATGTCATGGCCTTAATCCGTATCTGTTGGAATCACGTCTAGAAATGTTAGAAGCAAGACCAGAAACTTGGAGCCCTGTTTTGTTTTTAAAAACCACACAATCACAAAGAAAAACAGCTTCTTACAGCCTAAGGTTTGGGGGTGTTTTGCTGAAGCGCCTGTTCCCACAGGCAGCAGCCTTTTATGTTCCAAGGAGAGCATACGCAAAATATAGAAAAATAAATAAAACAGCTTCTTACAGCCTAAGGTCTGGGTGCTGGGTGGTGGCTTAGTATGTCCCCCATGGGTCACGCTCTCCAGAGATCGTACTCAGAACCACAGAAAAGAGCATCCACCTCCCCGCTCTTCCGACTGAGAAAAGCCTCCCTACATGCCGAAGCTCTTGAGATCGCAAAGGATGGTGCCCTGGGTGCTCTGGATGCTTTGGCAGCACGGGAAGTGGGCTCGGAGACAGACCCTGAGCTCCTTGTTGAAGATGAAGCAAAGGATGGGGTTGACCCCTGCCTGGGCAAACGTCATCCACACAGAGGTGGTCAGGTAGACCTGGGGGATGGAGCTGGCCTTAATGAAGACCCGCAGGTAGCAGGCCACAATGTAGGGGGACCAGAGGAGCAGGAAGAGCAAGGTGATCATGTAGAACATCTTGCAGAGCCTTTTCTCCATCTTAAACTCCTCCAGCACCAGAAGCCTCTTGATCTGGCTGTGGGTGGCCTGCCTTATGCCCACAAGGGTGGGCGGCGTGGGCCCCCTGCCAAAGCCAGCCGTCCAGTTCGCAGCCGCTTGGCCGGTGGCGCCCGGCCCGTGGAAGGTCCAGTTCTGGCTGATGGCTGGTACCAGCTGCGCAGGCTTCATCTTGCGGTGGCCGTGGATGAAGAAGAGCAGCTTGATGTAGACCAGGTGGGTGGCGGCGATGACGGCCGCCAGCATGAGCATGAAGCCCAGCGTGTCGTTGGCCTTGACGTAGCGGTGCTCGAAGATGCACTGCTCCTCCTCCCGGATGAACTTGTAGGTGCCCACGTCGAAGACGGGCGGGAAGGCCATGGCCATGGAGAGGGTCCACACCATGCACACCACCGCGAGGCAGGTCCAGCCCGTCATGCGCTTGGCGTAGAAGCGGTGGTGGGCGATGGCCATGTAGCGCGTGACRCCCACGCAGAAGAGCAGGAAGGCGGCGTGGAAGCAGAACAGCACGGCCAGGAAGGCGAGCACCTTGCAGCTGAGCGGCCCGTGGGGCCAGGCGCCGGCGCCGCTGCGCACCGAGAGCATGACGAAGGGGAAGCAGGCGAGCGAGCGCAGCCCGTCGGCCAGGCACAGGTCGAGCAGCAGGTAGTAGGGCGCGCGGTGCAGGTGCCGGTCCTTGAGGATGAGCCACGCGAAGAGCACGTTGCCCGCCAGGCTCACGCACAGGATCAAGCCCAGCGTGGCCAGCTTGAGGCCGGAGGCGCTGAGCAGGCCGCCGGCGCTGGGCAGGTGCGGGCTGCTGCTGCTCCCCAGCTCGCTGCCGTTCGCCATCGGGCCCTTCCTCCTCCTCCTCCTCCTCCTCCGCGGCACGGCCGC